>OZ024796.1:53138979-53608979 GCA_964017045.1 Omphiscola glabra | reverse complement strand
CCCTAACCCTAACCCTAACCCTAACCCTAACCCTAACCCTAACCCTAACCCTAACCCTAACCCTAACCCTAACCCTAACCCTAACCCTAACCCTAACCCTAACCCTAACCCTAACCCTAACCCTAACCCTAACCCTAACCCTAACCCTAACCCTAACCCTAACCCTAACCCTAACCCTAACCCTAACCCTAACCCTAACCCTAACCCTAACCCTAACCCTAACCCTAACCCTAACCCTAACCCTAACCCTAACCCTAACCCTAACCCTAACCCTAACCCTAACCCTAACCCTAACCCTAACCCTAACCCTAACCCTAACCCTAACCCTAACCCTAACCCTAACCCTAACCCTAACCCTAACCCTAACCCTAACCCTAACCCTAACCCTAACCCTAACCCTAACCCTAACCCTAACCCTAACCCTAACCCTAACCCTAACCCTAACCCTAACCCTAACCCTAACCCTAACCCTAACCCTAACCCTAACCCTAACCCTAACCCTAACCCTAACCCTAACCCTAACCCTAACCCTAACCCTAACCCTAACCCTAACCCTAACCCTAACCCTAACCCTAACCCTAACCCTAACCCTAACCCTAACCCTAACCCTAACCCTAACCCTAACCCTAACCCTAACCCTAACCCTAACCCTAACCCTAACCCTAACCCTAACCCTAACCCTAACCCTAACCCTAACCCTAACCCTAACCCTAACCCTAACCCTAACCCTAACCCTAACCCTAACCCTAACCCTAACCCTAACCCTAACCCTAACCCTAACCCTAACCCTAACCCTAACCCTAACCCTAACCCTAACCCTAACCCTAACCCTAACCCTAACCCTAACCCTAACCCTAACCCTAACCCTAACCCTAACCCTAACCCTAACCCTAACCCTAACCCTAACCCTAACCCTAACCCTAACCCTAACCCTAACCCTAACCCTAACCCTAACCCTAACCCTAACCCTAACCCTAACCCTAACCCTAACCCTAACCCTAACCCTAACCCTAACCCTAACCCTAACCCTAACCCTAACCCTAACCCTAACCCTAACCCTAACCCTAACCCTAACCCTAACCCTAACCCTAACCCTAACCCTAACCCTAACCCTAACCCTAACCCTAACCCTAACCCTAACCCTAACCCTAACCCTAACCCTAACCCTAACCCTAACCCTAACCCTAACCCTAACCCTAACCCTAACCCTAACCCTAACCCTAACCCTAACCCTAACCCTAACCCTAACCCTAACCCTAACCCTAACCCTAACCCTAACCCTAACCCTAACCCTAACCCTAACCCTAACCCTAACCCTAACCCTAACCCTAACCCTAACCCTAACCCTAACCCTAACCCTAACCCTAACCCTAACCCTAACCCTAACCCTAACCCTAACCCTAACCCTAACCCTAACCCTAACCCTAACCCTAACCCTAACCCTAACCCTAACCCTAACCCTAACCCTAACCCTAACCCTAACCCTAACCCTAACCCTAACCCTAACCCTAACCCTAACCCTAACCCTAACCCTAACCCTAACCCTAACCCTAACCCTAACCCTAACCCTAACCCTAACCCTAACCCTAACCCTAACCCTAACCCTAACCCTAACCCTAACCCTAACCCTAACCCTAACCCTAACCCTAACCCTAACCCTAACCCTAACCCTAACCCTAACCCTAACCCTAACCCTAACCCTAACCCTAACCCTAACCCTAACCCTAACCCTAACCCTAACCCTAACCCTAACCCTAACCCTAACCCTAACCCTAACCCTAACCCTAACCCTAACCCTAACCCTAACCCTAACCCTAACCCTAACCCTAACCCTAACCCTAACCCTAACCCTAACCCTAACCCTAACCCTAACCCTAACCCTAACCCTAACCCTAACCCTAACCCTAACCCTAACCCTAACCCTAACCCTAACCCTAACCCTAACCCTAACCCTAACCCTAACCCTAACCCTAACCCTAACCCTAACCCTAACCCTAACCCTAACCCTAACCCTAACCCTAACCCTAACCCTAACCCTAACCCTAACCCTAACCCTAACCCTAACCCTAACCCTAACCCTAACCCTAACCCTAACCCTAACCCTAACCCTAACCCTAACCCTAACCCTAACCCTAACCCTAACCCTAACCCTAACCCTAACCCTAACCCTAACCCTAACCCTAACCCTAACCCTAACCCTAACCCTAACCCTAACCCTAACCCTAACCCTAACCCTAACCCTAACCCTAACCCTAACCCTAACCCTAACCCTAACCCTAACCCTAACCCTAACCCTAACCCTAACCCTAACCCTAACCCTAACCCTAACCCTAACCCTAACCCTAACCCTAACCCTAACCCTAACCCTAACCCTAACCCTAACCCTAACCCTAACCCTAACCCTAACCCTAACCCTAACCCTAACCCTAACCCTAACCCTAACCCTAACCCTAACCCTAACCCTAACCCTAACCCTAACCCTAACCCTAACCCTAACCCTAACCCTAACCCTAACCCTAACCCTAACCCTAACCCTAACCCTAACCCTAACCCTAACCCTAACCCTAACCCTAACCCTAACCCTAACCCTAACCCTAACCCTAACCCTAACCCTAACCCTAACCCTAACCCTAACCCTAACCCTAACCCTAACCCTAACCCTAACCCTAACCCTAACCCTAACCCTAACCCTAACCCTAACCCTAACCCTAACCCTAACCCTAACCCTAACCCTAACCCTAACCCTAACCCTAACCCTAACCCTAACCCTAACCCTAACCCTAACCCTAACCCTAACCCTAACCCTAACCCTAACCCTAACCCTAACCCTAACCCTAACCCTAACCCTAACCCTAACCCTAACCCTAACCCTAACCCTAACCCTAACCCTAACCCTAACCCTAACCCTAACCCTAACCCTAACCCTAACCCTAACCCCTAACCCTAACCCTAACCCTAACCCTAACCCCTAACCCTAACCCTAACCCTAACCCTAACCCTAACCCTAACCCTAACCCTAACCCTAACCCTAACCCTAACCCTAACCCTAACCCTAACCCCTAACCCTAACCCTAACCCTAACCCTAACCCCTAACCCTAACCCTAACCCTAACCCTGACCCTAACCCTAACCCTAACCCTAACCCTAACCCCAAAACCCTAACCCTAACCCTAACCCTAACCCAACGACGTATATCATTACAAGACGATAGCACTACGACGTCTAGCATAACAATACGATAGTGCTACGACGTATATCATTACAAGACGATAGCACAACAACGTCTACCATAACACGACGATAGCTCTACGATGTCTAGCATAACAATACGATAGTGCTACGACTTATACCATAACAAGATGTATCACTATGATGTCAACCATAACAAGACGATACCACTAAGACGTCTACATAAGAAGACGATAGCACTGCGATGTCTCCCATAACAATACGATATCACTACGACGTCTACCGTAACAGGGCGATAGCAATACAACGTCTACCATAACAAGACGATAGCACTACGACGTATACCATTACAAGACGATAGCACTACGACGTCTACCATAACAGGATGATAACACTAAGACGTCTACATAACAAGACGATAGCACTGCGATGTCTCCCATAACAAGACGATAGCATTATGACGTATACCATTACAAGACGATAGTACTACAACGTCTACCATTATAAGACGATAGCACTATGACGTCTACCATAACAAGACGATAGCACTACGACGACTACCATAACAAGACGATAGCACTGCGACGTCTCCCGTAACAAGACGATAGCACTACGACGTCTACCATAACAAGACGATAGCACTACGACATCTACCTTAACAAGACGATAGCACTAACATGGTCTCTTGTTACCCTTGATAGATGTGAATCGTTCATCTGGGATGGTGGATCATCAAAGAGAAGGTAAACTTTGAAAACAAAACCGGAGATGGATTCACGTATTTGCTGTAACAACGATATATTGAAAATTCCGACAACTCTTGCGAAGTGGAACGCATAAAGAGCACTGTGAGATACAAGCATCACAGTTGGTAATCTACTGCACCCTGTCCTATTTTTAGTATGCCATTGAACAAACAGGCAAGAACAATAGAGTGAGGCTGATGAATTAAGCAACTCTCATTCACTTTAAAATCCTCATTTCATTTCAAGACTACTACTCAAGTAGAGGTTTTGATCACATTCGCATGCCAAAGATGAACAACAATTCTTTCAATTCAAAATTTAATTGTTTAAATTTTATAATTATTAAAATAACGCCTACTTTCCTTAAATGCATTAACTTTGTATAATATAATTTAAATAAAACTTGACAATTAAATTTGCGTAAGGATCCACAATTTAAAGAACAAAACGATAAAATTGTATCCATTTATTTTGATAGTTTTGATTACATCAACTAACACAATAGATAGCTATCATATAATTTTATTATTGCAATAAAACATAAAACATGGCAAGGTCTGAAATGTAATATTTCTAAAAGGAGAACAAAAGTAAGCAAAGACATTACTAATAAAGGAAGTACAAAAGTAAACAAACTAATAAAGAAGGTACAGAATCCGAAGTACAGGAGCTACAGCGGTTTACATAAAGTCTATCAAATTTAGCACACAATAAGTTGCAAATATTTTAATTCACATAATATGATGTAAAAGTATTTTTATCGAGTAAGCTTCATGTGGGAAGTAAAAGGCAAGACTGATAATGAAAAGTAAAAACATAATTCCAGGCGATTTGTAACAGATGGCATGCCATTTGAACCAGCCAGCTTCCAGCCAGTTTGTATTTTTAAGTGAGTGTTTTTGGAAAGAGGAGTAGAGACAACATTAGCTGTATATAGTGAGAGACAACATTAGCTGTATATAGTGAGAGACAACTTTAGCTGTATATAGTGAGAGACAACATTATCTGTATATAGTGAGAGACAACTTTAGCTGTATATAGTGAGAGACAACATTAGTTGTATATAGTGAGAGACAACATTAGCTGTATATAGTGAGAGACAACATTAGATGTATATAGTGAGAGACAACATTAGCTGTATAGAGTGAGAGACAACATTAGCTGTATATAGTGAGAGAGAACATTCGATTATATAAGGAGAGAGAACATTAGCTGTATATAGTGAGAGAGAACATTAGCTGTATATAGGGAGCGAGAACATTAGCTGTATATAGTGCATCGATGTTCATAACTAATAGCATTAAAATCTTCATTGGACATTTAGACGGTGTTGTTTTCAAGCCAACGCTTCTTTAAGGTTTTACTTTCACTTTCGTACTCAACTAGTACTATCCTAAAAAATTAACTGCTCAAGTGATAAAATCTATCATATGAAAAATGTATAAGCTGTTCAAATTATGATATCCAACATAATAAACAGAAAACACAGACAAAGTTTACATGATTAAAATTTAGCACTAAAGTAATACTGTATTTGACAAATGATTTTTATTTAAAACCTCATAGTTTGTTTACAAGTTTTCTATAATAACAATATAATAATACTATTAATTTAGTGTCTTTATCAAGTGTCCTTTTCAAATATTTTAAAATGTCAGATCTTTATTTCTTGGATAATCTGGCCCTCATCTTGATAGGTTGATCGACAACTGTTGGCCCGGGCTGTTTAAAGGGGTAGATGAAATAATATATCATAACTTGCAGCTCCAACCAAATTTTCTTAATAGATATAAAACCATATAATTGATAAATATGGCTCCCTAAACAAAAACGTTTACCGACACCTGTCTAAGTATCTTTCTTAAAAACTTTAAAATGTATTAATAGTTTTCTTTCCTAAATTTGATTATCATATCTTTATGGTTGTCATATCTTAATATCCTAATCGGCTTTCTTCTCTAGTATCATGTCTGAATGAGTGCTTTCTCCTATTAGCCTACCTAATCGGCTGGTTTGCCCTGGTATCCTGTCTCAGCGACTATTGCCTGTGTGTCCCATATCAGAGGCTTGCTTACGTTTCCCACTACCACAACATTTGATAAGGACCTGTACTAGAAGGAATAACAGCTCACACACTCCCAGTACGGAGAGACCAATCCATAAACCAATTGTGCCACCTATGTCAGACCATAAATTTACCATCTGCAAAATAAACAAAGAGATTATCTTGACAAACAGAAATTCGGTATTAAATTGTATAATTGCTCTATAATATTATTTGTCCCAGAGAATTGCATCTTTAATGTCTTTTCCTATGGTGGATTTTAAAAATTCCAAAAATGAGACTAGGATTCACTCAATGTGTCATATAAAAACGGTTGGTCATAAAATTCGTATAATTAGGTTTTTGGCCTGTATGATAGTGGGAGGGGGCGGGGTGGTTTTGTATGTGTAATGTGTGCTTTAATGATGATTATTTATTATTACTCTCACGGCAAATTGAAATCCATCTTTAAATTTGTATTTGAATAGACGTGACAAGAACAATGCTCCGTTGTAAACTTTAAACTTCAACTTACTTCCTTAGTATTTTGCAGTCAAGCGTCAACTTAGTACTTTAGTATCTTGCTGTTAAAAGTCAACTTAGTATCTTGCTTTTAAAATTCAACTTATCACCTTAGTATCTTTTTCTGTCAAATTTCAACAAATTACATTAATTTCTTTCAGTCAAATTATAACTTGCTACATAATATCATTCTGTAAAATTTCAACTTAGTACCTTAGTATCTTGTTGTTAAACTTCAATTTACTACCTTAGTACCTTGCTGTCAAAATTTAACTTAGTACCTTGCTGTCAAACATCAACTTAATGTTAAATTTTAACTTAGTACCTTAGTATCTTGCTTTCAAACTTCACCTTACTAAATTAGTCAGATTTAAACTTACTACATTAGTTTCTTGCTTTCAAATTTTAGCTTACTACCTTATTATCTTGCTGTCGAACTTTAATTTACTACCTCAGTATCTTGCTGTCAAACTTCAACTTAGTTCCTTAGTATCTTGTTGTCAAACATCAATGTATCCCCTTAGTAACTTGCTGTCAAACTTCGACTTCCTATCTTAGTATCTTGCTTTCAAACTCCAACTTAGTACCTTAGTATCTTTCTGTAAAATTTCAACTTACACCCTTATTTTCTTGCTGTCAATTTTCAATTTACCACGTTAGTATCTCGCTGCCACAATTTAATGCAGAGAGATATTTATATTTTACAAAATTAAAATAAGGGTTAAAATTTATAGTCAATAAAATGTTAAATGTCTAAAATAACGATAATATGTTACACCTGTCACCATTATCTTGATGTAACTCTGTGTCAATCAAGTAAACTATTTGTCACATCTGTCAGCACTCTCTTGGTGCAACTTTGCTTAAATCAAATGAACTATTTGGTACATCTGCCACCACCCCCTTGATGCAAATATGTGTCAATGAAATAAACTATTTGTTACATCTGCCACCACTCTCTTGGTGTAACTATTTGTTACACCTACCACCAATCTTTGATGTAGCCATTTGTTACATCTGCCACCACTTTTGATGTAACTATTTGTTACATCTTCCATCACTCTCTTGATGTAACTCTTTGTTACATACGTTCTCATTTAATCTAACTTATTGAAATGCTATATCTTTTATTGACCACTGAATGAAGTCTTTGTGGAAAATATTCCAAGATAAAAGGTTTTACGTATCTTTTTAAAGATTTTTTTAATTAAATGTAATTTCAACTGACTAAGATTTGGATTTTGATTATTTTAGAAAAACTGACTGTATCTAGTTGACATAATATTGAACGGTAAGACTGTCTAGTATGGGAGTTCTTTGGTAATTGTTGTGACGGAATGTTATGTTTATTACGCGCGGTGAGTGTTTGAGAGTTTTAATTAGTTAGTGAACGCTCTTCCCGCTCTTGACTTGGTTACATATTTTTATATTGATTGTGACGTATTGCCTAGACTGTATAGGGAAGTAAGTTTTAGTCGTGCGGCAATCTTGAAAGGAACTTTGTGGAAGTAGGGTGTGTTTCATTTATGTCTGATAGGGAGCTGCGCTATATGTTTGTGTTTATGGAAACTAAAGCCGGTGTATATAATTAGGCATTAAAGTTACATATATTGGGATAAAGGATTTGAGTTCATTCAATATTAATACGACGTGTTACAATTTGTGAAAGAACTTGGTGGATTACCAATCCAGTAGAACAGAGGAGTTGACAAAGACTTCAGGTAGTGTTCGAATATTTTACCAACATCACATAAAGATATATCATATACGAGGGCGTCATCAAACATCTCACAAAAAAGATTTGAAACACCAGTTGTGTCCCTGTGCAATAATTGAATGAGTTCTAAGTTAACTTAGCTTATATTCCGGACTTTCTGTTAACAGTGCGTAATTCAAGTCAAATAAGTGAATGAGTTCCAAGTTAACTTACCTCATAATCGGGACTTTCCGTTAATAGTTCGTAATTTAAATCTTTGTAGTAAATATTTAGTTTGATGAAATTCTCTCTGTATAATTGCAAGGAAAAAATGGGAATACAATGAAAGCATATTAAACGTCCTATTATTTTATCATTATAAATGATTTAATGTCACGACATTTGGGCTCTAGTGTGGTAAAAAGACAAACAATGTTTGTTGTTGCAGAAATAAGCTAAAGTAAATAATGATGTTCAACAAAATAGAACCACGAAGATGTTGCTGAATCGTAATCTTAATCGTAATCCTCTGACATTTTAATGTACTTTCTTGAAATAATGAGCTGGATTGCAGGTTAGACATTCATTGAAACAATTGATTAAATATATCCGATATAAACAAATTACATTGAAAAAACTTACACGAGCTCCCAGGAGGATACTTTCAAGCTGTATTTCAACAGAGCACACGTGTAGTTAGATACACTCTTACACACTGTCTCTACCAACATGCTCTGATTTTATAAAGTTGCGATGTAAGAAGAGTCGGAAAATGGTGTGGGGGTGAGGGCAGGTGTGTGTTTCATGTGTAATTTATGTTTTCAGTTCATTGACATCAGCCCCAACTTTAAAATTGGTTTCAACTTTAATAATGTAAACAATCTGAGCACTCCTTGCTACACCCCCTCCCCCTCTAGACGCCCCTGTATAGATTAAGTATAACTGCGACAGCCGCAAATGTATCTCACTTATAAACTTCAGAACGTCACATCACATTATCTTTTCATAAAAATGGTGAAGCATTAATTTTACATTGGTAACACATTTACATTTTTTTGAAAATCTCTCCTAAACTTACCAAAAAAACCCAGTATTTTACCTGTTTTCAGAACTAGGAATGTGTTTCAAGAGATCGTACACATAATTAGGACCATTGAAATAATGGTACGGTTTTACGATGTTCCCTCTAAGGTTTGCTGGTTCGTGTGCAAAATTGTACAGTTATGTGCAAATTTTTACAGCATCAATTTTTTTGTACAAAATTTTACAGCCCAAATACAACCACAAGCGGAAGTGACATCAATGAAGTTGGGTGCAAAAACTTTTATATAAAAAAATAAAGGTATGCTACTATAATTAAAAAATTATAATCAGAAATGTAGCAATAGTTCCATCACAGCTTTCACAATAGTTCCATAACAGCTATTTTTATTTCTATTGATTTCCCGTATTTGGGTCAAGCAACTAAATTCCAACACATCCAATACCAATGGCCGCTAATCATCTGATTAAATCATTTCTGGAGGTACCCTGGCGTCTGTCTTTCAACGATATCCGTCTTTTATACACATCGTCAAGGTTGATTTGAAGTCCATCTTTCTGATAAGATTTAATCCTCATACGCATATCCAAATGTAACTCTTCCAGTCTATTTCTGATATTATTTTTATACTATTCATTAGGCTGAATCCACATTCACTATTGACACTTGATGCAAGCAATGTAGCACAAATATCCAACAAAATGCCAATGTCCCCAAATTGCTCCTCATTTATTACAAATCGAACCATCTCGTCGAAAGTCTGCATTTTTTTCTGCAAGCACAAACCTTAAGTTACGATACTAATACTTAACTTTCGGCTGAATATCATCATAGTTTTCCAGAAATGCCGCATGTCAAGAAACCAGAGCTGTAAGTTCTTCTTGGCCAAAATTAAAATCGGAAGTGTCGATTAACGCTGTTATCTCAAAGATTCACCATTGCATCAACTCACTTTCAGGGAAACGAGAGTCCAGGTGCAAATATAAACTTTCATCGACTTTTAGGATGGAACTCATGTTTATTTCCTCGTCATTTGCAAGAAATTCAGCAACCTCTTCAGACCAGTGTACATTTTCACCAAGGTACTGGGCACGGAGCTAAGATTTCCTTGATTTTACAAATTGGTATGCTTCGATGGTCGTAAGATTTTTTCTTCCTAGCAGCTTGCATAATTTAGCAAGTTCACCAACAACTTCATCAAAGACAATTAGTACAGTTAGAAACTGCGGATCCCTTAGTTTCTTCAAACAGTACTTATGAACTGGATTAGTATACGGCCCAGCGGCTCCTCGCAGCATTCAGACTGCACTTGTATGTTTCTCAGCAATGCTCTTAAAAGCAAAGTGTCGCGAAAGCCTACTGATTTCATTCAATGGTTTAAAGGCAACGGAATCACATTCCAACACCTTAGCTAGTTCGGTAAACTGGGTTCTCCGTACTGTCGACCTACTGAACAATGTGTACACTCTCCTAAGGAATGTTTCAATGTCTGCCATTAAACGTATATGTTTGCAAGCATCATCAATGCCCAACTCAAAGCGTAATTCGTACTGCGCTAGCTATCTGGAACTGGGGCATACTTAGCCATATGGTTGTGTATGTATTAAACCACATTAATAGATGTGTTAATGTTGATAGCCAAGAGGACGTTGTCAATTAAAATTCTAACCTGGTCTTCCTTACCCCTTTACGTTGTGGTGCTTCTTGTCTGATGCTTCGATCAGCGACACTTTATGTAAGCATTCGCAGTACACCTCCTGATTGTATAGAACGAAGTCTCTGTACAGCGTGCGTGTGTGTATTTTTCGCTTGATATGTCGTTTAAGATAATCCAGCTTCCAAGCTGCCTCCCACCTTTTCCTTGTGGAGGTATCACCACCTGCACCAGCTTTGAAGCCCATTTCACAGACACCATCATCATCGATTTGGCGATATTAAAAAATATAACAATATTTGACAGCTTGACAGTCGTCTCTGATGACGAATTGGTAGTGCTGCATGCACAAATTCATTGAGCCATTCAGTTTTCAAATTGATCTACACTTTTTCTCAGCAAGCGATAAAGCTGAAAGTTCGTTTAACTGACGTTTAGACATAACGGTTAAAACATTATTTAAAATAATTAGCTTCTACATTTATAATAAACTAGAGATATGCGATTTATTTACTTTATACAAATTCACTGCGCAGTATGCGCCACGAAATTTACATGACTGGCGGCGGGGGTTCAGAACGAGGCTAGCTTGGTCCGGTATGTAAATCAATAGTTCTACGTAAAAAACAAATATATAGATCTGAATCAAATTAAAATCATGGACGTATATGTTATAAAAACTGTATATTTCGGCTGCAGAGTGTGGAGTATCTGTTCGAATTTATTTTTATAAAAATTTGCTGCGCGGATACTCAAAACTGCTGCTCGGCGTCTGTGAGAAAGCTGCGCGGCCGCGCAGCTTAAACGGAACATTGGTTACGGATTGTCTGATTCTTGAAGGTTAAATCATAGATTGAAATTCGTTTAGATAAGTTGTTCATAGTGTGTCTTTATATTCATAGTTTGTCTTTATATTCATAGTATGTCTTTATATTCATAGTTTGTCTTTAGATTCATAGTATGTCTTTATATTCATAGTATGTCTTATATTCATAGTATGTATTTATATTCATTGTATGTCTTTATATTTATATTATGTCTCTAGTTACATATTAAAATTCACATACACGTGTACTTATTTCATCTATTATTAACAAAACTTCAATTTCAAAGTTTAATTTTTTTAAAGATTTAAAACGTAAACTGAAAAGTTCTTCCAATCTTAAAATATAAAGGAATTAAGAATGGAGAGAAATGACATCATGTTTCCTTTAATCTTTCTTGGTCAAAAATGAAATATATCAAGTCGAGTACATGTCCATTTTGCGAAGTCAAAGATATGTGCAAATAGCCAAGTCAATGAAATGTACATTTTGCCAATTCAAAGACATGTCTCATTTGCTAAGTCAAAACATGTATTTGATGTGATTGTAATAAGGGGGAGATACTGGAATAAGGCTTAGCAAAAAAGGAAATGAGTGAAACGAATTATGGCAAAACCTGAAAAAAATGAACGCAACTAAACAGTTGATCCAGAATTATGGAACCTTGACACCACATGGCATGAATCATTCATGAATGTCATGTTTCATTCACATTTTAAGCTTTTGCTCCGCCCATTCACATCACGACCAATCGCTGTTGACTTACTTCTCTTCTTTGCTTTCCCCTTTGTTCTGCATTTAATTTCTCACCAGCTTATCTTCTGTCACAATTATTTTGCTGTCATCTCGGATACTACTTTTCATTTAAGTTATATTTTATTTATTTCCGTTTTACTCTTGTTTGTTTGCCGATGAAGGTTTCATGTTCACACATGCTTTGTTTCATCGGGTTCAAGTGTTCAGGTTTTCCCATTCTTTGTTTTATTGCGTTCAATTGTTCAGGTTTTTCCCATTCTTTGTTACATTGCGTTCAATTGTTCAGGTTTTTCCCATTCTTTGTCTTATTGCGTTCAATAAATTATTGTTCAGGTTTTTCCCATTCTTCGTTTCATTCCTCTTTTTTTTCTTTTTTTTTAATGGACGGGGACAGGCAAAAGATGTCAATTATGACTACCATGAGTTTGTGAATGTTTATCGAAGACCTTAAAGTAAATCTGTATTATAACCACTTACACTAAATGACATGCTAGGCCACTGTCGACTTGAAATACTCTGTTCAAAAACTCTCTCACTGTGAAGTTATTTCATTTATTTATGAGACAAAATTCATCAAGTTTAGACAATAATTTCTTAGCCTAACAAATGTTTTCTATGACATTATATCACCCTGTTCCAAAAAAGTTATTTGGTACGCTTTCCCACTATACGACCCTATATTTCAACAGCCTCTAGATTTCAACAATCTTCTTCAAAAGATATTGAGAGACATATTAAAAATGCTTTACTTCTCTCATTCATTTTAAAAAGAATATATTTTTTTTCTAAATGGCACATGATTAAAAAAAATGGTGGTAAAAAATGTCATCATTTAAACAATTGAGACAACATATTCCAATTTCTAAAAAAACTCTCAGCTCTATAAAACTTTAAATTTGAACATAATAAAAACATTGACGTCTGATTTACATACCTACACGGGTCGTCACAGTCACACAAATTATTTTTAGAGTCAAAGTCAAAGGTCATTTTGGTGAAGCACTTGATTTCTGTAGATTTCAAGCAAAGCACAGATAAAAGGCCAAAAAATAACGGATGAAATAAATTAATAGACAGTTCATTAGTTTAGTCTTAGAATTTAGTGAAGACGTTCAATTGGAGAAAAAAATTGCTGAGTGGTGAGTGTTAGGTGGTGGGTGTTTGGTGGTGGGTGTTTGGTGGTGTTTGGTTGGTGCTGGGTGGTGAGTGCTAGATGTTGGGTGTTTGGTGCTGGGTGGTGAGTGCTAGATGTTGGGTTTTTGGTGCTGGGTGGCGAGTGCTAGATGTTGGGTTTTTGGTGCTGTGTGGTGAGTGCTAGATGTTGGGTGTTTGGTGCTGGGTGGTGAGTGCTAGATGTTGGGTTTTTGGTGCTGGGTGGTGAGTGCTAGATGTTGGGTGTTTGGTGCTGGGTGGTGAGTGCTAGATATTGGGTGTTTGGTGCTGGGTGGTGAGTGCTAGATGTTGGGTGTTTGGTGCTGGGTGGTGAGTGCTAGATGTTGGGTGTTTGGTGCTGACTGGTGAGTGCTAGATGTTGGGTGTTTGGTGCTGGGTGGTGAGTGCTAGGTGTGAGTGCTTAGTTTTGTGTGGTGCTCTTTACAAAAGATTAATTAGTTAGACACGAACATTGTCAATATAACAATATATGTTTAGTTTTAATAATAATTTTACATAATACACAAATAAACTTTTCGGCAAATGCTTTTTGTGGCGAAAAGTACTTCGTCTACGGGATGAGGTCCCTTCTGTAGCCACAGACAATAGTTTCAGAGTCCTGGAAAGCTGGTGCTTGTAACGTTTCCTGGCTCCTATAAAGCCGATAGTTTATAAGGGAAAACACGTAACGTCGTCTAAGAGTTATCAAATATAGTTTTATTTCTGGTTATGATATAAATGTTCAAACACATCACTTTCTACTCGATAGCCATGTAAAGTGACTCAAAATCCAATGAATACACAAAACAGCATTATAAAGTTATACAAAGTCCTCACTCCAAAAACACTCTGTCAAATCCACACTCAAATATAATCGTTCTCTCCCTAATAATAATCTGTCCCTTCTTTTATACCCTTATTGGACATGCACTCGTGATAACAAGAAAAATGTTCACATTCATTCACCACTCTAATGTTTTCCCAACTCACAACAAACACTTTCTCCCCTGGGGTCACCTCCCTGCCAAGACGGTCATACTCGTGGGAAAATATATCCAATACCACGAGCATTCCCTTTCCGTCCCCCAAACATACACACAAAAAAGTAAACACACAATCTGACCGTGACACCCCCCTCCTCACGAGTGACATTATGTGAAACCTAATGTTGCGAGTTTATAAAAAATAACAACGGTCAGGTCGTGTGCATTTTCTACATATGTGATATCAATAATAGCATATAAAGATCAAATAGATATGTACAAATGACAAGTACAAAATAACTGTATAATGAGATGAATTATTTGAAACAATTGTGTCATCATTCCTAAATTGATAGTCAATATTAATGGTATCGCAATACATAGTAGAATTCTGGCACCTATAATGAAACATACATAGTAAAAAGTAAATTAATCACTAACGGTATCATCTCCTTGTTATTCAAAATCAATTGAAGCATTTATGTCAATACATTGTTACACATATTGAAATGTTTACAGTACTTCGAAACATTATTCATCAATGGAAATGTGAAAAAGAGAAAGAAAAAAAATGTCAACATCTGGGCTTGTGTGGACAGCCCTGAATTGTCCAGCCTGCAAATTAAATTTATGATGGCGGGATATTCCGCTTGTCAGACGGTAGCCTGAAAGCGTGCAAATTTTTTTCCCAGCTCACAACTCCCCTGTAAAATATCACATGTTTCAACAAGCTCGTCACATTTTCAACATACAAAAGTAACATGAATATCATTTTAAACAAACAATCTTCACCTCCCAACTCATGGAAAACCCTCACCTCCACAACAAAATCAAATTTTTCAACAACACAATTTTTCTCCCTGACCCCCACATGACATAATTTATGGTATCAAAAACAAAAATATTTCTTTCCCTTAACCTCAACCTCAGGGACAATGCTCACCTCCTCCACATCACCGTGATCAAGGCCAGAGTCAAAGCTGGACTCACGGTTCTCAAGTCTTGAGTAACCTGTGTCACCCACAATACAAATTTCCCCGATTGGGCTATGTCCCTCATAACTCCACGTGAATTCATTGGAAATGAATTCAACCTTGTTGAATCTATGTCCCCGTCTCGGGACCGAACTTGACAAATCCACCACCTCTAACTCGCTACAACCGTAATTTGTACAGGTCATCACCCCATCATTTGACACACAATTGTCATGGTTCAATAGTAGCAAAGATTTTACATTAACAGGCATATCTTGAATATCATTAAAAGTAAAATATTGTATATCATCAAATTTCTTATCTAGTACATCTTCAATATTAATGTCTGACAACTCAGTCATTGCAAAGTTCAACTCTGGAGCAGTCGAAACCAGCGCTCTCTCCTCCTCCTCAACACATAACTCGCCTGAGCGTGACTCAGGGATGTATGTGAACTGTTTTGAAAGTTCACCCTGACGACATGTAATGGTCGTTATACTGGTCAATGTTACGGTCTCCACTTCATGGTTACCGAAGCTTGACTCAGTTATACTCACGACACCTCGCTTGCGTGGAAGCGGTAGGTAGTTCATGCATTCAACACCCGTGGGTGTGTTATCTAAATCAACAAAAGTATTCATGACACCTCGCTTGCTTGGAAGCGGTAGGTGGTTCATGCATTCAACACTCGTGGGTGTGTTATCTAAAGTATCTAAAGTGCTGGGTACACAATAAATCTCAAGCACCTTATCCACTTCAATATGTGGAGATTCATTAACAATAAATTGATAATCAATAATAGTTTCAACATTGCCATGGGAAAACTCAGTAACAATGTGTTCATAATGAATTTTACAATCACCATCATCACGGGAAGCATCAATAATACTTGATTTATAATCAATATTTGCATCAAAGTCACCATGTGACCCAACAATAGCATTAGTTTCCATATCGGCAGTATTATCAAAATTACCACAGGAATTATCACTAACACTAGGTTCATGATGAATATTATCAAAGTCACAATATAAAGCCTAAAAAATACTGGGTTCTAAATCAAAACTAGCATCAAATTCACAATTAGTGTTATCAATAACAGTAGTTTTATCAAAATTACTATATAAAGTATCCGTAAAACTTGGTTCATAATCATCAAAATGACCCTTGTAAATATCACTATCACTAAATTCATAATCAATATTATTATCAAAATCATAACCTGACCCATGAATTACACTCTGTTCACTATTGTTGTAAGGTTGATAGCCATCTTGTAACTTCTCTAACCCGTCATCACTATCAAAAGTATTCAGCTTATCCGTGTCTTTAAAATATTCGTCACTTATACTAAACTGAAAAAATTCCGCTTCATCATTTTCCTTAATATTCCTACTGCTCTCTTTTACAATTGGTTCTATAGTTTCCCAAGCCTTCTTCTTATAATCCCATCTAAATCGATTTATTTCAGTTTCCCTTTCTGCCCCGTAATCATAATAGTCTATCTCTGACCCCTCACTATCATCACTCTCGCTAACTACACCACTAATCCAATTTTCCCCTCCCCACTCACTACAGTCCCTGTCATTATAATCCTGATCACTATTTTCTTCCGCCACAATGTATCCCCTTAAATTTGCATCTAAGTATCTCTCTATTTCTAATGATATTCTCTCATTTTCCCACCTTGTTTGGAATTCTCTATCTTCTTTTTCTTTTTTTTCTATAGCTAATCTATCTAATTTTTCTTTTTCTCTATGCGCGTGCCTTTCTGCTGTCTTACTTTCTGCCCTTGGTCTCTCGTCCGACAAATACGACGTTATGTCTACTCCCCACTTAAAAATATGTTTACCTTGTTTATCCCCATCTATAGCATTAACTAGTGAAAATTGTCCCCTTTCAGAATCAGCTTGTATCCTAGCTCTGAGCTCAGCCAATTCCCTCTCATGTTCTTCGCGTCTTATTTTTACTTCCCTCTCATATATGCGAATTTCTTCTTCCTCTTCGGCTTTTTTTTATCTAGGTATCGTCTATGTTCTTCTTCTGCTTTTTCTTGTTTTTCTAATTTCTTAACGGCATATTCCGTGATCTCTTTCCCTTCTAACCCTAAATCGGTTGCCTCCTGTCTAAGTTCTATGATCGATTTCATTTTAACCGTTCCACTTCCCCTAAGTTATATGGTATTATACTATACAACAAATAATGTTAATTTTGCTAGACAAAAAACTAACCTGACAATTATATGGAACAATTTATATGGAAAAAACGCTTACAATAGCATAATAAAATAAACATATATAATTAATTTTAATTACCCGGTCTTGGAAACAGCGTAGGTGGCTTGCTTCTTGCACCAGCAAAACAGTAGTGGTGGTGTCCAATGTCATAAAGGCACAGGAACAGCAGCATACAGCAGCGTACAGGTACAGCACGTACGGCTACAGCGGTTAAGGGAACATCAGGTACCGGAACAGCGGGTACAGGAACGGCAAGTACAGGAACAGCAAGTCCTGGAACAGCAAGTACTGGAACTGCGGGTACTGGGACAGCGGAACGGCAGCGGCTGGTGACAGGAACAACAGGAACAACGGTATAGCAGCGGCTCGGCTACAGCGAGGTACAGGAACAGCAGGACAGCAACCTCAGTAATGGATTATAGAATACCGCACAGCCATAATTATATAAATAATGTCATTGAACGTTTTACATTTTGAAAAACCTGACTCCACAAGAAATCTCTGGCTTCGGACAGGCTACTATGTGAACGATGGTAGGCTTGTATGGTTAATTTAATATGGCTTCGACGGGCCTTCACTGTGAGCGATAGTAGGCCTGGATGGTTCGGTCGGCTAGCTTTAACGGGACTCCACTGTGTCTGATGGTAGGCTTGGATGGTTCGGACGGGCTGGCTTCGACGGGCCCCCACTGTGGCGAAAGATACGTTGGCTTGGCTGGTTCGGACGGGCCCCCCACTGTGGCGAAAAGTACTTAGTCTAAAGGGTGAGGTCCCTTCTGTAGCCACAGACAATAGTTTCAGAGTCTAAAAAGACTCTGGTTATTCAGCTCCTGGAAAGCTGGTGTTTGTAACGTTTCCTGGCTCCTATAAAGCCGATAGTTTATAAGGGAAAACACGTAACGTCGTCTAAGAGTTATCAAATATAGTTTTATTTCTGGTTATCATATAAATGTTCAAACAAATCACTTTCTATTCGATAGCCATGTAAAGTGACTCAAAATCCAATGAATACACAAAACAGCATTATAAAGTTATACAAAGTCCTCACTCCAAAAACACTCTGTCAAATCCACACTCAAATATAATCGTTCTCTCCCTAATAATAATCTGTCCCTCCTTTTATACCCTTATTGACCATGCACTCGTGATAACAAGAAAAATGTTCACATTCATTCACCACTCTAATGTTTTCCCAACTCACAACAAACACTTTCTCCCCTGGGGTCCCCTCCCTGCCAAGACGGTCATACTCGTGGGAAAATATATCCAATACCACGAGCATTCCCTTTCCGTCCCCCAAACATACACACAAAAAAGTAAACACACAATCTGACCGTGACACTTTTATCAATATAACAACAAAACATTTAAATAAATAGAAATTAAATTTACATAATACAAATACATTCTCCTATAACCTAAAAATGAGAAAAAGAAAAGAATAGGAGTGGGCGCAAAACCCAAACAAACAAAAAAGAAAAGAATAATGAACAGGAAGTCATTTGAAGTAAAATTTTAAAAACCAAACAGGAAAAGACATGGCAATTACGTAGGCTCTCTAAACTGAAATGGTGCGTGGAGCCAGCACCTTCCCGATATATATAACTTCGACGAAAATATAGGTGGTCATGTACGTCAGCTTACGAACAAAGAGGAGGGCCCGAGTCCCTCCTTGTCACGTGAGGGTCAAACGCAGTGCACAAGTAAACAGCCTGATAGATTGCAGTGTGACGTGCTTCCTTTAATTTCAATGGGTATGTACATTACCCGTGGATCACTCGAGCTATCAAAGTAACTGTCAGAAAACAACATTACCCGTGGATCACTCGAGCTATCAAAGTAACTGTCAGAAAACAACATTACCCGCGGATCACTCGAGCTATCAAAGTAACTGTCAGAAAACAACATTACGCGTGGATCACTCGAGCTATCAAAGTAACTGTCAGAAAACACGCATTTGTGTCACATTTTAGCAGTGCTGTTCGATCCGTAGTTTTAAATGGTCCGCAAGAGCTTAAAATATTTTCAACATTTGTGTAAATGAATAAAAAAAAACATAGTAGATATAAGTAAACAACATTCAGTGATTCAGTGATGTTTTGGAGATTGCATGAGAGCACAGAAGAATCGTGGCGTTTAAAAAAAGAGTGTGGCAAAAGGAGAGGGATGGCTAGACAGATAACACTTATTTATGTGCAGCGCGTTAGCAGATCAGCAATGTGGAAACACGGGATGATATGGAATGGGATACTAACTTCTCTTTTCTGCTGCTTCGACCGGTCCGGACGTGGGAATCGGGGGGGGGGGGGGGGGGGGCGGGGGTTGTAAAGATGAATTAGGAAGCTTAAAGTACAGTAACTTGATATGTAGCTGGTTTAGATGAACTAGATATGTGAGCACCACGTGTTAAAAAGAATGTGCTTCATAGAATGCTAATAATAAGACTTCGTTGGAACTGAATTTTCGTTTTCATTATTTGATATACCATCCTTTTAATTCTGTTGTGAAAGAGGCAAAACTGCAGAGACACCATACTTCAGTGCATGAAGATTTTGATAAAGATTATCTATTAGAATAAAGTTAAGAGAAGACAAAGTTATTTCTTTAAAAAGTAATCTAAATAGCCAGCTAAATCTTTTCGATGGATTTTGAGCCCAAGTGACTGTGCTAATGAAGCGTCTTTTAACATTAGCTGGATATTAACTAAGAAACAAAAACCAGATAGAAATGGTTAAACTGTTAAATTTTGTCTTCAAGAATGAGCAAAATTAATAATTTGTGAATTTATAAAACAAAGAAAAAATTAAATACAAATATTCAATCTTCAACTTTCTCACCATACTGTAGCAAGACATGTTGAAATTATGTCCGGGGATATATTTGAGCAGTTCATTCATGATTTGAAAATGCTACCTGTTTTATTCTTGTATTGGATAAATAGTGTGATATTAATGACACGGAATAGTGTGATAAGAATGACACGGAATAGTGTGATATTAATGACACGTTCCGACTTATTGTTTGGGTTAAATTGAAGGGCCGAGTAGAAAAAGTACGTAATGGTATTTTGGCAGTTTTGAGAAAAATGAGTTTAAAGTTTTAAATTCTTATTTAAATACATTAAAAGCTGCTCGAGGTAACTCTGTATCAAACACTTGTGTACATTTCTTATGAATGATATTTACAGGAATGATTCAGGGGAAGTAATCAAATATAATCCCTGTCTTAACTCATTTTTTAAAAAATTGTAACGTAAGTACTTTTTCTACTCGGCCCTTTAATTTGACACTACTTACATTGAAAAATATAACCCGAGGTGAGGATGTATATAAGGCACTGAAATAATTTCTATTAAAGAATATTAATGATTTTCGGGTACTAAGCATGCACCTTAAGCAATGATGAGAAGGAGAGTTGGTCTGATTAGCTAACTGATGACTGAGCTGGCTGAGCAAAGGGAAAATGTTGGCCAGATTCTGAAGTCTAATTCAAGAAGTAAAACTGTTTCTCGGGTCCAAAGAAAAGGGCGATTTGTGAAATTATATGGAAATGCCTGAGTTTATTGTAAGGCTAGCATTTCTAACTGACATCTAATACCCCTTTAATAAATTAAATATAAAAATGCAAGGGAGTTTCAAATCTAACCAAATCTGGTGAAAGAAATGAGTTTTTTCAAATCAGAGCTGGGCTTATTCATTAGACAATTGAATCAGACAAATTTTACTCACTTTCCTTCCCCTGCAAAGGCTGCAAAACAACTTCCAAAGCTGGTCACAAATGAGCTATTCATTCTTCCTCTTTTGCTTTTTTGAAATACCATTGAGGTTTGATATCTACGTTGTAGCCAAAAAGATGTAATTATCAGTGGCACATGAAGGTGCCTCGCAGCTTGAAATCATCGACATACAGCATAACATGTGTTATGTAGGCGACGTGCTCGATGATTTCCCCGTTCATGACCTCTAGCAGACAAACACTCGAGACCATTTTGGGGTTTGGCGAAATCTAACCTTGTTTACAACAATTTTAGTATAGCCTGTTCCTATCGAATATGGTCGAATTATCTAGAGCGGTGGTTCTCAACCTTCCTAATGCCGCGACCCTTTAATACAGTTTCTGATGTTGTGGCGACCCCAAGCCACAAAATTATTTTCGTTGCTACTCCATTAATGTAGAGTATATGTGTTTTCCGATAGTCTTAGGTTACCCCTGGAAAAGGGTCGTGCGACCCCCCCCCCCCCCCCCAAATGGGTCGTGACCCACAGGTTGAGAACCGATGATCTAGTTTATGCGAGAAGCAGTTACACTGCCTATTCTTTTCGAGAATGATCTAACAGAAGTAGACTATAAAAAGGCTAAAGATTGAATCAGAGAGAGAGAGAAAGAGAGAGAGATCCTTTATCGCGAGACTTGGAGCGTGTGTTATTGTACTACTCGACCGTGCTTTGTTTTGTGTAGATTTTCTTTCCATCATTGTACAACTTTTGCTCATTGTATTTTCATTAACACAGTACCGGTACCAGCCAAACTGTAAGTTAATAGTTTTAATCATATTCTCTTGTTTTTTTTAATCATTCAATTTAACAAATTAAATACTTATTAATTGTAATTAGCCCAGGTTTGAGTGGCGTATTATTTGTTTATTGTATTTAAACTTTGGTATCGTCTTTTATTATGGACTGTTTTTTTGAACGAGCCATAGACTAATTAAGAGATAAAATTCTCCATTAATAACAGTCCATAATAACATGTCTCATACATCATCATAAAACGTCTCTTAGATCATAATAAAATGTCTCTTAGATCCGCATAACATGTCTCTTAGATCAGCATAACATGTCTCTTAGATCAGCATAACATGTCTCTTAGATCAGCATAACATGTCTCTTAGATAAGAATAAAATGTCTCTTAGATCAGCATAACACGTCTCTTAGATCATCATAAAATGTCTCTTAAATCAGCATAACATGTCTCTTAGATCAGCATAACTTGGCTCTTAGATCAGCATAGCATGTCTCTTAGATCAGCATAACATGTCTCTTAGATCAGCATAACATGTCTCTTAGATCAGCATAACATGGCTCTTAGATCAGCATAACATTGCTCTTCGTGAAAAATAAAAATTGGTCGTCAACTGAATTCTGGATAACGTAGGTTTCTTTAGATCAATTTCCACAACTATCGAAATGTTGTAAAAAGATATTGACGTTGTTTGAGAGCCCTTATGTCTGTGAAGCTGATTCTCTGTAATGACCAACATCAAGTCTAAAAACGAAACACTTTGACTGAAGAACATTTAGAAACCTAATAAGGGCAACAGTAAGTGAATACCAGCCACAAATTAAAAAGATTGCAACTTCAACTCAAAGACAAATATCGTATTAAAGATATGCTACAATTTTTATTCGTTGAGATGACACTGCTAATGGAAATATGATTGTTTATGCCCAGAGTGAGAAGTGTTAATAAACTTAATAATTTTATAAAAATTTAAAATTTAAAAAAACAATTTCTTTGAGCTGTCATGTGAAGCACTCGAATTCACGAAAAAATAAGTTGGCTCTCGGAGACAAAAGTTTTAGACAGCACTGTATTGTAACGTAGAGTTGTTAAATGGCTTGTAGCGTAGGTTAAGTGGTTTAGTGGCTCGTAGCGTATGTTAAGTTGTTTAGTGGCTTGTAGCGTAGGTTAAGTTGTTTAGTGACTTGTAGCATAGGTTAAATTGTTTAGTGTCTTGTAGCGTAGGTTAAGTTGTTTAGTGGCTTGTAGCATAGGTTAAGTTGTTTAGTGATACCTTGCCACAGATAATACATACAAAAGATACTGAAACAATTTTTAATCAAAAAATTAAACATTTTGGCACGGGATCACTGTGATTAATGGAATATAGAAAACGTGATGAGCGGAAGTGATTTTTTTATGAATAACGGCAATTGGAAGTTAAATAACAGTTATACGATTCTATGATTATGGTTGATGCCGAAATACGTCCATAATCTGTCAATCAATTTATGTAATTTTTGCGGTTTAACTAGTATAAACCGCTTACTGAAATATCTATAAATTCCATTGGAACCTTTGAGAGCAGTCTGGGAAAATCTACATTGAGGGGAAAAAGACGTTTGTAAGAGAAGACACTTCCTTTTGGTGTGTCCATCTTCCGACTACTGTGTAAACTGTGTCTAAGTAAATTCCCTACAGAACACAGACTAAATGCGTCATTTCATTAAACCATTTCACATCCCAAATTTTTTCCTTGGACCACTCGGATCTTCGAATCCAGGCATTTCATATTGCCCGATAACCGTTTCTTACAAATTACACAATCTCAGGAACACAAATCAAAAAACATTTTACAACAAACATCATAATTACTTACAACTACAACTAACCACTTATGAGAAAAAACAATCCATCATAATTGCTGATTCACACCTCTGTGACAAATAATATTGCATTACTACAATAAGACTATTTGGTAATAGGGCTAATTTTTTTTGGTTTTTTTTACATTTTATGTTATAGGAGCGTTTTCGAAACCATTCACGAAGATGTCGGCCTATCTCAACCATTCATCAAGATGTCGACCTATCTCAACCATTCATCAAGATGACGGCCGATCTCAACCATTCACCAAGATGTTAACCTATGTCACTTATTTGCCAAGATGTCAGCCTATCTCAACCATTCATCAACATGTCGGCCTATCTCAACCATTCGACAAGATGACGGTCGATCTAAAACATTCACCAAGATCATTCACCAAAATGTTGGCTTATCTCATCTATGAAGTACCATTTCCCTGTACTCTTTCATAGTGTGATGTGAATCACTTTGCCACCATTATAAAATACGTATCTTTGATTTTAAACATTCTATCAAGTATCAATCTCATCTAAGTCACTCCATTTACAAAAACGGCATATGCTACGACGGCTTCAGCGTCAGCAGTTTGTGTCAAATAATCACTTTACAAGCACACGAGAGACCTATAACAAGTAATCACTTTAGTTCGTTTCCGTACTGAATGCGAAATGATGAAGCACTGAGTGCGTAAACCACAAAGTTGGCTTGAAGCACTGAGTGCATAAACCACAAAGTTGGATTGAAGCATTGAGGGCATAAACCACAAAGTTGACTTGAAGTACTGAGTGCATAAACCACAAAGTTGGCTTGAAGCAATGAGGGCATAAACCACTAAGTTAACTTGAAGCACTGAGTGCATAAACCGCAAAGTTGGCTTGAAGCACTGAGTGCATAAACCACAAAGTTGGCTTGAAGCAATGACGGCATAATTCACAAAGTTGACTTGAAGCACTGAGTGCATAAACCACAAAATTGGCTTGAAGCAATGAGGGCATAAACCACTAAGTTGGCTTGAAGCACTGAGTGCATAAACCGCAAAGTTGGCTTGAAGCACTGAGTGCATAAACCACAAAGTTGGCTTGAAGCAATGAGTGCATAAACCACAAAGTTGACTTGAAGCACTGAGGGCATAAACCACAAAGTTGACTTGAAGCAATGAGGGCATAAACCACAAAGTTGACTTGAAGCACTGGGTGCATAAACCACAAAGTTGGCTTGAAGCAATGAGTGCATAAACCACAAAGTTGACTTGAAGCACTGAGGGCATAAACCACAAAGTTGACTTGAAGCACTGAGGGCATAAACCACAAAGTTGACTTGAAGCACTGAGGGCATAAACCACAAAGTTGACTTGAAGCACTGAGGGCATAAACCACAAAGTTGACTTGAAGCACTGAGGGCATAAACCACAAAGTTGACTTGAAGCACTGAGGGCATAAACCACAAAGTTGGCTTGAAGCAATGACGGCATAAACCACAAAGTTGACTTGAAGCACTGGGTGCATAAACCACAATGTGAGATTGGTTGTGACGAGTTAACATGTTAAATGACATTATCTAGCTGCATACAATAATATTTAATCGATAACAATAAATTGTGTACATTGTAAAGACATTGTCAATGGACAGCCAATAACTATGAAAGTGTATTGTACTACTACATACATCTTTCAATAGACAGTCAATAAATATCAGAAATTATTGTATTACTATATACATCTTACAATAAACAATCAATAAAAGTTAGAGTGTATTGTATTACTACAGGCCGTCTTCTAAAAGTCAGTCAATAAATGTTATAGTGTATTGTATTACTACATACATCTTCCACTAAGACAGTCAAAAAATATGAGAAATTATAATCGTACGTTCTGTTGACTTGCAGGTTTCCAGGCCGGCGTGTCCCATGATAACATTAAGATTGGGGCTTTTCCCATTGGTGCAGTTACACTTTGACATAATTAAATTATGTTCACAGATTTTCTGACACGTCTGAAAAATATTCATATATAGAAATATCAATTGTTATTTTTCTATTTTAACAAATAAATAATTTCTTAAATTTTCACATGCGTTCATTTAGGACCTTTGGTTAGATATATTATATAAAGGTGGACCAGTATAGTTTTGAACGATTGATCAAAAAACTTTAAATATCTTCAAGGGGTTGGGGTGGGTCCACTCCCATTTTTACTTTAAGGCCACACTAATTAAATTACTAATACAGCATTGTGCTGATTAGAAAGTAAATTATACTTACATTTCTTGTATATGTAACATTGTACTTTTTCTCAAATGAATTAACAGCTTTACAAGTTCCGTAAGGAGAACCAAGTCTTTCAATCTGAACCTGCAATTTGCTCAACATTTCAACATGGGAAGCCATTTTTATGTCACGCTTTACCAATAGAACTTTTTCAAAATTCATAAATGTGTGTATTTATATAATTCTGGGCGTTCATAGTAGATGACGATACCATACAAGACATAGTTACTATTAATTTTATTGGAAAATAAAAATGGTATATTCATGAATAAAAACTATAGGTGACTAAGACATTTTATACGCACTCGTCTTAAGACAATATGAATTTGTAAAATAATTAGTGACAGAAAAAAAAACGCATTTTTAAAGGTTTTTTTCTTTCTTTCTTTGGTATGCTAACACACATGTGTGGAGTCATTCACAAAACTACTAAATCACTTGTGAATAATGAACACAATTATAGAAAACTATTTTTGTCACTGCCCTTAATAAATACAAATGTTTAACATTATTTTTAATCCAAATGTTTCATGCCAATGATTGTTTGAGTGGTTACTGACCTATGTCAATGATTGTTTGAGTGGTTACTGGCCTGTTTCATGCCAATGATTGTTTGAGTGGTTACTGACCTGTTTCATGCCAATGATTGTTTGAGTGGTTACTGACCTGTTTCATGCCAATGATTGTTTGAGTGGTTACTGACCTGTTTCATGCCAATGATTGTTTGAGTGGTTACTGACCTGTTTCATGCCAATGATTGTTTGAGTGGTTACTGACCTGTTTCATGCCAATGATTGTTTGAGTGGTTACTGACCTGTTTCATGCCAATGATTGTTTGAGTGGTTACTGACCTGTTTCATGCCAATGATTTGATGAGTGGTTACTGACCTGTTTCATGCCAATGATTGTTTGAGTAGCAGGGGCGATAGCTATTCCCTCATCGTCAGGAAAAGGCGTGGTCTTCTGTTCATGGATAACAACTTGGATACCGCTCCCAGTGGTGATTCCTTCTAGGTACTCATGATTTTCCAAGAAAAAGACAAGTTCAAGGCCTAGAAGACATTAAAATAAGTCAGCACTAATTTCAACATCTAAATTCGGGGTATAAAGCAGGTATAAATATTTCAACATCTAAATTTGGGTATAAAGCAGATGTAAATGTTCTTACTTACCTGCATCTGGTCCAGCTTTACGACTGACAAACTTTGAATATTGCAATGTGTAACAGTTTCCATAAGTGTCAGAGAAGAAGTGGGTGAAATTTCTGGACAACATAAAAAAATTGGTCGCTAAATGTTTTAATAAATCATGTCTATAAAGAAATCAAGCTAGTCATGCGATACTTTACCTCTTTAGACCCCCCCCCCCTTTTTTTGTGTGTGTGTGTGTTGTGCCTCATGTATTATTCCCCTTTGATTGTTGTTTTTCACGTGAATCGCTCACTATATTAATTTTAGCCGTATTGGAACTACGCAGAGAGATCCCCCCACCCCCCATAACCACCCTTTTGCCACGAGTCATTAGTCTCAGTTAGAACATGATATGAATTAGGCCAATGGCCAATTCCAGTAAATCAACAATAAATAAACACGTAAACTTTAAAAAATTCTTTAAAGACCGTCACGTAAAGTTACTAAACGTATCTTAATGAGTTTTGGATCCAGCCATTTCTAAACCTAGTAAGTTGATCAAACATTTCTATTTCACTCCTTGCATTGAATACATTGTATCACTATGTATATAGTTTGGTTAATCATTGTCAATGTATGATTATTTTCATACTAATGAATATGTTTAATTATATTTTAGATTTTATCAATGTTCGACACGTGCCTCCAAACTCGGACACGTGATGGCCATTTTGAGATTTACTTATTTAGACTTCATCCCATCTCAAGGATGGTGACGTAGCCACTGGATCTCAAGGATGGTGATGTAGCCACTGGATCTCAAGGATGGTGATGTAGCCACTGGATCTCAAGGATGGTGATGTAGCCACTGGATCTCAAGGATGGTGATGTAGCCACTGGGTCTCAAGGATGGTGATGTAGCCACTGGGTCTCAAGGATGGTGATGTAGCCAATTGGTCTCAAGGATGGTGATGTAGCCACTTGGTCTCAATATAGTGATGTAGCCACTGGATCTCAAGGATAGGGATGTAGCCACTGGATCTCAAGGATGGTGATGTAGCCACTTCATCTCAATATAGTGATGTAGCCACTGGATCTCAAGGATAGGGATGTAGCCACTGGATCTCAAGGATGGTGATGTAGCCAATGGGTCTCAAGGATGGTGATGTAGCCACTGGGTCTCAAGGATGGTGATGTAGCCACTGGGTCTCAAGGATGGTTATGTAGCCACTGGATCTCAAGGATGGTGATGTAGCCACTGGGTCTCAAGGATGGTGATGTAGCCACTGGGTCTCAAGGATGGTGATGTAGCCACTGGATCTCAAGGATGGTGATGTAGCCACTGGATCTAAAGGATGGTGATGTAGCCACTGGGTCTCATGGATGGTGATGTAGCCACAGGATCTCAAGGATGGATAATGTAGCCACTAGATCTCAAGGATGGTGATTTAGCCACTGGATCTCAAGGATGGTGATGTAGCACTGGATCTCAAGGATGGTGATGTAGCCACTGGGTCTCAAGGATGGATAATGTAGCCACTAGATCTCAAGGATGTTGATGTAGCCACTAGATCTCAAGGATGGTGATGTAGCCACTGGATCTCAAGGATGGTGATGTAGCCACTGGATCTCAAGGATGGTGATGTAGCCACTGTGTCTCACGGATGGATAATGTAGCCACTAGATCTCAAGGAATCTTGATGTAGCCACTAGATCTCAAGGATGGTGATGTAGCCACTGGATCTCAATGATGGTGATGTAGCCACTGGATCTCAAGGATGGTGATGTAGCCACTGGGTCTCATGATGGATAATGTAGCCACTAGATCTCAAGGATGGTGATGTAGCCACTAGATCTCAAGGATGGTGATGTAGCCACTGGGTCTCAATAATGGTGATGTAGCCACTGAGTCTCAAGGATGGTGATGTAGCCACTGGGTCTCAAGGAACGTGATGTAGCCACTGGTTGTTTTTTATCCAGCATAGTAGTTTAGCTATAATGAATTATTACATACTTTTTATTTATAATTCATTTTATAATATTTGAAAAATCATTTGCCATTCGTCGACGCTGGCCATAGATGCTTGAGCCGAAAATGGAGAAGACGAATAAGGTTATCCACGTATGGATGTTTGTATTTAAAGCTTCAGTCACCTTCAATGGTTCGATCTGAATTCGTTATCGTTGGAAAGGGATCCGTTAGCTCAAGAGTATTGGAAAAGTCGCTCCCTTCTTTTGTTT
Organism: Omphiscola glabra; assembly: GCA_964017045.1. Taxonomy (NCBI): domain Eukaryota; kingdom Metazoa; phylum Mollusca; class Gastropoda; family Lymnaeidae; genus Omphiscola; species Omphiscola glabra. The sequence goes on along the minus strand of OZ024796.1, from coordinate 53,579,157 downwards.
GTATTATTCCCATAAAGCCTAGTGAATGTATCGCCGTATTGCCGCAGCACAAGAAATCATCGCACTTTAGCAGCTGGTTTGAGGATCCCTGAGGCCTAATTCTAAGAACTCCGCCCAGTACCCATGCAGAAGACCAAGCCGTTAGCCTTCATCGTTAGGACCGCGTGCTGATAGGAATTTAAACCCACGACACCCGCATCGCTGGGAAGGCCACACACATCACAACGTACAAAGGAAGAGCTATTCCATAACGTACAGTTGTGACGTCCCTTTACGTGATCGTCCTGAGAAGCCACGAAGGAAAGGACCGTAGAACCCACTTCCAACAATGGAGTGACCTCACAATATATGAGGTCTTTAATAGTTAGGTATAAATGAATATGTTGATTATGTCCCTTGGAGCGTGAATTTGATATAACCTAAAACCCCTCCACATGAGCAGGTGTGACACATGAGCAGGTGTGACACATGAGCAGGTGTGACACATGAGCAGGTGTGAAACATGAGCAGGTGTGACACATGAGCAGGTGTGACACATGAGCAGGTGTGACACATGAGCAGGTGTGACACGTGAGCAGGTGTGACACGTGAGCATGTGTGACACATGAGCAGATGTGACACATGAGCAGGTGTGACACGTGAGACACATGAGCAGGTGTGACAAATGAGCAGGTGTGACACATGAGCAGGTGGGACACATGAGCAGGTGTGACACATGAGCAGGTGTGACACATGATCAGCTGTGTCACATGAGGAAGTGTGACACGTGAGCATGTGTGACACGTGAGCAGGTGTGACACATGAGCAGGTGTGACATGTGAGCAGGTGTGACACATGAGCAGGTGTGACACATGAGCAGGTGTGACACGTGAGCAGGTATGACACATGAGCAGGTGTGACACATGAGCAGGTGTGACACTCATATCAGAGTTGTCCCATTAACCCGCCAATCATAGGCATGAGAGTTGTCACCACTAACCCGTCAATCAAAGTCATTTCACCGAAATACCATCATTCAAATACTTAGAGATATCATTATCAATACATTTTTAAACATTGGAAAAAAAAAACTAGATATGTTAAATAAGTCGTCATATGTTTCGTCACGTATTTCAGACAAACCTTAAACATTATTTTAGGATTTTAACGAGAATATCTTTCACATTATATTTTTTGGATTAAAATTGTATTTGTTACAGAACTTGTTTAATCTTATAAAAATTTTATAATTCTTTTTTAGGTCATGAATAGTTAGATGACATGATCATTCGTATTTTTTTGTTGGAGTTTTTTGTTGTGTACATCAATTAAAATGTAAAGCTTTGTTACATTAAAAGCTTGGTTCTAGTTACTTGGCATAACATTTCTTCCCAGCGAAGGAACACTGTAACAACATGTCTTCAATCTGATGGCCCCACTTCTGACGTTTCTCTCTGTGAACAATAAAATACAGGACAAGATATTTGGAAGAAAAACTAAAAACAATTTTCTGGATCGGCGAATCACTATAAAATCGTATCCGGAAATTTGATCGAAAGAAATTTCGTCGACAGAAAATTGATCGACGGAAATTTGATCGAACGGAAATTTGGTCGAATCGTTTTTTAAAATTTATACGTTAAAATTTTGCGTCAAATTTCCTTTTGAACGCATTATTTTGTTTTACTATGTAGTATAGTGCGTTCAAAAAGAAATTTGACGAAAATTTTAACATCTAAGTTGAAAAAAAGATTCGACCAAATTTCCGTTCGATTAAATTACCGTCGATCAATTTTCCGTAGACGAAATTTATTTCGATCAAATTTCCGGTAACCCTATAAAATATAGCACCGAGTGTACCAGGGGATATTTCTTTCAGTGAAAAACATTTCTTATACTGTCATGACATAAACAATTTCTACCCTGTCATGACATAAACATTTCCTTCACTGTCATGAAATAAACATTTCTAGAGAATGAAATTGTAATAGCAGCACATTAAATCTTTGACTACAAAATCTGATCAATTTAATTAACTGTCAAATTCAAGCGAGAAAATAAAACACAATTGGGAAGACTTCGAAATGGAATTGCTGCTAATGTGGCAATTTAAGATAATTAGTTGTAACTTGATTTTTGCTGCAAGTGGGACATGTTAAGATATTTCATTGTAACTATATTTATGTTTAAATATTGATTTTTTTCTTGATTTATGTTACGATATTTAGTTGTAACTTGAGTTATGATAAGTTTTTTATTTGCAATTTGATCTATGTCATTATATTTAGTTGTACCTTGCTTGATGATAAGGCACTTAGTGTAATTTGATTTTTTTAAAATAGTTTTTGGATCGTCTTGTTTGAGGTGATATAGATCAAATAGACACACAATTATCATTAATGATAATAACATAAAGACTGTCACATATCACATTCATGAAATATCACAGTTTAGTTAAACTATGTTGACATTTATGTTATCACGCATTCTCTTTGTTTTATTGTAACCGTTTATATGAAGAGTCAACAAAATGTTTTATTGGTGGTAACTAATTTAGAAAATTACAGAGTCATTAATTCATAACTTACAGATGCACTAATTCATTACTTACAGAGGCACTAATTCATAACTTACAGATGCACTAATTCATAACTTACAGAGGCACTAATTCATAACTTACAGAGTCACTAATTCATAACTTACAGAGGCACTAATTCATAACTTACAGAGTCACTAATTCATAACTAACAGAGCCACTAATTCATAACTTACAGAGCCACTAATTCATTACTTACAGAGCCACTAATTCATAACTTACAGAGGCCCTAATTCATAACTTACAGAGGCCCTAATTCATAACTTACAGAGCAACTAATTAATAACTTACAGATGCACTAATTCATAACTTACAGAGCCACTAATTCATAACTTACAGAGGCTGACTGCTCATCAAATATTTAAATTTGTCAAACACATCATTGAAATTAGAATCTTGACCCTCCGACTCCCAACTGTCTGGAAAAGTCTGAAAATAGAATAACATGACATACAATTGTTGGAAATGATACCAGTGTATTTAGTGGGTAACTAACTTCTCTATTGAGAATGACACTAGTGCATTTAGTGGGTAACTAACTTCTCTATTGAGAATTATAGCTGCATGGTCAGTTGAAAATGACACTAGTGTATTTAGTGGGTAACTAACTTCTCTATTGAGAATTATAGCTGCATGGTCAGTTGAAAATGACACTAGTGTATTTAGTGGGTAACTAACTTCTCTATTGAGAATTATAGCTGCATGGTCAGTTGAAAATGACACTAGTGTATTTAGTGGGTAACTAACTTCTCTGTTGAGAATGACACTAGTGTATTAAGTGGGTAAATAACTTCTCTATTGAGAATGACACTAGTGAATTTAGTGGGGAACTAACTTCTCTATTGAGAATGACACTAGTGTATTTAGTGGGTAACTAACTTCTCTATTGAGAATGACACTAGTGTATTTAGTGGGTAACTAACTTCTCTATTGAGAATGACACTAGTGTATTTAGTGGGTAACTAACTTCTCTATTGAGAATGACACTAGTGTATTTAGTGGGTAACTAACTTCTCTATTGAGAATGACACTAGTGTATTTAGTGGGTAACTAACTTCTCTATTGAGAATGACACTAGTGTATTTAGTGGGTAACTAACTTCTCTATTGAGAATGACACTAGTGTATTTAGTGGGTAACTAACTTCTCTATTGAGAATGACACTAGTGTATTTAGTGGGGAACTAACTTCTCTATTGAGAATGACACTAGTGTATTTAGTGGGTAACTAACTTCTGTATTGAGAATGACACTAGTGTATTTAGTGGGGAACTAACTTCTCTATTGAGAATGACACTAGTGTATTTAGTGGGTAACTAACTTCTCTATTGAGAATGACACTAGTGTAACTGTTAGGTAAGTAACTGTTCTATTGAGCATTACACGAACATGTCCTTCCTGTGATTGGGGAAGATGTGAGTCGTCTGCTGTCAGCACTTTCAAAAGTGGAGATGAAATTTTCAATATTAATAAAACAAATTTACGCCTTATCCACCCCGTAGGCTCTTTACAAACTATGTGACCAACATTTCCTACCCTTCCCAGTCACCTCACCATTTCTCTTGTGCCACTACCAATGTAGGTATGGAGTTACTCAGAGTAATATTTTGGTCATTGCAATCTATTAGACAGCTTGAACTGGATAAGTTAAAAATAGAAGAGGCAGATAAACAAAGACAATTTGAACTGGATCAGTTAAAAATAGAGGCAGATAAACAGATACAAATTGAACTGGATAAGTTAAAAATCGAGGCAGATAAACAAAGACAATTCGAACTGGATAAGTTAAAAATAGTTGAGGCCGATAAACAGAGACAATTTGAACTTGATAAGTTAAAAATAGAAGAAGATAAGCAGAGACAATTCGAACTGGATAAGTTAAAAATAGTTGAGGCCGATAAACAGAGACAATTTGAACTGGATATGTTAAAAATCGAGGCAGATAAACAAAGACAATTTGAACTGGATAAGTTAAAAATAGAAGCGGATAAACAGATACAATTCGACCTTGAGACTTTGAGAATAAAGTTAGATAAAGAAACTAGATTGGTGGAAGTTGAGGAGCGTAAAGTTATTTTGTCCGCAAGGGAAAAGGAAAATGATGGGGACATTACAGAGTCTGTGGAGGAGATCAGTTATCCCGAGGAATCTCATGCAAACATAACTGAGTGTAAGGACGATGAGTTGTTCGTGGCATCGAGGGAGGGGGTAATATTGGTGGAAGCAGGTGATACACAATTTTACCATGTACAAGTGAATCTTGATAATGTACCAGATATCATTTTTCATGAACAAGATGATGCTTATGATGTAGGGTTTAGAAATGAAAATATTATTTGTGATGGTGTACACGCTACCATCTCTGGTGGCGTACAAGATGATGTACAAACTGTAGGTTTTGTTGATGTACAACAGGAATATGTGAATTTTTTACTGAAGAGAGATTTTGATTATGTACAAGAGGCAGACTTTGATCTTTTGCGGGATGATAATTTGGGTTTTGTGAAGGATGAAGATTTGGGGTTTCTTCATGAGAATTTTGTGGAGGAGGAAAATGTGTGTTTTGATTTTGAAGGTGTTAGAACCTGGACAAGCAACGGTTGTCACGATGTAGAGGCCACGAACTTGTCAGGGGCCGTCTTACGAAGGGGGCGTAATGTCAACAAAGTGGAAGTCATTGGGGACGACTTCACGTGGACCTACGAGGGTCGTAGTCCACGCGCTGAATTTAGTAGTGGTGTGGAGGTCAATGGTTGCTCAAGGCTTGAGAACCGTGTTTGTGTTGGGTCTGGTTTGGACTCGGGCGGTCTTGGTGAGAACAGAGGGGCTGGCTTTTATGGAGTCTCCGTGGTGGAGATGAGCGTTTTCACTAACGTGGGGTTAGGTGAGAGCAGTTTTGGTCTGTTTATGAAGTGTCATGATTTGTTTTGTAATGTATTATTATGTTATGCATATGACAAAGTACTTTTTGGAGTTGTTTTGGTGTTAAGCCTTGGAAAAGTATTGTTATTTGTGCAGGAAATGTTTAGATGGGGGAAAGATGTACACGTCTTGTGGAGAGCGACTGACAAGAGAGATATCCCGCCCTCTTAAAATCAACTGGACAGTTGACGGCTGTCTAAATGACTCTACGGATGGTGACATTTTTTTTTCTCTTCAGCAGTCAGGATATTGTTTTCCCTGTTTCATTAGTTAATTTTTTAAATGTGTCATGTTTTGACTATTACTATAATCGCTTGGACTTGTTGATAATATCGATGGTGATTATGTAAATTTACTGTATGATGTTTTGCCAAGGTTATATAGTTTTACATTAACTAATAATTTCATACACTGACTTTACATTTTGTTTGGAAGATTCTACTCGTGGAGTAGAATCTAAGCGGAAGAGGGGGATATGTCAAGGGTATGAAATCAATGTAGTTATGTTTGTAAGTAAATCATGTTGAGTTAGAGAGTATACGTGTAGCGTTGTATATTGTGCGTGAATGTTGTGACGTATTTGGGTAGGGGAAGTGACGCATTAGTTTAGTGTTGTGTGAGGAGTGGAACGTAGATGGCGGTTGGACAAAAGGATGTTGAATAGTGATGTTGTAGAACCTTAGGAAAGAGAGCTGTGTGCCTTGTGTTTCCTGATAATTAAAGTTATAGTTATGAAAAGGACTTGAGTTGTTACTAATGATTGAATTAGTGGAAGAACTTGATTGAATGATCCAATCCTGAGGACATAGAAGTTGACATACTGCTACGCAAATATCCAGCATCTAGGGATAGAGTTACAGCGTATACTGCTACGCAAATATCCAGCAGTTAGGGATAGAGTTAGAGCACATTCTGCTACGCAATTATCCAGCATCTAGGGATAGAGTTAGGGCACATTCTGCTACGCAATTATCCAGCAGCTTATATTGATATAATATTTAAAGAGTTACCCGATAATCTTCTTTACATTACATTTATTTTAATCTGCAGTTCTTATGATATTACATACAGAAATGTGATTTCGCTAAGTTTTAATTAAAATTAGTCAATGTAAAAAGTAAGGGAACTTCAATTACATTATAATTTTATTTGCTTACATTTCTGGTTAATTTAAATACCTTTTTATTTTAGTATTTAATTGGAATATATATTGCTTTGTAAACTTCAACAAATGGCTCATTAGGCCTACACTGGAATGGCAGTCTCAGATGCCTTCCTCGCAAGAGAATCTTGACTCCTGGTTAGATTTGAACTTTTGCATTGTTCTTTTTTATGCAAAAGCTTCGTTTCACGCATATTATTTTTGACCCCTTCATACAGGCTGGCGTCAAAGCCAGGACACATGGTTCTTGCTTTACATGTTGCGAAGCAAAGTGATTAAGTCTTCCTTCTATTTACTCTCCTTGCTGCATAAGAAAAAACTCTGCTCAAAGTGAAGTGACGTCAACAGTGCAGCTACTTAGGGTGGGCGGTGTTTTATGGAGACCAGCTGTTGCCCAATACAGCAGAGCCCCACTCACACGCAGCCAGTGGATCCAAGGGAATGACAACTGTCAATACAACTTGTCACTAACTGCGTCGACGGAGTAGCCGAAATGACATTGGTATCAGCGTCAGATCGACCTTGAGACTCCATCTCCGAATTTCACAGTTTGGACTTACGCCCCTAGTTGAACCATGGCTTCCCGCATTGATTTTAAATATTTATATCACTACTTTCCCATTTTTAGCCATTTCGGTAGACATAATATTGCTAGTCAGTCATATTGTTTAACTATGAAAATAAACATCCTTTTTACCTGATCATAAAAGCTTTCATCAACCTCAGGTGTGTCCTCATTTTCATCTATGCAGTCCTCTTCGCCGTCATCACTGAAACAATTGGTCAATTAATTCCAATTTGATTTAACAAGATCCGCTTTTACTCGGGGAGCTGGGCATAATTTCTATATTTAGTTTAATTTTAGAATAGTTACCCGTTATAAAGATATGTCATTGACTACAGGTAATGAGATATGTGCGACAAGTGGGAAAAGTTAGGTTACATTATAATGTATATAACAGTTAGGGGTAAAAAGTGAAACTGAGATCTTATAATATGATCAAAGATACAGAAAGTAAGAAATTGAGGTCTTATATTAACATCAATGATATAGAATATTTTAAAAATGAGATTTTATAATTTGATAAATATTTAAGAGATTGTAAAGATTTGACGTGTAAACATAACATCAAATGGATAAACTATTACATTTATAAGTAGAGAAAAAAGAAAGTAAAGGATGGACGGAATAAAGAGAAGAGAAAGTGAAAGACGGGCGGAATAGAGAGAAGAGAAAGTGAAAGACGGGTGGAATAGAGAGAAGAGAAAGTGAAAGACGGGTGGAATAGAGAGAAGAGAAAGTGAAAGAGGCACGGAATAAAGAAGTGTATTAACGTAAGAGAACCGGTTTGAAATGAACTATTTTTACCTGTTTGAACAAGCCCCAATTCTTGTGGTTACATTCTTGATATACTCTTGTATTTCTTCGTTCGTTTCATTTAACTGGAGAGAATACGAAAGAAAAGAGGAAAGGTCATTGGTTACAATACAGGTACTGTTTACTGTTATGCCCAACAGCTTGTGTGGTCTATTCTATAATGTAAAGCAAAGGCATCTAATTAAGAAATGAATATGATCTTCTTTAGGGTCGACAATTTATCAGATCTTTTCTGTCACTAACATGTGTGTATATTATTATTCTTATTTTGAATTTAGTGGTCCATGCCACAAGTTCTCATACATTTTTAATAAGCTACCACTTAAATACTCGGCTAAATATACATGTACACGCATGCTTTGCTTTTCGTACTGATATAATATTGTTTGCTACAACGTTGGGATCAGCGCCTACAATGTAAAGTGCTACTAGTAGTGTTTGTAGCGCACTTTGTGAATCACTGATCTATTGTCTTATGGAAGCGGGTGTGCTATTTTTCTCGCGTGACAACCTTAGGTTCTTCTAGTTTGTATTAGTTTGTTTTTTTTGCTTGGCGTGACAACCCCGGGGTCTTCTAGTTTGTATTATTTTGTCTTTTGTTTTGTCTTTTACCATTGATTTCCGCAATATGTTGATGTTGCAGACGGTCACAGCAGGAAACTGGAGGCTGCTGAAGCTCAAACCAATCTTGGTTTGTTTCTTGTATTCCAGAAAACTTGAAAGTAAGCTGTGGTGAAAACAGACAACATACAATTTATGAGCAGATCGTTGTATCACGAGTGACGACTTTTTGAAAAACCAGGCTAACCGCTTTAACGGTGAGATCTAAAATGCCACATATATTTTAAGATTTCCATAAAAGAATGTAACATATTCTACAAAAGTTGTTTCATTTCTCTCTCTCTCCATCTCTCTCTCTCTCCATCTCTCTCTCTCTCCATCTCTCTCTCCATCTCTCTCTCTCCATATCTCTCTCTCCATCTCTCTCTCTCAATCTCTCTCTCTCCATCTCTCTCTCTCTCTCTCTCTCTCTCCCTCTCTCTCTCTCCATCTCTCATTCACTCTCTCTCTCTCCATCTCTCTCTCTCCATCTCTCTCACTCTCTCTTCATATCTCTCTCTCTCCCAATCTCTCTCCATCTCTCTCGCTCTCACTCTATCTCTCTCTCTCTCCATCTCTCTCCATCTCTCTCTCTTTCTCTCTGACTCAATGTCGCTCTCTTTCTTTATAGTAAATATTGACTTAACAATATTAGATCGGGTTTCTAGCAGAAGAGGATGTATGCTGCTAAATTGTGACAGATTGGGAACACATGAATTTCTTTATCTTTTAGTTTTTACTTTGAGGAACATTTAGCTGTTCTAATGCACCTGGTAGTGAGTAACTGTAAGGAAGTGGGTGTTAGGTTAGGGTTAACCCTTACCCTAACTGCTCTAATCCACTTGAGAGTGAGTAACTGTAAGGAAGGGGGTGGGAGGCATTCGTTTTTTTCTATTCATTTTTCGTTAAATTCTAATTGGTTACAGACTAAATAATATCCACTTTGTATCAATAATTTCCTCATCTTATAGGAGTTTCATTGCACACTTGGCAACATCTCGTGGCACACCTGGCATCATATCATGACACACCTGGCTTCATCTTGTGCCACTCCTGGCATCATCCGTTGCGAATTTCTGATCTACTGTGTCCATTTTTAAACACTCTGAGATGAGAGGGTAAACTAAGAAAAACTCAATTTTATATGGAGTTTTTTATTGGCTAAAATGACTGGCTACATTTAAACTTACCTATACAGATGATAAATCATTGCTCCAATGGCGGCAGCAAGCAGTATTGACCAAATGGTCTTGACATAGTGATTTTTTGAAGCCCCAATAAATGGTACCCCATTGAGTGACGTCTTTTCAGCATATTTTGACAAGACTCTAGCTATGTCTCGTCTTCGTCTTGTTTTAATTTGACTTTTTGTCTCATCTCGACCAACAGCTGCTTGTCTTGGGCTGTCTTCGTGGTTATGGCCCTCGGTAAGAGAAAATAGTTTGAAAAAATTTTTAAGAGGTAAAACGATGCAATAATTACATTGAATAAAGCATTAAATTATTAAACAATAAATTGAATCAAGCAGAAAATGTAAAAATAATAATATAAAATTAAGCATTAAGTTATTAAATAATTACACCGAATAAAGCATTAAATTATTAATTAAGAAATTAAATACAGCATAAAATTATTAAATAATAACATTGAATAAAGCATTACAATATTAAATAATAAGTGAAAGTGAGAAATATTTCATAATCCTTATTAAGATTTTTTACGAGTTTTACTTTAACTTAAATTTTCTGTTTAATTCTTTAAAACTTAAAAGTCAATGGCGTCTCCTTCTTATAATCACTTTTACTCGCACCCTCAAAATGCCCCTTGTCACAAGTGGGGGCACATCGGGTTTAGAAACCCTGCTTTAAAGGGGCAACTTCATATTAGTATTATTTTTGAATTTTGGTGGGCAAGAATTTTTTTTAATATTTAGTGTTTTATAGATTCTTTGTAGGAAGCTGGGCAATTTCGGGCTGAACAGAAAGAGGATTAAACTGTCCCAGAGTACAGCAGTTGGAATCCTAAGGAGATTTTGTAGTAACCACTGGTGTAGGAAATCATCATAAAAATGACTTTATAAAGCTCAAACAAATGGCACGATGTATTCCACCCACTCCACCATTACTGTTTCTGTTAGTGTGTGTGTGTGTGTGTGTGTGTGTGTGTGTGTGTGATAAGTGTATGTGCGTTTGTGTGTTTGTTTATAAAAAAATGTTTAGCGTTAAAAATATCCAAGTTGAAGCTTGTTAAGTTAATTAAATTTTGTTAATGTCTGAAATTTTACATCCTATGAAATATGAGGATTTTGAACATTTATAATGAAATAAAACCAAATTTTATCATTGTGTAACTCCCTGTAGAGTATTTGTTTTCATATGTTAATTATAAAATATGTTAAATAAGGATATTCTGTTGTTCATAATCTTGTATCTAACATAAACGTAACTCAGGTCTAACTCAGGTGAACACAATAATATTTGTCGTATTATATTATTATTAAAACATAGCTATTTTACAGATTGCTACACACTTGTGGTCTCAATGTCAATTGCACAATGAAAACCCATTGTGATAACTAGTTAGCGGCATGCCCTCCACCCCAAACTCCCCAAAAACAAATAGTATGATATCCTATTTCTCTGCAGGACTCACTCAGCAAATACAGGCAATTAGACCATGGCTCACTCAGCAAATACAGGCAATTAGACCATGGCTCACTCAGCAAATACAGGCAATTAGACCATGGCTCACTCAGCAAATACAGGCAATTAGACCATGGCTCACTCAGCAAATACAGGCAATTAGACCATGGCTCACTCAGCAAATACAGGCAATTTGACTTTCTATTATTGAAATGTTAGACTTTCTGTCAAACATTTTAAGAGCAGTTAATTTTCAAATATAATTTTAAGGTGTACATTTAGACAATCTTAATTTTTAGTTAAAAGATAAATAACATTAAAGTCAGAGCTTAAATGTACGGATTTAATGATTTATACGATAACGGCTTTCTATGTTAAGGTGAAAGACCAATAAGAACCGGGGCGCCACAAGGTTGCGTTTTCTGCCCTGCCCTGTACACAATATACACCAATGGTTTTCAAAGTCCCAAAGTTATGACGACGACGTATTTACGTCATCTTTCCCCGTTAATGAACTATAGCTGACCACAAGCTTGGAACCGCATTTAGGGTGGCTAGCTAAAAATTGTATCTCTTGGCTTTGTTTACAACTAAATAAAATGAATAGTCGGTATCCTTAGAATTATGTAGAAACATCGAGAAGGGCATACAAATTGTAGTCCCTTTCTGGAAGTTTAAGTAAAGCAGGCTATAAAAGGAAGATCAGACGAGAGATAGGGGGAGCGTGTATTATTTTTAAGATCATTTATCACGAGATATTTTGAGCGTATGTTACTTTTGCTACGAGACAGAAATTTGTTTACTGTATGTGTGTAGATTCCTTTTCATCATTGTACCTTTTCACAACATTGTATCTTATTCAGCATTGTACCGGTACAAGTCAATCATTATTCTGTAAGTCAATAGCTTTAATTATATTTCTTTTGATTTTGTAATTTATCATTAATATATTAAAATTTATTAATTGTAATTAGCCCTGGTTTTTATGTATCGTATTTCTTTGCTATTGTATTTAACATATGGTATTGTCTTTTGTTGTGTACTGTTTTAGAACGAGCCATATACTTAGAGATTAATTTCTCTATACTGATAACAGTACGTAACACCAAGTAACACCGTTCCAATCATAAAAATTGATGATACCACCATCGTTGGCTTAATATCAGAAGGAGAAGGCTTATACCACAACTTAGTTAAAGCTTTATCAATTGGTGGGATGAACATTTTCTCCAGCCGAATGTCTCAAAAAACAAAGGAAATGGTTGTCGATTTCCGGAAAGAAAACATTGGATTATCGATCTCAACATAAAAATCAAAGTGTAGAGAAAGTAGAGGCATAAAAGTACTTATGTGTCACCATTAATAATAAGCTAACATGGCATGATCACGGCTAAATGCTGTAAAAGAAATTTAACCAAAGACTGTACTATCTTAAAAAACTTTACAATTTAGGCCTAAACAAACAAGTTATTAACTTATTCGACAGTGCAACAATTGAAAGCCTACTGAACTTCAGTATTGCCTGCTGGTGTGGGAATTCATCGTGTGATATGAAACACCGACTAAACAAACTAATCAAGAAAGCTAGAAACATCACACAGACTAAACGTCCTTCACTTGAAGAACTATTTGAAGAAAGATGTTATTGTAAAACCAAACAAATTTTGTAAATACATCCCACCCTCTTCATCATAGATGCATAGGATCGACCCTTTCGGGACGAATTCTTTCTTTTAAGGCGACGACTGAAAGATATTAAACTTCTTTTGTTCCCCACTCTGTACGAATTTACCAGCCTGCTCCTCCAGAGGTCACAAAATATAAATGATTACAAATTAAGTGAAATAGCAGAACAAGGTATGTTAAGCTTGCATTTATAGACAGGACAATAAGATTTGGAAGTGTCTGCTTAGAGCCTTCTTCAGCAAACAATGTCCCGGTAATGACAAGGGAGCTCACTGATTGGTTGTTTTTTTTATACTAGAGAAATAATTTAACGCAAATGTCTTGTGTTTAAATTGTTTGAGTTGGAAAATGTGGATTTGATTAACATATGTATTTATTTGTGTGCTGAAAATGTATAGGTACAATGTGATAAAAAGCATTGCCATTTATCTGGATCAATAAAAGAATCTTATCTTATCTTATATGACAATGGTTCTATACAACAATGGTTTTATATGACAATGGTTTTATACAACAATGCTTTTATATGACAATGGTTTTATACAACAATGGTTTTATATGACAATGGTTTTATACAACAATGGTTTTATATGACAATGGTTTTATACAACAATGGTTTTAAATGACAATGTTTTTATACACCAATGGTTTTAAGACAATGACTTTATTCAGAAATGGTTTTATATGACAAAGGCTATAAACGACAATGGCCTTTATACGACAATGATTTTATATGAAAATTGCTTTAAATGACAATGGCTTCATTCACAATTTGAAATGTGTATAACATGAATATAAATTGTTAAGCCATAAATTAATTCAACAGTAAACATTTACATTAAATTAAATCTTTAAGTGTGCCGTAATTAAATAGTTAAATTAAATATTAATTTCATTTTAATTCAATATACGTATTTAATTTTTTTTTCGCAACCCCTGATAGACCTCTTCATATTCCCTGATGCCCCCTCACATACCTTGTTATGTCTCCTTGTATCCCCTGATAGGCCCCTTTTCATACCCTGAAGCCTCTTCACATACTCTGATGCCTACTCACATCCCCTGATATGCCTACTCACATACCATGATATGCCTCCTCACATATACTGATATGCCTCCTAACGTAACCTGCTATGCCTCCTAACGTACCCTGCTATGCCTCCTAACGTACCCTGCTATGCCTCCTAACGTACCCTGCTATGCCTCCTCACACACTCTGTTATATCTATTTGTATCCCCCGATAAGCCACCTCGCATCTCAAAAGTCCAGTTTGCACAATAGGCGTTAATTGTTAAAATATTTTGACTATTTTTGCTCCAAAATTTACAGTTGTTGATAAAAGTCATTCTAAACAAAAGACTATTTAACTTGTTTTTATAAAGTGTTCATTAGGGGCAGAGACTGCAATCAGGTCAGCAAAAAATATTGGGAAACCTGAAAAAAGGAACGTTACAAACAAGACAACAAACGTGTCGGTGGGAAGCATTCGTCAGCGAACAAACAACAGAAAAAATAGAATTAAATCAAATAGCACTTAGCTGAAAAGTAGTATCCGAGGGGGCAGCAAAAGAATTGTGAAAAAAAACTAGGGACTACAAAATTATTGTTGGCTAATAAAGCAATGCTAACCAATGGATTACTAAACTATTGTCCGCTAATGAAACAATTCTAAGCAAGGGATTACTAAATTATTTTCCGCCCATCGTTATAATCCATCGGTTTGGTGGAGAGAATAGTAAGAAACTATTCCGTACATTTATTCTAAGGGAACAAAGTCTTCATTAAACAATAAAATATTTTTATATTTACATTGGAGATGACATTTGACTGATTCCTACACCATTTTCTATAAGTGATAATCTTTTCATAAAAAAGTCGACAAATGTATATATAATCACGATTATAAAGTGATACATAAGTGCGACAATGTTGAAGTAGAAATTCGAAACGTTTCATTTATATAATCTGTAAATATCTTTTTGACTTCCTTTCCAAGACTATACGGCACCACAATCTGAAACATCTATCGGTTAGATAAATGATACAAATGCCCATTTATAGACTATCAACGTTGATTAATCATCAAACTATTGTTTACTGCTGATACACTACCTACTTGTTCTCCATTATGCGATGACCATCCGTTTCTCGTGTTAGTATGAGGTATACGTGTCGTGTCCACTTGTGGCATATTTCCGTATCTGTCTGCATACTTGGCACTTAGGTTAAAGTTGGGTTCTATGTTATTGATTCCTGACCTGGAGCTGAAATCCTGATAGGGGTCGTGATGGCGAGAGTCGGTGAGAGTGCTCCAGCCGTTAGGCAGTGCTGGCTTATGTGAGTGGTGATCCATGTTTATGTGGTTTGGAGGGTTGTATTCAAATGATGTTATATTCTTCTCGTCTGTCAGACTATTTCTGGCTTGAACCATGTAACATAACTGTAATTATAGTTCAAAATTAAAACTTAAACCATAGCATAATTGTAATTATAGTTCAAGATTACAAGACATTTTTAAAACACAAATTTTGATATATTAATTTGAAAATATTTGTTATGCTATAGAATTACAAAACTGATTGAAATCAGATACCTCAAGTAAAATATTATATACATTTCAATTATAAGGTGAAATGTAGAGTCATTTAAAAAAAAAAATCAATTATGATACTTATAATAAAAATAAACTTTAAAATGGAAAAAAATTAGAACTAAACAAGCAAAAATTATTGATTTCTTCAACATTCATCTCTGAGTTGTGACTTTATTTAAAAATGCTAGACTCACTATTCTTTCTTATTGTCTAATCAAACCAGAGGCACGACTCTTTGATTACTGCACTACATCTGGACATTATGTACTTATTACATAGAGACGTCATTGTTTGATTACTGCACTGGACCTGTACACCATTTTCATATGACATAGACACTATTAGACAAACATGTTCTACTACACATCAAAGTAACACCCTGTTCCCTACTAAACCAATTAATTGCATAAACTTACCTAAGTGGACAGCGTTCACACTTGCATAGCCTTAACGTGAAGCAGAAACCATACACTAAGCAAAACCCTTACACTAGGCAGAACCCTTACACAATGGCCACAATTTCACACCCAGATATCTTCGTAACCTAACCGCAGTGTGGGTTGATGATGTGTGGAAGGGGGAAGGGGGTGACTGAGCGGGGCGGACAAGGCACAAAAGAAGATTGACAGAAATGTACGTGTTTACTCAACCAAATTATGACGTGTGCACTGAACCGATAAAAGAAGTTTGAGCTCTAACGAATAAAGTTGGTATTAGCAGATGTCTCTGAGGTGCTTCAATCCACACAATGGGGAACATCAGAAGTCTCTGAGGTGCTTCAATCCACACAATGAGGAACATCAGATGTCTCTGAGGTGCTTCAATCCACACAATGGGGAACATCAGATGTCTCTGAGGTGCTTCAATCCACACTATGGGGAACATCAGATGTCTCTGAGGTGCTTCAATCCACACAATGGGGAACATCAGATGTCTCTGAGGTGCTTCAATCCACACAATGGGGAACATCAGATGTCTCTGAGGTGCTTCAATCCACACTATAGGGAACATCAGATGTCTCTGAGGTACTTCAATCCACACAATGGGGAACATCAGATGTCTCTGAGGTGCTTCAATTTACACAATGGGAAACATGAGATGTCTCTGAGGTGCTTCAATCCACACAATGGGGAACATCAGATGTCTGAGGTGCTTCAATCCACACAATGGGGAACATCAGATGTCTCTGAGGTGCTTCAATTCACACAATGGGGAACATCAGATGTCTCTGAGGTGCTTCAATCCACACAATAGGAACATCAGAAGTCTCTGAGGTGCTTCAATCCACACAATGAGGAACATCAGATGTCTCTGAGGTGCTTCAATCCACAAAAATGGGGAACATCAGATGTCTCTGATGTGCTTCAATCCACACAATGGGGAACATCAGATGTCTCTGAGGTACTTCAATCCACACTGTGGGGAACATCAGGTAGCTCTGAGGCCATTAATTTCACAAAATGGGAAAACATCAGATGGCACGGATGCCATCCATTTGATACAATTGCGAAACATCAGAAGGTGTAACACAAAACAAAAATGCTCTTATTGTTAACATCGGGTTAGGGTTAATTTAACAGACGTTGTAACACAACATGTAAATACTCCTATTGTTAAGATCCGGTTAGGGTAAGGGTTAACCTAACAGATGGTGTAACACAAAACATAAATGCTCCTATTGTTAACATTGCGCTCCTTACTCTGACTGAAACAATCATTACCTAACGTCACAAAGATTTCACTTAACTTCTTGTTGCCAATCGACGGCCTGGAAGCTAGATCACTCTTTTAATAATGAAATCCCCCCCCCCCCCAGAATCTCCTGTAGCTCTATTTTTCCTTAAATCTTTGCTTTTACACCAACATGACATCTTTGCTGGTACACAACATGCCATCTTTGCTTGTACGTGACATGACATCTTTGCTTGTACACTGTAACAGGTCAAATGTGAACACAATTATTTCATCTCGGATAATGTATTGTTTTAGTAAATTAATATGTACAGGAAGTAGATTAGAAGAATGTCAAGGGCAGAAGAAGAATAACGGATATATGATCAAGAGTATAGAGGTTTATATTTTGTGCTAGCAAAGTTTCTTCCTATGATAGCTTGTGTGTGATATGACTTATGTGAAGCAGTAAGACAATGTCTTATCTTTCTCCAATATCGGAGACTTTATCGTCGTTGTGATTTGTGTAAAAAATAGATGAATAAATTATAATGGTGATCAAAATCAAGACGTACTATCTCGTGTGTGTGAAGATCATGTATGTGTCAGTAAAAGAAGAATAATTAAAATAAGAAGATTACAACTTAACATATCCCAGTTGAATGGAACCATAACATGACATCTTTGCTTGTACACCAACATGACATCTTTGCTTGTACACCAACATGACATCTCTGCCTGCTCCTTTGACGTACATAATAATGTGAATAGAATTATTGCCGATCCTATTTCTTTACCACACCCATTCACTCGAAAACTCGTACAACCGGAAATCTTTTATTGAAAACGTACGTCTCTTACTCGTGTCTTTTGTACACACTTTTAAAAAAAATTATTTTCTATTGAAAGAAGTTTTCTATTTTAAACCATAGGGCACGATGTTTCTGGTGTGACTCGTGTCTTAACCATTATATGCATGACTATGTAGACAGTACATGTCTTAACTGTGGCGAAAAGTACGTCGTCTAGAGGATGAGGTCCCTTCTGTAGCCACAGACAATAGTTTCAGAGTCTAAAAAGACTCTGGTTATTCATCTCCTGGAAAGCTGGTGCTTGTAACGATTCCTTGCTCCTATAAAGCCGATAGTTTATAAGGGAAAACACGTAACGTCGTCTCAGAGTCATCAATTATAGTTTATTTCTGGTTATGATATAAGTGTTCAAACACATCACTTTCTACTCGATAGCCATGTAAAGTGACTCAAAATCCAATGACTACACAAACAGCATTATAAAGTTATACTAAGTCCTCACTCCAAAAACACTCTGTCGAATACACACTCAAATATAATCGTTCTCTCCCCTAATAATAATATGTCTCTCCTTTTATACCATTATTGACCATGCACTCGTGATAATAAGAAAAATGTTCACATTCATTCACCACTCTAATGTTTTCCCAACTCACAACAAACACTTTCTCCCCTGGGGTCCCCTCCCTGCCAAGACGGTCATACTCGTGGGAAAATACATCCAATACCACGAGCACTCCCTTTCCGTCCCCCAAACATGCACACAAAAAAGTAAACACACAATCTGACCGTGACATTAACCATTAAATGCATGACTATGTAGACAGTAGAAGCTTCATTAAGTTGTTCGTTCTGACCCCATCAATCAACATTTGATTTAAATGTTTCATACTTTCTCGCGCTGTTTTGAAATATTAAATTGTTTCATTTTAAGAAATCAATTTATTGAAACGTTGGTGTCCAACTCATTTAAGTACTGAAATAATGCCAGTAACGATAATTAAAGCGTTACCCATCATTTGATGGTTTGTCTTAATTAAATCTGTATTAAGATTTGTCTCCCGTGTTGAACAAAAGACTGAAAACCAGTAACCAAAGAAAAACGAGACCAAAGATGGTGATAATAAAAATATGTGTTTTAATTCAACTATTAAATGCATATAAAAGTTTAAAAGTAAATACACAGGAATAAAAACTATAATTACTTACATCAAGTCAGGAGAAAAAGAAAGTATAATAATTGAAAGATAGAAATATGTATAAGCACAGACATAGACACACACAAAGTGCACAGACTTGTACGGCTAATAATACGTATATTAAGTCTCATAAATGTCTAGGAAATCGAGCAAAAATCTATTCCGGCTAGGACATCTGTCGGCTTATTTATTGGAAGGGAGTTGGAGCCCTCCAGAAAACAACCTTTTTTTCCAATCAAGGAGGGGGGTTGGTTTAATCTGTGATGTCACTACTAACTTGGAAAGAGGAGGAGATACGTGATGGTAGCTTCAGCTCAAATTAGGTTAAAACACAAGCTATGACAATAGGTAACGATAATGTAAGCAACGATGTTGTGAGACAGGAATATGTAAGGAACGAATGTTGTGAGACAGGAATATGTAAGGAACGTATGTGGTGAGACAGGAATATGTAAGGAACGAATGTTGTGAGACAGGAATATGTAAGGAACGTATGTGGTGAGACAGGAATATGTAAGAAACGAATGTTGTGAGACAGGAATATATTTAAAACGAATGTTGTGAGACAGGAATATGTAAGGAACGAATGTTGTGAGATAGGAATAGGTAAGTAACGAATGTTGTGAGATAGGAATATGTAAGGAACGAATGTTGTGAGACAGGAATATGTAAGGAACGAATGTTGTGAGACAGGAATATGTAAGGAACGAATGTTGTGAGACAGGAATATGTAAGGAACGAATGTTGTGAGACAGGAATATGTAAGAAACGAATAAACATAAGTAGTTGTATAATGTTATTATAAATCGTGTATATAACGTATAATGAAAGTAACGATCATGTCACTAACGTATAATGAAATTAACGATCATGTCAGTAACGATCACATCAGTAACGATAACGTCAGTAACTATCGCGTCAGTAACGATCACGACAGTGACGTATAACGTGAGTCATTCTTCAATGTGGACAAACATGAAAGGCAATTAAATGTGAATAATAGAAAATCTATGACGTCACATTAGCAATGATTCTTCACTTTTAGCCCTATGAAAACTGACAGGCAGTGCTAATTACTTAAGAAGTACTTAAAATAATCGTAAGTAAAAGTATGAAATATGATATCGCTTAAGTTTACAGGTGTCAGTACAAGGGGTTGGCTTGTAACGCTTCTGATTTTCCACCTGACGCCTACAATTGAAATCTTTAAAGTCGCTGAAATGTCACATTAAAATGTCTGGGAAACTTGCACATGTAGCTAGATGTAGTCTGCTTATATTGGGCTGCCAGGGAAACTTGCACTTGTAGCTAGATGTAGGCTGCTTATATTGGGCTGTCAGGGAAACTTGTACATGTAGCTAGATGTTGGCTGCTTAAATTGGGCTATCAAGGAAACTTGCACATGTAGCTAGATGTTGGCTGCTTATATTGGGCTATCAGGGAAACTTGCACATGTAGCTAGATGTTGGCTGCTTATATTGGGCTATCAGGGAAACTTGCACATGTAGCTAGATGTTGGCTGCTTAAATTGGGCTATCAGGGAAACTTGCACATGTAGCTAGATGTTGGCTGCTTATATTGGGCTGTCAGGGAAACTTGCACTTGTAGCTAGATGTTGGCTGCTTATATTGGGCTATCAGGGAAACTTGCACATGTAGCTAGATGTTGGCTGCTTATATTGGGCTGTTAGAGAAACTTGCACTTATAGCTAGATGTTGGCTGCTTATATTTGGCTATCAGGGAAACTTGCACATTTAGCTAGGTGTAGGCTGCTTATATTGGGCTGTCAGGGAAACTTGCACATGTAGCTAGATGTAGGCTGCTTATATTGGGCTGTCAGTCACCCAGTGCAGAGTTCAATGTAATCATTACATAGTGCAGAGTTCAATGTAATCATTACACAGTTCACAGTTCAATGTAATCCTTACACAGTGCATATTTCAAATGAATCCTTACACACACACAAATTGAATAATCTAAATAAAGTACACGCTCCAATATTAAAAAGCTTTACCACAAAATATACGCACTGCAAAAATAGTGTACATCATTATAGCTATATTTGCACAGCTCTACATTGTGTGCATTATTCAAAATATGCACATGCCCGAAATTGAACGATTTAAATATTTTACGTAAAAAAAGATACTGCAAAGATATATATATGTATATATATATATTAATTAATATGTAAATTTAGCAAATGTAAATGTGAAAATTAACACATCAGAATCGGTCTACATTCACATACAAGTTACACATCTGTTCGTATGGGTCTTGAAACAAATGTACTAAACGTAATCATGGAACACATACCAGATAATAAATTAGTGTTTCCCTCACCAAGTCTGCAAAGTTGACATAACAAGTCAAGTCAATAACTGTATTCGCTTAAAGGGGTCAACCATTGTTTATTTACAGCTGTCCCAGTTGTGCGACACGTCACTACTAGAAGACTCACTATTCATTTCTGAAGGAAGGAGACACTTGAATAGAAGACTATGGTATGTTACCTGAGATCAATGGAGTGTGGTTGAACAGGCTTTGATATTGGTCTGAGGCCTCAATAAGGCACAGAAATATAAGCCAAGCATACTCCAGTGTTCTTATACATGAACTCACTATGTTTATGACGCCATACAAAATAAACCCTACCTTTAAACTTGGACCCTCCCACCTTTAGAGCCCCCTACTCTGCACTACCACCCCCATTGATTCCCCCCCCCCCAAACCATGATACAAAAAAATCCATGCTAATTCCATCTGACGATGGTGTAGACGTCATAATATGACGATGGTTTACATCTCACACTGAGATGATGGGGTGTAGATGTCACAATTTGACGATTTTGAAGTCGTCACAATGTGATGATAGTGTAGATGTTACAATGTTACGATGGTGTAGACGTCTGAATGTAACGGTGGTGTAGACGTCACAATGTGATGAGAGGGGTGTAGACGTCACAAGGTGATTGTGGTGTAGACGTCACAATGTGATTGTGGTGTATACGTCACAATGTTATAGTGGTGTAGACGACACAATTTGATAGTGGTGTAGACGTCACAATGTGATGGTGGTGTAGACGACACAATGTTATAGTGGTGTAGACGACACAATTTGATAGTGGTGTAGACGTCACAATGTTATGGTGGTGTAAATGACACAATGTTATAGTGGTGTAGACGACACAATGTTATGGTGGTGTAGACGTCACAATTTGATGGTGGTGTAGACGACACAATTTGATAGTGGTGTAAACGACACAATTTGATAGTGATGTAGACGTCACAATTTGGTTGTGGTGTAGACGACACAATGTGATGGTGGTGTAGACGACACAATGTTATAGTGGTGTAGACGACACAATGTGATGGTGGTGTAGACGTCACAATTATATGGTGGTGTAGACGTCACAATGCTATTGTGGTGTAGACGTCACAATGTGATGGTGGTGTAGACGTCACAATGTTATGGTGGTGTAGACGTAACAATGTTATGGTGGTGTAGACGTCAAAATTTGATAGTGGTGTAGACGTCACAATTTGATAGTGGTGTAGACGTCACAATGTTATGGTGGTTTAGACGTCGCAATCTTATGGTGGTGTAGACGACACAATGTTATAGTGGTGTAGACGTCACAATGTTATAGTGGTGTAGACGTCACAATGTTATGGTGGTGTAGACGTCACAATGTTATGGTGGTGTAGACGTCACAATTTGATAGTGGTGTAGACGACACAATGTGATGGTGGTGTAGACGACACAATGTGATGGTGGTGTAGACGACACAATGTTATGGTGATGCAGACGACACTATGTGATGGTGGTGTAGACGTCACAATGTTATAGTGGTGTAGACGTCACAATGTTATGGTGGTGTAGACATCACAATGTTATGGTGGTGTAGACGTCACAATGTTATGGTGGTGTAGACGTCACAATGTTATAGTTGTGTAGACGTCACAATGTTATAGTGGTGTAGACGTCACAATTTGATGGTGGTGTAGACGTCACAATGTTATGGTGGTGTAGACGTCACAATTTGATAGTGATGTAGATGTCACAATGTGATGGTGGTGTAGACGACACAATGTGACTGTGGTGTAGACGACACAATGTGATGGTGGTGTACACGTTACAATGTTATGGTGGTTTAGACGTCACAATGTTATGGTGGTTTAGACATCGCAATGTGATCGTGGTGTAGACGTCACAATGTTATGGTAGTGTAGACGTCACAATGTTATAGTGGTGTAGACGTCACAATTTGATGGTGGTGTAGATGTCACAATGTTATGGTGGTGTAGACGTCACAATTTGATAGTGATGTAGACGTCACAATGTGATGGTGGTGTAGACGTCAAAATGTTATAGTGGTGTAGACGTCACAATGTTATGGTGGTGTAGACGTCACAATATGATGGTGGTGTAGACGTCATAATGTGATGGTGGTGTAGACGACACAATGTTATGGTGGTGTAGACGACACATTGTGATGGTGGTGTAGACGACACAATGTGATGGTGGTGTAGACGTCACAATGTTATGGTGGTGTAGACATCACAATGTTATGGTGGTGTAGACGTCACAATGTTATGGTGGTGTAGACGTCACAATGTTATGGTGGTGTAGACGTCACAATGTTATGTTTGTGTAGACGTCACAATGTTATAGTGGTGTAGACGTCACAATGTGATGGTGGTGTAGACGACACAATGTTATGGTGGTGTAGACGTCACAATTTGATAGTGATGTAGACGTCACAATGTGTTGGTGGTGTAGACGTCACAATGTTATGGTGGTGTATACGTCACAATCTTATGGTGGTGTAGATGTCACAATGTGATGGTGGTGTAGATGTCACAATGTGATGGTGGTGTAGACGTCACAATGTTATGGTGGTGTAGACGTCACAATTATATAGTGGTGTAGACGTCACAATTTGATGGTGGTGTAGACGTCACAAAGTGACTAAAAGCGAGGAAATCTGAAATTTAGACACCAAATTAATTAGAAGAAATAGCCAAATTTGTGGAAATTGAACTTAAAAATTAAACCACAATCAGAAAGTATGTTTCGGAACAGTATTATCATTTAATAAGACGGTAAACGGAAACTTACGGCTACGACAAGATAGCGGTAAATCAGAACAAGAACAGAAAGCTGTATGTGTTGGGGCATGCAGCCAAGTTTTAGTATTTAGTATTTATACAAGCAATATAAAATATTGATGTCCTCAAACCTGGTAACCAACTGCACCAGTAAAAGACAAAACCACCCTTTCCAAGAAATGGATACTAAATACCTTCTCCATTGAGATATGGATGAAACTTTATAAACGCCAGCTTTACATATTATAAGAAAGACCAACCCACAACCCCTCTGTCACCTTCCTAATCATCATCTTGTTTGGGGATGTCAACATGAACCCTGGTCCCAGACAAACAGCCTCCACACACCCCTGTGGACTGTGCCAAGAGCCAGTCAAGTGGAACTGCAAATTCGTAGCTTGCGACACATGTGGAATCTGGTTCCACCAGCTCTGTGCCCACGAATGATCCACGGACTACGGCGAGACGAGTCAACCCTCTTTTGCATGGTCTTGTCCACACTGCAACCAAATCAACAACGACAGCTTCACAGTCCACAGCTATCAACTGAACTGCTCAAACTCCTTCTCCCCTCTCTCATCACTCAATCTCAACGCTGAATCTATAGTAACACCTTACCCATTTTTCACCGCATAGAACTAGTACCCCAAAATCCCACCATCCCACTCAATCTCCCTACTCCACCCAAAGGCATCCCACAAGTCACAAGAACATAAACGACATCCTACAACCTCCCATTCTATCCATGACCACCCCCAAAATGCAAATCTCCGCTTACTAAATATCAACGGCCAAAGCATAGAATCAAAGAGACAAGAGCTCGCAGCCATCATCCAATTCACCAACTCCGACATAATATATGGAACAGAGTCATGGCTCAGAGGCATAAAACCTGGGAAAGAACCAACCCTGGACCATATAAAGTCCTTAGAAGTCTTCCCGGTGGATTACAATGTTTATCGTCATGACCGCGCAACAAAAGGTGGCGGCGTCTTTATTATGACTCACAGATCCCTCACATCAGTGGAACAACCGCACCTGGTCACAGCCTGCGAAATAGTATGGGCTAAGGTTAAATTACAAAACAAGAAAAACCTCTACATCGGTGCCTTCTATATGCCCAAAAGAACCCAGAGTGCACTTGACGAACTCCGAAAATCCATCAACATTCTTACAGCCAAGAAAGCAAGCATGAACGCGACATCATCTTTGACTTCAACTGCCCCGATACAGATTGGACCATGCATACTGCCCACTCCACCGGCAAAGACAATACCATTCAGCAATCATTGATCGACTTGACCTCATCCTCACTACTCACACAAGTGCATAAGACATCGACACGTCAAAACAACATCCTAGATCTCATCTTCACGTCCAACCCCACCCTTGTTAAACAATTCACGTGTGTCCCAGGCATATCTGACCATGACGGTGTGTCCCAGGCATATCTGACCATGACGCAGTGGTAGTTGACTTCTACACCAAAGCTCAAATAACTCGCCAGAAACCCAGGAAATCTTACAAGTTCGGTAAAGCAAACTGGGAACAAGATCAAGGTAGATCTCGCCGCCGCTGAACAGGCCATCCTGAAAAAAATACAACGAGGGAGAGGATGTACAAACACTATGGTCGACCTTCAAATATGCCTTATTCAAAAGCTTAGATCAAAATGTCCCATCAGCCACAGTAAAAAATTCCATTTAATCTACCATGGCTGAACATACGGCTCAAGAAGCTGCTGAAGAGAAAGAAATGACTATTGAAGAAAGCCCAAACTACCAAAAACTGGACCCTGTACCGCCAGTTCCAGAAACACTGTCGTAGGGAACGAAGAAGAAGAGAGTGGCAGCACATAAATGGAGTCATTCAAGAAGGCCTTGAAAACAACAACACAAACCCATTCTGGCGCTACATAAAATCAAAGAAGCAAGACAACATTGGCGTAGCCCCCCCTACTAGAATACGGGACTTGTAAGTGATAGCCAAAATTACCACAACAGTACTACCATCCCTAAAACCTTCACCTGGTACAATAGGCCCCCTCAACATAACTGAACGAGGAGTAGCCAAACTTCTCAAAAACTTTAAGCCCAATAAAGCATCCGGACTTGACTTGCTCCCAAACATTGTCCTAAAGACCCTGGCTGACAACATTTCCCCAACCATCACCCGCATTTTCCAAAAGTCGATTGATTCCGGCAAACTCCCACTAGACTGGCTTGATGCAAATATCACTAGTGCCTACAACAAAGGTGACGTCATAACTCAGCAAACTACCGCCCAATATCCCTGACCTCAGTCCCATGCAAAATTCTAAAACACATCATCTATCGTCATATCATGAAACACCTTGAACACATCATCTGTCGTCACATCATGAACCACCTTGAACACTACAACATTTTGACCTATCTAAACCACGGTTTACGCTCTGGATACTGCACATAAACTCAATTAATCCTCACCACCAATGACCTCCTTGCCTCCCATGACAAAGGTAACCATGTCGACATGGCCATTCTCGACTTCTCCAAGGCTTTCGACACTGTTCCACACAGCCTTCTTCTACACAAACTCCAACACTACGGCACTACCGGCAACCTTCACTCCTGGCTCTCAACTATCCTAACAAAACGGACCATGCAAGTAGTAGTAGATGGCGTCCGATCAGGCAAAGCCACCGTAGACTCAGGAATTCCTCTAGTCACTGTACTGGGCCCCCTTCTCTTTCACTGTCACATAAATGACCTCCCTGATACTGTAAAATCTAAAGTGAGGCCGTTTGTAGATGACTGTCTTATCTACAGAGAGATAATCGACTTAGATGACCACAACCAACTTCAAGCAGATTTGGAGTGCCTTATGAATTGGGCAGACAAATGGGGCATGAAATTTAATGAAACCAAATGCTACATAATGAGCATTTCAAGAAAAAAACCATCACGCTATATGTACACCCTAAATAGGACAATCCTCCAACAAGTATCAAATAATCCATACCTTGGAATTCGCTTCTCAAATAACCTAAAATGGTCACCCCACATAATCAAAATTTCAAAAAAAGCAAACTCCACACTAAGTGTCATTCGAAGAAATCTGCGCCACTGCCCAACATCCTGCAAACGAAATGCTTATCTTGCACTCGTTCGTCCGATACTAGAATATGGTGCAATCATCTGGGACCCATACCTAAAGCAAGACGTGAACAAGTTGGAGCGAATCCAACGTAACGCATCGCGCTTCATAGCACGTGACTATAAAACCACCACTCCTGGCTACGTCACAGACCTCTTAAACAGATTTGACATCCCCACCCTCAAGGACATACGAGAAAAGATCCGCCTAGCATTCTTATATAAAGTGGTCAAGGGGCTAGTGCCGGCAATCCCAGCAAACAATTATCTCACCCCGCAGAAGCCAGGCCGATTAATTAAAGCCAAACACTCACTAAACACTGACTTAACCTCTGACAACCCCATGAGAAATTACACCCGGAACAATAGCAAATGCTTCACTGTGCCTCGGAGTAACACAGTGCAACATAAAAAATCATTCTTTCCACGCACAATAATCGCCTGCAACCAACTGGACAATACCTCCTTGAACTCGACATCTATCTAGAGCTTCAAGGCTGTCCTGGCATCTGCTAGGAGCCGTTAGAATGGCAACATCACTTCCCCAACCGTTGCACATATGCCAGTATATGGATGCAGCAACGTACCGAACCAGAACCGAAAATTAACATTGTTGAGACTGTATCTCCGGGTTTAAATTCAACGTTTTCCATCTCTTGGATGAGCTGCCCTTTCAAAGATAACGAGTCCCATTCACCCGGGATGCAGGTGATATCTTTGATCTTTTTGTGGTTTGCAGGGGAGTGAATTGCAATTAACAAGTTTACTATCTCGATATTGAAAGGTGAAGAGTTTGTTTTGGGTTGTTGGTACAAGTGTATTGTTGGTACAAATACCTCAAGTATAATAATGAGGAAAATAATTATGCTAAACTTTTATAATTTTATTATAATATAAGTTATTATGACTTATATAATAATAATAAAACTTATTTAATCCCGATGTTGTTCGGAATTACTTTCGAAAAGAAAATTTCTACAACCTTTCAACTAATATCAAAATTAAGGGACCTGTTAACAAAAACACATCGCTAAGATAAAAATAATACTTTTTAAATTTCTAAAAAACACATTTATTAAATACCTTTCCAAAGGGTACTCATTTTCCATTGGGAGCTTGATCCCTTGGAGCCCGTTCCAAATGAGATCCCGTTTCCAAATGGGATCGAATTCTTGTTGTGATCCTGACACCATTGGATTCCGATCTCCATGGGATTCCATTTCCCTATGATATCCCTTTCCCGGTGGGATCCTGTTCTGGGTGAATTCTTTTCCCGGTTTGATCCCTTTTCGCTCTGGGATCCCTTTCCTCGTTTGTATCCTTTTATCCAATGGGGAACCGTTCCCAAATATGATCTCGTTCCCGGTTTAAACGTATTACCTGTGAAATCCGGTTAAAGATTGGATCCCGTTCCCCGGTGGAATAAAGTTCTTCGGTGGGATCCCTTTCCCCGTGTGATCCCATTCATGTTAGGATCTATCCTTTGTTCTGATACTGTTACCCAGCTGGATAACGTTTTCTCAGTTGTATCCCGTTCCCCGTTAGGATCCTGTTCCTCTGTGGGATCACATTCCCGGTGTGATCCTGTTCGTCTGTGGAATCACATTCTCGGTGGGATCATGTTCCCCAGTGGGATTATAAAGGGTATAGTTACCAACTTTAGCCTAGATCCATCAATACACGTTGTAGTATATATCATATTCTTGGCCTTCACTTCATTTATGTATATGTTACGGCCAAAGTCCGAAATCGGCCAAATCGGGAACTGGCCGGCCAAATCGAGAACTGGCCAATATCGCCTCACATTGACCGGCCAATGTCCGATCTTTTCTTGATTTCGGGATTTGGCCAGCCAGTTTGCGAAATGGCTTGGGGCGATCGGCCAAAGTCGGGAGAAAAAGGCCATGAGCAGATTTTGGGTGTTTGTATACCGTCATGATAATCACATTACATTGAGTTTTATTATACTAAATTACCAAAATCGGTCAAATTAGTTTATTATAGTAAATTATCAATCTCTCTTATCACTTGTTACAACATGATGAGCTTTTATGAATTTTGAATTACTCAGCAGTTTGTTATTTTTACATTTGCAATGATTTGTTGAGCACTTTGAGCACTTGGTAGTGCGATGGCATCGAGTGTTGCCTTGACCGGTCATTGAATGTGAAGAAGCGACGGTTCGTAGTGATTTTTTTTTCTGTGCCTACGGATGCCAATGTGAGTAGTTTCTCGCGCAGAGTCTGAAACTAAATTCTGGAATACTGTTGTGAGAACACCACATTCTTTTCCTAGCTTGTTGACAGCGCACTCGAGGTTCATGACAACAGCAAGGACGCTTCGTGGATCACCACGACCTCTGTCAACATCTGGACACTACGTGGATCACCGCGACCTCTGTTGACATCTGGACACTACGTGGATCACCGCGACCTCTGTCAACATCTGCTATACGGATGCTAACATTATCTCCAACTTTCGCTGGTGGGAATTTTGCATCCTTCTGCGTCATTAATTATTCCACAAATTCCGTGGACATCGTTGCCGCAGGATCACAAGAATGACCCTCTTTTTCACAGACTACACAGAATCTGTTCGCATTGTTATTAGTTTTGCGTCAGCACATCGAATATTGGCCAAGGATTTCACGGCACTTCGGGAAGTGGCCGGCCAAAGTAGCATATACACAACAATTTCCAGTACATCGGACATTGGCCACACGCCTCGGCCAATGTGCGAAATGGCCGGCCAATTCGGGAACTGGCCGAACTTCGGGCTTTGCCCATAGAAAGTTCCAAAATTATCTTTAAATCTTATTCCATAACTTTCAAGAGAACGAAATTGGACTTTAATGAAACATAATAAACATATGATAGGCATACAAAAATCGAAGCTTCTAGAATAATCTGGAAACTTCATAAAACATATAAAAGATGACTCATTGATACTGAGAGAATCCCCAGGAAAGTATGGTAATGAATAGAAATAAACTAACATTTCAATGGGCTTTTCGGTCCCACTAAATATCCCCGTGGAACAATGTAGAATTTTCTGGAACATTCTAGATTAAATTTAATAACTTCCTCGAAACGTGTCAAAAATGATTTTTCACGTGTTTTTGTTCAAAAGACGAAAAATTCTTCAACTAAATATGATAACAATAACCTTTTATTCTTCAACTAAATATGATAACAATAACCTTTTATTCTTCAACTAAATATGATAACAATAACCTTTTATTCTTCAACTAAATATGATAACAATAACCTTTTATTCTTCAACTAAATATGATAACAATAACCTTTTATTCTTCAACTAAATATGATAACAATAACCTTTTATTCTTCAACTAAATATGATAACAATAACCTTTTATTCTTCAACTAAATATGATAACAATAACCTTTTATTCTTCAACTAAATATGATAACAATAACCTTTTATTCTTCAACTAAATATGATAACAATAACCTTTTATTCTTCAACTAAATATGATAACAATAACCTTTTATTCTTCAACTAAATATGATAACAATAACCTTTTTTCAGTTAAAGAGGAGCTTTATAAGAGCTACATATGCTAACTTTTTATTGATCAGATAAAACTGTAAATCCAAGATGGAATGAAATTTAAAGATTTTCCGATATATATCATGCAAATGGAAATAACTTTTTATCATAAGAATTAAAGCATTGCCTGTGACCAATGAAATTTAAGATAAATAAAGACAGTATTGCAGCCGTGCAGCCAATACATAATTTGAAATGTGGGGAAAAAATATTTTTATAATCTTCAACTATGATGACCCGGAAAACCAAATATCACTGACTACAAGTGAAAATTTGTAATGATTGTAGCTAATTTATTTAATTATGAGGAGGCTGTGTGGCACAGCTATGAGTGTAACACCTATATGCATGCACACCCCTGAAAAAACCTATTTTACGGCCTCTCAAGTCTCTAACTTCTCCAAAATGTTACATATTTATGTTAAAGTACATAATTTCATGGCATTACCTCTTCAAGACTATCGTCATCCATATTATTTCAACGTCTCATGGATCGTTGCTTGACAATATTGCAACCTTGACAGAATTCAAGTAATCCAGGTAAATAGTCCCATCTGGGTGTCCTTAACCCTAACCCTAACCATCTGGGTGTCCCTAACCATAACCCTAACCCTAACCATCTGGGTGTCTAGAATACTCTGTAATCGTGATCCCAGGAGACAATAATAGCATCTTAGTCACATGACCCTGGCTATATAGCATCTTAGTCACACGACCCTGGCTATATAGCATTTTAGTTACATGACCCTGGCTATATAGCATCTTAGTTACATGACCCTGGCTATATATTTACCCGGAGGTTAAAATGATACTAGACAAACACCAAAAATTCAACAAC
This sequence comes from Omphiscola glabra, assembly GCA_964017045.1. Taxonomy (NCBI): domain Eukaryota; kingdom Metazoa; phylum Mollusca; class Gastropoda; family Lymnaeidae; genus Omphiscola; species Omphiscola glabra. The sequence continues at coordinate 53,547,261 of OZ024796.1, read as the reverse complement.
AAGTTAATGAAATCAATACTATTCACAATCATCTCATTACCGAAGTAGGTCTGACAAGTGACATACCATTCACAATCATCTCACTACCGAAGTAGGTCTGACAAGTGACATACCATTCACAATCATCTCATTACCGAAGTGGGTCTGACAAGTGACATACCATTCACAATCATCTCATTACCGAAGTAGGTCTGACAAGTGACATACCATTCACAATCATCTCATTACCGAAGTGGTTCGGACAAGTGATATACCGTTCACAATCATCTCACTACCGAACTTTGCCTGACAAGTGACATACCATTCACAATCATCTCATTACCGAAGTAGGTCTGACAAGTGACATACCATTCACAATCATCTTATTACCGAAGTGGGTCTGACAAGTGACATACCATTCACAATCATCTCATTACCGAAGTGGTTCGGACAATTGATATACCGTTCACAATCATCTCACTACCGAACTTTGCCTGACAAGTGACATACCATTCACAATCATCTCATAACCGAAGTAGGTCTGACAAGTGACATACCATTCACAATCATCTCATTACCGAAGTAGGTCTGACAAGTGACATACCATTCACAATCATCTTATTACCGAAGTGGGTCTGACAAGTGGCATACCATTCACAATCATCTCATTACCGAACTTTGCCTGACAAGTGACATACCATTCACAATCATCTCATTACCTAAGTGGGTCTGACAAGTGACATACCATTCACAATCATCTCATTACCGAAGTGGTTCGGACAAGTGATATACCGTTCACAATCATCTCACTACCGAACTTTGCCTGACAAGTGGCATACCATTCACAATCATCTCATTACCGAAGTGGTTCGGACAAGTGATATACCGTTCACAATCATCTCACTACCGAACTTTGCCTGACAAGTGACATACCATTCACAATCATCTCATTACCGAAGTAGGTCTGACAAGTGACATACCATTCACAATCATCTTATTACCGAAGTGGGTCTGACAAGTGACATACCATTCACAATCATCTCATTACCGAACTTTGCCTAACAAGTGACATACCATTCACAATCATCTCATTACCTAAGTGGGTCTGACAAGTGACATTTTCTAATTAATTTGTGTTCTTTTCACCAATGTATTGATTTGATTTTAAAGTTAACCCATTGTTGCCGACCGTAATGTTTCAGCAGTCACAGAAATTTTAAAAAACAATATAGAAATTTATCAGGACGTTTAATTAAAGACATGTTTCATTGAAGACATGTTTCATTAAGACATGTTTCATTGAAGACATGTTTCATTAAAGACATGTTTCATTAAGACATGTTTCATTAAAGACATGTTTCATTAAGACATGTTTCATTAAGACATGTTTCATTAAAGACATGTTTCATTAAAGACATGTTTTATTAAGACATGTTTCATTAAAGACATGTTTCATTAAGACATGTTTCATTAAGACATGTTTCATTGAAGACATGTTTCATTTAAGACATGTTTCATTAAGAAATGTTTCATTAAGACATGTTTCATTAAAGACATGTTTCATTAAAGACATGTTTCATTTAAGACATGTTTCATTAAGACATGTTTCATTTAAGACATGTTTCATTAAAGACATGTTTCATTTAAGACATGTTTCATTAAAGACATGTTTCATTAAGACATTTTCATTAAGAAAGGTTTCATTAAAGACATGTTTTGTTAAGACACCTATTGAAATATGCACCACATTAAATTAACAATGAGACACTAACCACCGTTACAAAAACGCCTTCTTGTTTGTGTGACGTCTCAGTCGACCAATACAAACATGTCATCTTTTATTGTGTGACGTCTCAATCGACCATTACAAACATGTCATCTTTTATTGTGTGACGTTTCAGTCGACCATTACAAACATGTCATCTTTTATTGTGTGACGTTTCAGTCGAGCATTACAAACATGTCATCTTTTATTGTGTGACGTCTCATTCGAACATTACAAACATGTCATCTTTTATTGTGTGACGTCTCAGTCGACCATTACAAACATGTCATCTTTTATTGTGTGACGTCTCAGTGGACCAATACAAACATGTCATCTTTTATTGTGTGACGTCTCAGTCGACCAATACAAACATGTCATCTTTTATTGTGTGACGTCTTTCATGCGTGACACTACCGTCCACCATAACTAAAGCCCACCTTTCATGCGTGACACTAACGTCCACCATAACTAAAGCCCACCTTTCATGCGTGACACTAACGTCCACCATAACTAAAGCCCACCTTTCATACATGACACTACCGTCCACCATAACTAAAGCCCACCTTTCATGCGTGACACTACCGTCCACCATAACTAAAGCCCACCTTTCATGCGTGACACTAACGTCCACCATAACTAAAGCCCACCTTTCATGCATGACACTAACGTCCACCATAACTAAAGCCCACCTTTCATGCGTGACACTAATGTCCACCATAACTAAAGCCCACCATTCATGCGTAACACTACCTTCCACAGTTCTGTCAACAAACAATTTGCTGTCTGGCCGCTCTTTAACATCTTATAACTGTATTGGCAAGAAAATTGTATATACATAGAACTATATATTTATTGTTTTCATCTCTGTGTGATATACTAGTGTGTATGCAATGTGCGTTGTGTTAAACTATTGAATCCTCACCTGTCGGACTAATCTATTGATCCGTGATCATGAAATAATCCCTGGGACACACTGTTGGCGTATAGTCGTCTGATTAAAACAAGGTACTTAATGATTTAAAATTATATTGTTCTACTAATACATTTCTATTTTGATCTGGACATTAAGTGTGTCTGAAAGGAGACACTTGAATGAGAGTAAAGCCATATGTAGGTAAGTGAAAACGACATTTATTTAACAGTTCATTTCACATACAAAATTTAACCCCCCAAAATGATTCATTAAATATTATTGATGGAAAGTTATCCCCATCTAAATTTGATTTGACCTATTTATATGAACATATACGTAAGTCGATAATCTGCTCAATGTGTACTTTTAGTTTGCAATGAGCGTGGTGATGTATCTGGCATCTCGCTTCATATGTGACATATTGCTGTAAGAATGGACTTATCTGGCATATTGATTCATATGTGACTTATTGTTTTAAGAATTGATTTATTTGGCATATTGATTCGTATGGCACATATTGCTGTAAGAATGTCGTGTAAATTAGAAGCGTTATTTCTTCAGAACTCTTACTAACTTTTTGTTTATCATAAAACTACAACTAAGGAAGTGTTAAGTATCTAAGTATACTGCTATATTAAACAAATCATTATAAATATACAGTGGATATTGCTGTACACCCCATGCATACAGTGCAATTAATGCTGTACACCCCATGCTTACAGTACATAATGTTGTACACCCTATGTTTACTTACACAAGGCTGTACATCCCATGCACACAATACGCAATGCTGTATATCCCATGCACACATTATACAAGGTTGTACACCCCATTCTTACTGTACATAATGCTGTAACCCTATGTTTACTGTACACAAGGATGTACACCCCATACACACAGTACGCTATGGTGTACAACTTTGAAACGTTGTACACTTTATTGCTCTGAAGGTAGTGAGTAATGAGTGGTAAACTTCTGTATTTAATTGTATTGACTTCAGTTGGTCTAAATGTCCGGTCACAACAATCAGGGATTTAGCGCCCTTAGAGAAGACGAGTTAATATTTGAATTTACGGTCCAATTCAATGGTTTGCCAAATAGGATCTAATGGTGGCTAACATCAAACGAACGATCCATTACGAGCTGCACTAACTCACCCTAGCACTTAGAGAGCTGATTTCAAATACGTGAGATATAATACAACTAAGGGTTAGGGTTAGGGTTAAGGTTAGGGTTAAGGTTAGGGTTAAGGTTAGGGTTAAGGTTAGGGTTAAGGTTAGGGTTAAGGTTAGGGTTAAGGTTAGGGTTAAGGTTAGGGTTAAGGTTAGGGTTAAGGTTAGGGTTAAGGTTAGGGTTAAGGTTAGGGTTAAGGTTAGGGTTAAGGTTAGGGTTAACGTTAGGGTTAAGGTTAGGGTTAAGGTTAGGGTTAAGGTTAGGGTTAAGGTTAGGGTTAAGGTTAGGGTTAAGGTTAGGGTTAAGGTTAGGGTTAAGGTTAGGGTTAAGGTTAGGGTTAAGGTTAGGGTTAAGGTTAGGGTTAAGGTTAGGGTTAAGGTTAGGGTTAAGGTTAGGGTTAAGGTTAGGGTTAAGGTTAGGGTTAAGGTTAGGGTTAAGGTTAGGGTTAAGGTTAGGGTTAAGGTTTGGGTTAAGGTTAGGGATAAGCTTAGGGTTAAGGTTAGGGTTAAGGTTAGGGTTAAGGTTAGGGTTAAGGTTAGGGTTAAGGTTAGGGTTAAGGTTAGAGTTAAGGTTAGGGTTAAGGTTAGGGTTAAGGTTAGGGTTAAGTTTAGGGTTAAGGTTAGGGTTAAGGTTAGGGTTAAGATTAGGGTTAAGGTTAGGGTTAAGGTTTGGGTTAAGGTTAGGGTTAAGGTTAGGGTTAAGGTTAGGGTTAAGGTTAGGGTTAAGGTTAGGGTTAAGGTTAGGGTTAAGGTTAGGGTTAAGGTTAGGGTTAAGGTTAGGGTTAAGGTTAGGGTTAAGGTTAGGGTTAAGGTTAGGGTTAAGGTTAGGGTTAAGGTTAGTGTTAAGGTTAGGGTTAAGGTTAGGGTTAAGGTTAGGTTTAAGGTTAGGGTTAAGGTTGGGGTTAAGGTTAGGGTTAAGGTTAGGGTTAAGGTTAGGGTTAAGGTTAGGGTTAAGGTTAGGGTTAAGGTTAGGGTTAAGGTTAGGGTTAAGGTTAGGGTTAAGGTTAGGGTTACGGTTAGGGTTAAGATTAGGGTTAAGGTTAGGGTTAAGGTTAGGGTTAAGGTTAGGGTTAAGGTTAGGTTTAAGGTTAGGGTTAAGGTTAGGGTTAAGGTTAGGGTTAAGGTTAGGGGAGCCTGTTCTTGTTTTTTAAGTGCGTGGAGTTGTTTTTTTTGTTGTTGTTGTATTTTTGTTGTTGTTGTTTTTTTGTTGTTTTTTTTTGTTTTTGTTGTTTTTTTGTTGTTGTTGTTTTTTGTTGTTGTTGTTTTGTTGTTGTTTTTTTTTTTTGTTATTGTTTTTTTTTTGTTGTTGTTTTTTTAATACACTTTGCGATTTTTTATTTTACCTTTAATAAGTGTTTTAAAAAATAACAATGTTAATTTGCTGTTCTTGGATTTTACAAATAATGGCTTTAAATTCTACAATTGAAAATGGCATTTTGCTTTCAATAGACTGATGAGTAGAGTCATTCTAGACCTGGTCGAGTTTAAACATAGTGGAAGCTAATCTGTACACCCCATGCTTACAGTACATAATGTTGTACACCCTATGTTTAGAGTCATTCTAGACCTGGTCGTGTTTAAACATAGTGGAAGCCAATCTGGCACAGTAACGATAGTTGGCTTTTCTTAACACTGCCTGCGCAGGGGGGATATTTTCTCGGCTCCCTAACCCATTTTCTCACCCCCAATTATGTCTTAAATCTTGAGCGGTTTCTTTAAAATTATAATTTTATTACAGTAAATTTGTACAGAATTCTAATATGAATATAACATCAGATTCGGTTGAGAGTACGGCTTGATAATCACGCACACATAGGTGCATTACTTCTTTACTTTCATAGCATACATTTTTTTAAAACTAAATTAAAGCTGATAAATATTGAACGCATACAGTGGTCGTTTGTTCCGAGATGGCGCAATCATTTCTTTTACAGTCCTACAATTGAACGGGCCAAATGTTTTGATGTGTTACTTCCGTGCGCCATGGCGTCTGAACATTAGCATGACATTGTCGTCGACTTAACATCTGTTAATCTATTTTGTTCAAAGTTCCCAGCCAGCTAACAAGGTGAGGAAACTGTTCCCAGCCAGCTAACAATGGGAGGAACTTGTTCCCAGCCAGCTAACAATGGAAGGAGTTGCTTAATTTACCAGCACTAAAACTTGTTTGCACTGCCGCCATAATTAATCCAGGCCATATAGTCCCATTTGTGTTTAAATATTGAGTGTCGTGCCTTTAATGGCTATCATTAGGATTGTTTTAACAGTTAAATTTTGTAAAAAGCTGAAGTTAACTTTTGTTAAAAGCTGTGAAATAGTGATGTCATATTTGTAAACGTTACAAAATCGTTTATCAATTTTTTTTAAGCCAAAGGTCGATTAATTGTTGAGGGCCAGAATATTGCTTGATAAATATATGCCCAAATTCATATACACACTGGACATAGCTCAATACTATGCACACTGCACATAGATCAATACTATGCACACTGCACATAGTTTATATATGCAATGGAAAGACGCAAACAACAAAAGGAAGAACAATTTTAATTAAGCCTAATTTATCTGTTACTTTAGTATTTCAATTGGAAGTATAGACCTACTTAAGTGTAATGAGGTTGTCAATGTCCGAGTCCAGATTATTGCCTGCTACCAGGATATTCGTACGGTGGAGATATATATATATATTATTTTATGCATTTTCCTTGCATGGTAAATGATGGTAAAGTCGAATTTGTATCAAAACATGTTGACTTATATTTTCACCAACGACTCTAAAGGATAATGGCAAGTTTGTGCAATAGGCCGAGACCAGCAACCATTTTCCCGTACCGTACACCCCTATGACCAAGGTCTTTCCCAGATTCCCCCGGCACACAAGTAATTACTTGAAAAATATACTCCAAAACAAAATAAAGTAAACATCCATATTAATGGGATGTAATGCTAAAGGGTATCAGACACATCGCCGTGTTCTAATAGATTGGTATAATGCTAAAGGGTGTCAGACACATCGCTGTGTTCTAATAGATTGGTATTAGTACTATTAAAATAACCCACATTCCTTCTGTAGCAACACAATAGATCATATTTACTGGCCTAAATATACTCTGTACTTATCTTCTTCTCTTTTGAACAACTGTAGAGCTGTTTTCGTTGGGGTGGCGGTAACAATAGTGGCCCGCCCCGGGTGCCACTTATCCTATATAAGCTAATAGGAAGTTATCTTGGTCTAGAAAATCTAACCCAGCTGGATGATGCCATAGTTTTAATACAGAGATCGTCCATTTTCAGAAGTACAAATAATTGTTACGTCGCGTCATTCTCCAGTCTGATATCTGCAACAAGAGGAAGTTGCTCTACAAAGTTCAGAAATTAAACATCGTGACGAAATAAATAAATGATTTAACAAAAAAAATATTATCTCTCTAATGTTATAAGAGGGAAATAAAGAAACAATTCCCATGTAACAATGCAGAATTGTGAAACACGTTAATAATATTTTATAATTAAAATGTATAGACAAAAAGTAATGTATATAATGGCCTCCCCTACTGAGAGAGATAATGAAACATTCTGAGCTGGTGTCTATACATCGCTGTGACGGTGAAAAGTTGCACCATATTGTGACGGTGTGAAGTTGCACCATTTTGTGACGGTGTGAAGTTGCACCATATTGTGAGAGCGTGAAGGTGCACACTATTGTGGTAGTGACATTATTATTATTATTTGTTGTTTTATACAGCGCGGTAACCCAGCCTAGGGCTAGGCTCACCGCGCTGTACATAAAAATATTCGAAAAAGAGACATAATCGTGACAATAACATAAAATACATATATGTAATAAAGAACAGATGTATAGAGACAAAACAAAATCTAATGCATATTCACCTCATCTACACCAGAACTTTTACATGACAAGCCATCGACGGCGGCCAGCAGCAGCGTTTATCGGTCAGATGTGGGGAATCAGTCGGGGTAGTAGAGTTTAAAGAGATGTGTTTTGAATGCAGTTTTGAGGGCTGTGATAGTTGATATATTGCGAATGTGTAGTGGAAGAGAATTCCATTGTTTGGGGGCACAGTAAAAGAAAGATCTTTTACCGTATGTTTTTGTGCGAGTCTTGGGGACAGAAAGAATATATATATATAAACTTATAATAACTTGTTTGTTTGATTGTTTTATACACATACTTTAATGCTTATTGACCATGATATTTGGCGGTTCAATGACAATGATATTCGTTGGTTAAATGACAAGGATATTTGGTAGTTTATTAACTAGGATATTTGGTGGTTCAATGACAATAATATTTGGTAAATCAATTACAATAACATTTGGGGGTTCAATGACAACGATATTTGGTGGTTCAATGAAAATGATATTTGATGGATCCATGAAAATGATATTTGGTGGTTCAATGACAAAGATAATTGATGGTTCAATCACAATGATATTTGGTGGTTCAATGACAGTTGATAGTTCAATGACAGCTATATTTCGTGATTCAATGACAATGATATTTGATAGTTCAATGATATTGATTTTTGATGGTTCAGTGACAATTATATTTTTTTATTAAATAACCATGATTTATTTGGTTCAATGACCATGATGTTTGTAGTCTCAATGATTTTGTTATTAGTCTCAATGATTTTGTTATTTGTTGGTTCAATGACCATGATATTTGTTGGTTCAATGACCATGATATTTGTTGGTTCAATGACCATGATATTTTTTGGTTCAATGACCATGATATTTGGTGTTCAATGACCAAGCTATTTTGGGTTCAGTTAAAAGGATAAGTAGTTTAAAATGACCATGATAAGTAGTTTTAAATGACCATGATAAGTAGTGTTAAATGACCATGATAAGTAGTGTTAAATGACCATGATAAGTAGTGTTAAATGACCATGATAAGGATGAAAAGGTACTTTGCTTTAGCTTCAACAAACACCGAAGTCAAACATTGTGAATGTGTCCTTGATCTAGAACGCTTAATTCTTATACTAATTACAGAGTATTAACTCTTACATTGTGGCTTAATTCTTATACTAATTACAGAGTATTAACTCTTACATTGTGGCTTAATTCTTATACTAATTACAGAGTATTAACTCTTACATTGTGGCTTAATTCTTATACTAATTACAGAGTATTAACTCTTACATTGTGGCTTAATTCTTATACTAATTACAGAGTATTAACTCTTACATTGTGTAGAAGAATAAAGGTTTCCGTATTTTTTTTAAAAATAACTAATTAGTATAATCCTTCGAATATAATTTTTAATAAAAGCATAGAAAATTTTACAACGATTTTTTTTGTTATAAGAGCCAATTCCGGGAAAAAATTGATGTTTTCTGGAGTTGGTGGCAAACAAATACCACTTTACCTCATCTGGATATAGTTATTGTTTTGTTACTTAATTTGTATTCTTGTTTGCAGGATGCAGTCCCTTGTAAATATCAAATTTCTTTTTTTGAGACTCCAACGCGAGAACTTTTCAGAAATTGAATGTAAAAGTTCTCAAATCTTGAGAAACGTGATAAATGTTGCCAATGATACAGCCTGGCTGAATAGGTAAAGTCTCTCATCGGACTGATCAACATACTGTATTAGAAAGATATCCATTCATAGAATTAAAGGCAATATATTCGTTTTGATCCATCCTGGATAAAACAATGCAAAGTGAATTATACACCGTTGACCTGACATGTTTTTATGGATATGAGGACCAAGATGGCTACACCGGTGACTGGACCCATTGATATGGATATGAGGACCAAGATGGCTACACTGGTGAATGGACTCATTGATATGGATATGAGAACCAAGATGGCTATACAGGTGAATGGACTCATTGATATGGATATGAGGACCAAGATGGCTACACCGGTGACTGGACCAATTGATGTGGATATGAGGACCAAGATGGCTACACAGGGGAATGGACTCATTAATATGGATATGAGGACCAAGATGGCTACACCGGTGACTGGACCCATTGATATAGATATGAGGACCAAGATTGCTACACAGGTGAATGGACTCATTGATATGGATATGAGGACCAAGATGGCTACACTGGTGAATGGACTCATTGATATGTATATGACGACCAAGATGGCTACACTGGTGAATGGACTCATTGATATCGTTATGAGGACCAAGATGGCTACACCGGTGAATGGACTCATTGATATGTATATGACGACCAAGATGGCTACACTGGTGAATGGACTCATTGATATGGATATGAGCACCAAGATGGCTGCACCGGTGAATGGACTCATTGATATCGTTATGAGGACCAAGATGGCTACACCGGTGACTGGACCCATTGATATGGATATGAGGACCAAGATGGCTGCACAGGTGAATGGACTCATTGATAAGGATATGAGGACCAAGATGGCTGCACTGGTGAATGTACTCATTGATATGGATATGAGGACCAAGATGGCTGCATCGGTGAATGGACCCATTGATATGTATATGACGACCAAGATGGCTACACCGGTGAATGGACTCATTGATACAGTTATGAGGACCAAGATGGCTACACCGGTGACTTACTCATTGATATTGAAATGAGGACCAATATGGCTACACGGTGACTTGACTCATTGATATCGTTATGAGGACCAAGATGGCTACACCGGTGACTTGACTCATTTATATGGATAAAAGGACCAAGAAAAGCACTGAACTGTTGCTGAGATTTGAGATAAAAGTCTTTGTGCTTTCTAAGTGTGTCATTGCAGAAGGTCATGGCAGTATTGTCTTAGTGGATAACCCCATGGACATGGCATTAATATCTTAGTGGATAACCCCATGGACATGGCATTAATGTCTTAGTAGATAAAATCATGGTCATGGCAGTAATATCTTTGATATAATAATTTTTACCTTTATTTAAAATGTTCTATTTTGACACATCTCGCTTCTGGTGTTGTCAGCAAAGGAACTAGACGCATGACTGACTCCGCCGTAACATGAAACGAATCGACTGATAATGGCGAACTGTGTGATACGCCAAGAGATTGTAACAGATACCATTGACTTAACAAAGTTCTTAATGGACGCGAGTGTACTACACTGGTCTCAACGGTCCTATCGTTGCCGCATTGTAATCTCATTGTTGTCTAACTGTGATCAAACGCTGGTCTCATTGTGATTTCATACCCACATGTTCTTCTGATATTGGTCTCACAATGGTCTCATACCCATATGTTCGTCTGTTATTGGTCTCACAATCGTTTAGAATTGTCTCAAAATAGTCTGACAAGGGGTCTCCAACATTTATTGGGACAGCAATAAGCCAGCTATAAGCCATGGTTAGGCAGTTATAAGCCATGGTTAGGCAGCTGTAGGCCATAGTTAATCAGCTATAAGCCTGGCTAGGCAGCTATATGCCATGGTTAGGAAGCTATAAGCCATGGTTAGGCAGCTATTATAGGCCATGGATATGCCGTGGTATGCAAAGTGATATTGATTATAATTATAATAACCAGTATAATATAATATTGCTAACCATGAATCTTGGTTGTGACAGGTTAGGGTCAGGATTCTTGGTTGTGACAGGGCAATAAAAGGCTTTCAGAAGAATCTATTGGCGCTAAAGAAACTTAATGAAAGGAATATGCCAGATAATTAACTCAGTAGCATTATTTCGCACAAGTAGCCTTACGTTAATCGACACACATTACATTACGTTAACTGACATACACTACATTACGTTAACTGACATACACTACATTACGTTAACTGACACATATTACATTACGTTAATTGACACACATTACATGACTTTAACTGACTCATATAAATATAACATCTACTGGCAAACATTACATTACCGTAAATTCGCAATAGTTATTTACAAATTGACAACAAAAAGATCATTTTCACGTGTTCACGTTATCCACATGTTTTTGTTTTCATTTTTATGTTATAAGAAACCTCAAAACTAAATAATTATACTATAATTATACAAATGTCTTGCACTAAACATATAATTATATGTGTATGGAGGATAGCAGACAAGCAATACTTAGCTTAGGAGACATCTAGGACAATTTAAAAAACTTTTTGTTTAATATGATAACTTCAATGAACAACGACTGGATTCTTGTGTTTCAATTAGGTACAAAGAAAGAAAAACACATTATATTTACAAGCAGTACTAATAAATTGTTTCTTCTAAAGCAATACAAATATGTTGTTTCTTCACAAGCAGTACAAATATATTGTTTCTTCACAAGCAGTACAAATAAATTGTTTCTTCACAAGCAGTACAAATAAATTGTTTCTTCACAAGCAGTACAAATATATTGTTTCTTCACAAGCAGTACAAATAGATTGTTTCTTCACAAGCAGTACAAATAGATTGTTTGTTTTAAAGAAGTGTCACCACTGAGTTGTAGCCCACTTTGAACGTACATTATCGATTTGCTAACGACCTTCTTAAATGATCCAGTGGTTCCCTAAACCAACTTAAAAGGGCAGTACGTCCCTAAACCATCGGTGATAAACAACGTAAACTGGACATGAATTTAAACATTGGGAACATTAAACTTTGCGCACTTTGTGCAGACTACATGCGCTACAAAAACCACGGGGAAAAAATGGACGCTCAACAAGCGAGAAATTTAACTTTCAGGAACTATCAAAAGTCTTGTAGTCAAATAAACCTTTGAGCCAGCACATTTTGTGTCAATTCTTTGTTCTGAACAGTGAGCTGTGATGGGAAATGATATTTAAACCGGATATCCCATTGTTATGTTTTGGGATGGAGATGAACTGTTATAATGTATTATTTATAAATCTAATTGTGCATATATTCACATACCATTGATTTTAGAAGATCACAAATGTTCTTGTAGAAACGCCTATGATCGAATTCATCAAATTAATGGACTTAAGGCAACGCTGTAATTACAATGGAAGCGTCCATTAACGTGAGGCAATAGCAACATTGAACGAGAGTTCACATCTCAATTCGATGAAAACAATCAACAAACGCACACGCACACATACACACGCAGACAGACACACACACGCTTCATCAAATAAAACAAAATGTATTGGACAGCAACAAACATGACAGCAACACGCATTGTTATGTAGATGATGGCGCCCAACGAGCTCTTTTGTGTACTGTGAGCTCTCACTTGACTCTCGAACAGGACAGGGACATCTGAGGTTGGATGAACAGTTTGATGTAACTACAGAATGAGACACAAGATGATGATGAATGAGGTTTGCAAATAATTGTCAACTCATTACACGTTGGTTTATTTAATTATTTTTTTATAATAATTAAAATGATGATAAGCAAAGGTCAAAGCTCGTCCAGTATTGAGTTCTGAGAAAAATGGACTGATGTGCTGGCTAGTTGTCAGTTGTAATTTATGGATGTGCTGCCTATTTATTAGTTGTAAATCTACGGATTGGCTGGCTAGTTATTAGTTGTAATCTACTGCTGTATTGGCAAGTTATTAGTTGTAATTTACTCATCTGCTAACTAGTTATTAGTTGTAATTTACTCGTCTGCTAACTAGTTATTAGTTGTAATTTACTCATATGCTAAATAGTTATTAGTTGTAATTTACTCATCTGCCAACTAGTTATTAGTTGTAATTTACTCATCTGCTAACTAGTTATTAGTTGTAATTTACTCATCTGCTAACTAGTTATTAGTTGTAATTTACTGATGTGCTAGCTAGTTATTAGTTGTAATTTACTGATTTGCTAGCTAGTTATTAGTTGTAATTTACTCATCTGCTAAATAGTTATTAGTTGTAATTTACTCATCTGCTAACTAGTTATTAGTTGTAATTTACTCATCTGCTAACTAGTTATTAGTTGTAATTTACTCGTCTGCTAACTAGTTATTAGTTGTAATTTACTCATATGCTAAATAGTTATTAGTTGTAATTTACTCATCTGCCAACTAGTTATTAGTTGTAATTTACTCATCTGCTAACTAGTTATTAGTTGTAATTTACTCATCTGCTAACTAGTTATTAGTTGTAATTTGCTCATCTGCTAAATAGTTATTAGTTGTAATTTACTCATCTGCTAACTAGTTATTCGTTGTAATTTACTCATCTGCTAAATAGTTATTGGTTGTAATTTCCTTATCTGCTAACTAGTTATTAGTTGTAATTTACTCATCTGCTAAATAGTTATTAGTTGTAATTTACTCATCTGCTAACTAGTTATTAGTTGTAATTTACTCATCTGCTAACTAGTTATTAGTTGTAATTTACTCATCTGCTAACTAGTTATTAGTTGTAATTTACTCATCTGCTAACTAGTTATTAGTTGTAATTTACTCATCTGCTAAATAGTTATTGTAATTTACTCATCTGCCAACTAGTTATTAGTTGTAATTTACTCATCTGCTAACTAGTTATTAGTTGTAATTTACTCATATGCTAACTAGTTATTAGTTGTAATTTACTCATCTGCTTAATAGTTATTGTAATTTACTCATCTGCTAAATAGTTATTGGTTGTAATTTACTTATCTGCTAACTAGTTATTAGTTGTAATTTACTCATCTGCTAGATAGTTATTAGTTGTAATTTACTCATCTGCTAACTAGTTATTAGTTGTAATTTACTCATCTGCTTAATAGTTATTGTAATTTACTCATCTGCTAAATAGTTATTGGTTGTAATTTACTTATCTGCGACGCCAATGGTGCCAAGCCGTATCGACACTACTCGATCCCTTGGATCCACCAGTGGCGTGGAGAGGGGGGATCTGCTGGTTGGGCAGCAGCTGGTTCTCCATACTACTTCGCCCAGGCTTTATCTTCACTGGGTGAGTGGAGATCAGAGGGTCATCTCAACAAGTAGGCCACAGAAACATGCACCTAGAAATAAGAAAACAAAAGAAAAGAAGACACCAGCTCTTCGACTAGCAAGCTGGAACGTAAGGACTATGTGTCCGGGCATTACTGCCGACCTGCAGCTCATTGACGACGCAAGGAAGACAGCTATCATTGATAGAGAGCTTAGCAGACTAAACATTGATATTGCTTGCCTCCAGGAGACCAGGCTCCCGGAATGTGGTACCATAAAAGAAAACAACTACACTTTCTTCTGGCAGGGTGGACCAATGGACGCACCAAGACAACATGGAATTGGTTTTGCTATTAAAAACGTACTATGCTCATCCATAGAACCCCCGACAAAGGGCACAAATAGAATACTTACCATACGTCTATCAACGTCTTCTGGATTTGCCAACATCATCAGTGCTTATGCTCCAACACTTTCCTCCAGCTCAGAAGCGAAAGATCAGTTCTATGGAGATCTAAATCAAACAATAGCCAGCATACCCAACAATGAAGCAATTTACCTCTTGGGTGACTTCAATGCGAGAGTGGGAAGTGATTACATGGCCTGGCCTACATGCCTTGGTCATTTCGGAAGAGGCAGGCTAAATGAAAATGGGCAGAGGCTACTGGAAATATGCTGCTTACATGGACTATGTGTAACAAATACCTACTTCAACTGTAAGGCTATTCACCAAGTATCATGGAGGCATCCCCGCTCCCAACACTGGCACCAGATAGATCTCATAATTACAAGACGCACACAACTGGCTAGTGTCCTCCTCACTCGCAGCTACCATAGCGCAGACTGCGACACAGATCATTCCTTAGTGGCTAGCAAGATAAGGTTACTGCCAAAGAAACTGTATCACACCAAAAACAAGGGCAAACCTCGCATAAGCACATACTCCACCAATAACCCAGAGAGAACGGAAGAATATAACCATAGATTACAAGAAGCTCTTGAACAAATGCCACCAATAGACACTGTTGAGTCCCAATGGTCACATCTGCGGGACACTATCTATAACTCGGCTATCACGGCATTTGGCAAGAGAGAACGCAAAAGTGCAGATTGGTTCGAGGCTCACTGGCAGGAAATGAAGCATGTCACTGATGCTAAAAGAAAGGCTCTCTTGGCTTATAAAGACACGCCTTGCCCAGCCACTCTACAAACTCTTAAAAGTGCCAAGACAAACACCCAGCAGGCAGCTCGCCACTACGCTAACACATATTGGCTCAATCTAAGCTCCAGCATACAGTCAGCTGCTGATAGAGGAGATGCAAAGGCTATGTACGAGAATATAAAACAAGCAACAGGGCCTCTGACCTCCAAGACTGTGCCCTTAATGTCAAAAACAGGGGAACTTATTACTGATCGGGATAAACAACTCAAACGGTGGATTGAGCACTACTTGGAACTATACGCAACAATGAACCATGTCTCAACCGCTGCTCTGGACGATATCCCAGACCTGCCGGTCATGGATGAGCTTGACACCCTACCCACCCTAGAAGAGGTACGTAGAGCCATCGATTGTCTCGCCTGTGGGAAAGCCCCTGGCAATGATGGAATTCCACCAGAGGTTCTCAAATGTGGAAAGGAAGTTCTATTACGGCCCTTGCACGATCTCCTTACCATGTGCTGGGAACAGGGACAGCTACCACAAGAGTTGAAAGATGCAAACATTGTTACATTGTACAAGAACAAAGGAGACAAGAGTGACTGCAACAACTATCGTGGAATCTTCCTTCTTAGCATAGTTGGAAAGGCCTTCGCCCGAGTTGCATTAACACGCTTGCAGACCCTAGCAGCGCGTGTACTCCCAGAATCGCAATGTGGCTTTCGAGCCGGTAGGTCAACCATGGACATGATCTTCTCTCTGCGCCAGTTGCAGGAGAAATGCAGGGAACAACATATGCCTCTATACATAGCGTTTGTCGACCTCACTAAAGCTTTTGATCTTGTCAGCAGAAGCGGCCTCTTCCAGATCCTAAAAAAAATAGGCTGCCCTGCACGTCTGCTTAACATCATCGAGCAGTTCCACTATAACATGCAGGGCACAGTATGCTATGACGGTGCCACCTCAGAAGCTTTTCCAGTAAGTAGTGGAGTAAAGCAAGGCTGCGTGCTAGCTCCTACTTTATTTGCAATCTTCTTCTCCATCTTACTCCAGTATGCCTTCAAGAACAACAGCGAGGGGATATACATCCACACTAGAGCAGACGGGAGATTGTTCAACATTGCGCGCCTTAGAGCTAAGACCAAAATAAGAAAGGTCATGCTACGTGAGCTCTTATTTGCAGATGACGCCGCTTTAGTATCTCACTCAGCAGACGGCCTGCAGAGCCTTGTATCCAGTTTATCCGCTGCCTGCAAAGAGTTTGGCATGATCATCAGCTTAAAGAAAACCAACATTATGGCTCAGGACGCTGAATCTCCTCCCACTATCTCCATCGACGACTGCAACTTGGATGCTGTTGACAGATTCACATATCTAGGGTCGACCATTTCGAGCATCCTCTCAATGGAGGATGAGATAAGTGGTAGGATAGGGAGGGCCGCAACTGTCATGACGAGATTGAAGAAAAGAGTCTGGTCCAATGCCAAGCTCACAACAAGAACTAAGCTGCAGGTATACCAGGCCTGCGTACTGAGCACACTCCTCTATGGCTGCGAGTCTTGGACCACATACAACAGGCACGAAAAAAGGCTCAATGGCTTCCACCTCAGATGCCTGCGCCGCATCCTTGACATCAAATGGCAGGAAAAAGTCCCCAACACGGATGTCCTGTCTCAAACAAATATGTGCAGCGTCCCAGCCATTTTAATCCAAAGACGCCTCCGCTGGCTTGGGCACGTCAAGCGAATGCAACCTGGTCGCATACCTAAGGACGTGCTGTACAGCGAGCTGGCGATAGGGAAAAGGTCAGTTGGACGGCCTCGTCTCAGATACATAGACATTTGCAAAAGAGATATGAAGGCGGCTAACATCAACATCTCAAATTGGGAGGGCTTGGCGGAGGATCGATCCACATGGCGGGGCATCGTGAAGAAAGGATCACTACGTGCCGAGGAGGTCTACAGGGCGGAAGCAGCTGTGAAGAGAGCGCGGAGAAAGGCAAGAAAACACTACTCCACTGCATTCGTGTGCGGGACATGCACAAGAGACTGCCATTCAAGGATCGGTCTCATTAGCCACACGAAGAGCTGCAACCAGACAAGATAATCTATCGTCTCTCGTAGACGGAAAGATGCCATACATACATACATACTCATCTGCTAACTAGTTATTAGTTGTAATTTACTCATCTGCTAAATAGTTATTGTAATTTACTCATCTGCCAAATAGTTATTAGTTGTAATTTACTCATCTGCCAAATAGTTATTAGTTGTAATTTACTCATCTGCCAAATAGTTATTAGTTGTAATTTACTCATCTGCTAGATAGTTATTAGTTGTAATTTACTCATATGCTAACTAGTTATTAGTTGTAATTTACTCATCTGCTAACTAGTTATTAGTTGTAATTTACTCATCTGCTAACTAGTTATTGTAATTTACTCATCTGCCAACTAGTTATTAGTTGTAATTTACGCATCTGCTAAATAGTTATTAGTTGTAATTTACTCATCTGCCAACTAGTTATTAGTTGTAATTTACTCATCTGCTAACTAGTTATTAGTTGTAATTTACTCATCTGCTAAATAGTTATTAGTTGTAATTTACTCATCTGCTAACTAGTTATTAGTTGTAATTTACTCATCTGCTAACTAGTTATTAGTTGTAATTTACTCATCTGCCAACTAGTTATTAGTTGTAATTTACTCATCTGCTAAATAGTTATTAGTTGTAATTTACTCATCTGCTAACTAGTTATTAGTTGTAATTTACTCATCTGCTAACTAGTTATTAGTTGTAATTTACTCATCTGCCAACTAGTTATTAGTTGTAATTTACTCATCTGCTAACTAGTTATTAGTTGTAATTTACTCATCTGCCAACTAGTTATTAGTTGTAATTTACTCATCTGCTAAATAGTTATTGTAATTTACTCATCTGCAAACTAGTTATTAGTTGTAATCTACTGATGACCTGGCTAATTATTAATCTCTCATTACTCCTTTCAAAATCCTCTGTCATAACCCTAACCCCAATCCTAACCCTAATCCTAACCTTAACCTTAACCTGAGGCCAAAGCTACATAATGTTTTATGACTCATAAATTAGATACGTGTTTTATTCATTTTCTCCTTTGTACAATGCAATAACTGAGCGCCAACTCCAGCACTTGATAAACTATAGCGCACCTTGCTCAAATGACTACAATAAACGACTAACGAACCAAGGGAGTGAAGAAGTCTTTAATGTAACACATGGACATTATAATAAATAGCGCGATAAGTGTCACTGAATTCCCTTTGAATATTAAAAACTTAGGAGTTTCGTTACTGTTACATTTCTTGTGTTGCGATGTATTGAGTTTCGTGTCTCAACATTTTTAGATGTATACAATTATTTGATTAACAATATGTGTACATCCAAACCCTATATGTATCTGTACTCTGTATGTACATGTACTCTATATATACGTTTACACTATATGTTAGGTTAAACGATACTGCGGAGTGCCGTCCATGGCTTCACATGTAAATTGATATGGAATGTTTGGTTTTTAATTTATATTTTTTAAGTTCATTTTAATTTGTATGTACAGCGTGGTGAGCCCAGCCCTAGGCTGGGGTACCACGCTATAGAAAACTACCCATAATAATAATAATAATAATATGTATATGTACACTATATGTATATGTACACTATATGTACTTTTACACCATCTGCATCTGTACACTATGTATTCCCGTAAACTATAAATAACTTTAATCTATATAAACCTGTATTGAATTTTCTATTTAACCATGATATTTTGATTTCCATTTTTTTGGAAACTTTCTGACTGTGACATCAAAATGTCTATAACATTATATCTTGTGATAACAAGTTCTTCACACAAATATTTGTACTTGGATTACAGGCAGAAGATGACAGGAGTGGTAGAATTGTGTTAAATATGACAGTTATTCATGTGCTCGTAAAGTTCGGCACTGAATATGAACGTCAAGTTAGGCACTGAATATGAACGTCAATTTAGACACTGAATATGTGCTTCAAGTTAGGCACTGAATATGAACGTCAAGTTAGGCACTGAATATGTGCTTCAAGTTAGGCACTGAATATGAACGTCAAGTTAGGCACTGAATATGTGCTTCAAGTTAGGCACTGAATATGTGCTTCAAGTTAGGCACTGAATATGAACGTCAAGCTAGGCACTGAATATGAACGTCAAGTTAGGCACTGAATATGTGCTTCAAGTTAGGCACTGAATATGAACGTCAAGTTAGGCACTGAATATGAATTTCAAATTAGGCACTGAATATGAACGTCAAGCTAGGCACTGAATATGTGCTTCTAGTTAGGCACTAAATATGAACGTCAAGTTAGGCACTGAATATGTGCTTCACGTTAGGCACTGAATATGTGCGTCAAGCTAGGCACTGAATATGTGCGTCAAGCTAGGCACTGAATATGTACGTCAAGCTAGGCACTGAATATATGCGTCAATTTAGGCAATAAATATGTGCTTCAAGATAGGCACCAATATGTGCCTCAAGTTAAGTACTGAATATGCGCGTCTGGTTAGGCACTAAATATGTCGTCCATTTAGGCACTGGATTTTAGCGTTAATCTAAGCACTGGATATGTGAGGCAAGCATGGCACTGAATATATACGTCTCGTTAAGCACTGAATATGTCGTCAATTTAGGCACTCGATTTTAGCGTTAATCTAGGCACTGGATATGTGCGTCAAGCTAGGCACTGAATATAACCGTCTAGTAATGCAATGAATAAGTTATTCTCTGCTGCTATTTTTATCATTTCATCCATGTGGCGCTACAGCCAATGTAGGGCCTTGGCCTGCCTCTCCACTTCCTTCCACTCATACCTAACTGATGCTTTTTTTTCCATACTTGGATTCCCATCTGCCGTAGATCATTTTCCACATCATTTATCCATCTACACATAGCCGTTTTCCTCTGGGTTTTTGCTAGTGCGCCATTTTAACTCATCTGTCATTTGGCATTCTTTCTAAGTGTACCCTGCCCTTTTTATTATTCTGATACCTACCAGCTGGGATCCTGCTATAGACATACAATTCCTGGTAGGTTTGTATTCTCCATCCATTACAATCTTTATTGGTCCGTTTATTTTCCAGATAACTTTTTCTCCCATTTTCAAATAGGTTTTCTGCCCTTTTTGTTATGGTCCAAGTTTAATTGCTCTTTACATACATTTCATTAAATATAAAATATTAACATCGGCTGTCATGATAAAAGTAAGAGGGCGTATCCTATAAAGACGTCTGTCAATCATTGAAGAAATAAACCATTTATCATTGAAGGTTTACCCAAGCAAGATGGCTGACCACAATTTCAATAACAACATGAACGCTAACGTGAAACCAGGGAAGACAACTCGTGAAAGCTCAAGGGGATTTACTCGCATGCTGTCCAACTTTGCAGAGAAGACTTCCTTGAATGGCGTCCCTTTCATCAACTCGTCCAGCAACCCCACGGTGAAGTTTGTGTGGTCACTTCTGCTGGCTGCGGCCATCGGGGCTATGATATATCACCTGTACAGGTAGGTACAGCATGGTCATTTGTAACAGTACATTTATTATAACTTCTTCATAATCATACATTAATTTAACCTACGAAAGCCGTTTCTATATCTGGACTGACTAAACGCTCAGTAGAAAGTTTTCAACACAAGTTAACGCATAAATGAAAAGACCACCAACTGAAACATCCCCAAGTAGTTGTGAGATTCTGGGGCCTTATAAACAAAGAAAATTGTCATTACCATTATGTATAGTACATTGAATTTACAAAACTAATTGGAATGGGTGTTAAAACGGTTGAGCATTCAATTGTACACCAGCAAGTAGCGCAACTGGCATGGGGGGCAGCAGGGATATTGATATTGTAGTAACATTCCAACAACAATTCCATGACGACCAACAGCTACACTCGATACAAGAGTTAAAAGACATTAGTGCAGATATGACTAAGGGAGAGAGAAAATAGGAGAAACAGAGAGTGAGATAGCGATAGAGAGTTGGCATAGAGAGAGAGAGAGTCGAAAAACAGGGTGCCAGACAGAAAGGCAGCCATGCAGTATACAGACAGTAAACAAACAGACCGCCAGACAGTAGAAAAACAGGCAGCCAGACAGACAGGCAGTAGACCAAAAGTCAGTCAGACAGTAGACTAACAGGCAGCCAGACAGTAGACAAACAGACAGCTAGACAGAAATACTTACCAATCTTCTTTTTGTTTCAGTTTGTTTTCCAATTTCTTTGCCTACACCAAACATTCTCAAGTTGGCTTGAGTTTCAGTAACCTACCATTCCCAGCAATCACCATCTGCAATATTAACATCATGAGGATGTCCATGGTAAGTTACCCAGCAGTCACCATCTGCAATATTAACATCATGAGGATGTCCATGGTAAGTTACCCAGCAGTCACCATCTGCAATATTAACATCATGAGGATGTCCATGGTACGTTACCCAGCAGTCACCATCTGCAATATTAACATCATGAGGATGTCCATGGTAAGTTACCCAGCAGTCACCATCTGCAATATCAACATCATGAGGATGTCCATGGTAAGTTACCCAGCAGTCACCATCTGCAATATTAACATCATGAGGATGTCCATGGTAAGTTACCCAGCAGTCACCATCTGCAATATTAACATCATGAGGATGTCCATGGTAAGTTACCCAGCAGTCACCATCTGCAATATTAACATCATGAGGATGTCCATGGTAAGTTACCCAGCAGTCACCATCTGCAATATTAACATCATGAGGATGTCCATGGTAAGTTACCCAGCAGTCACCATCTGCAATATTAACATCATGAGGATGTCCATGGTACGTTACCCAGTAATCAACATCTTTATATTAACATCATGAGGATGTCCATGGTAATTTACCCAGCAATCACCAACTGTAATATTAACATCATGAGGATGTCCATGGTAAGTTACCCAGCAAACTCTATCTGTAATATTGACATCTTGAGGATGTCCATGGTAAGTATTTTATCATAACTGTATCTGCAGAAGTCACTATTTAAATACAGAGTACATTACGATATTAGGCCTTCAAAGTTATATTATCAATGGCATCACGAGATCTCTAAATGAACGCCCGCTGGGATCTCTAAATGAACGCCCCCCCCCCCCCCCGAGATCTCCAAATAAACGCTCCCTTTGGTTCTTTAAATGAACGCCCGCTGGGATCTCTAAATGAATCTCCTAAAACATAGGAACAACGGCTGAGTTACAGTTAAGAAATTTTAAAAATAGTTTCAGCAAATCAGTTTTGTACACATTTCGTGACTTAAAGTAAGAGCTATACAGTCATGTTATTAAGAATAGATCAGTCATGCATGACCTGTAGCACATGATTAGTTTACGTCTTCAAATATTGATGACATATTTTACGTCTTGGGGGGGGGGGGGGGAGGGATTAAACTATTAAACTATTGACCAATTAATTTATGCGCCTTGTCTTCTTGTTGTTGCCTAGAAAAACAAGGCATCAAAAGATATCCGTGACCTTATTGATTCTGTGAACCCTGACAAACAAATGCAGAAAGCAATGACCTGGAAACCTGAGTACACAAACAGGTATGTTTGCATGCGTCAATGGTATTAGGTCACCCTAACCCTAACCCTGAGTACACAATCATGTATGCTTGCATGCGTCAATGGTATTAGGTAATCCTAAACCTAACCCTGAGTACACAAACAGGTATTTGTGCATGCATCAATGGTATTAGGTAAACCTAACCCTAACCCTGAGTACACAAACATGTATGTTTGCTTGCGTCAATGGTATTAGGTAACCCTAACCCTAAGTACACAAACAGGTATGTTTGCATGCATCAATGGTATTAGGTTACCCTAACCCTAACCCTAAACCTGAGTACACAAACAGGTATTTGTGCATGCATCAATGGTATCTCTGCTTTAATATGAAGTAAGTTTATAGGGTAATGTGAGTTTTAATTGGTACATTTAAGGTAATAAGTAGTAGCCTTATAGGGACATGGATTTTTCTTCCCAAATGTACTAAATAAACTTTATTTTTGCATCTTTATTGTAAAAAAACCCCCACAGTTTTCAGACATCAAATATTAATTATAATTGTTAATCTAAATATAACTTTGTTTATTATTTGATTAAATGTATATGTCGTTTATTTATGCGTTTCATTTAATTTATGCTTCCACTCAATAAATTACCCTGAACCTAATAACAAAATATGTCACTATAAGTAGACATCCTCTAGACATGTAGTTCAATATGATGTGCAGACATCCTCTAGACATGTAGTTCAATATGATGTGCAGACATCCTCTAGACATGTAGTTCAATATGATGTGTAGACATCCTCTAGACATGTAGTTCAATATGATGTGCAGACATCCTATAGACATGTAGTTCAATATGATGTGTAGACATCCTCTAGACATGTAGTTCAATATGATGTGTAGACATCCTCTAGACATGTAGTTCAATATGATGTGCAGACATCCTATAGACATGTAGTTAAATTTGATGTGCAGACATCCTCTAGACATGTAGTTCAATATGATGTGTAGACATCCTCTAGAAATGTAGTTCAATATGATGTGCAGACATCCTATAGACATGTAGTTCAATTTGATGTGCAGACATCCTCTAGACATGTAGTTAAATTTGATGTGCAGACATCCTCTAGACATGTAGTTTAATATGATGTGCAGACATCCTCTAGACATGTAGTTCAATATGATGTGCAGACATCCTCTAGACGTGTAGTCCAATATGATGTGTATACATCCTCTAGACATGTAGTTCAATATGATGTGCAGACATCCTCTAGACATGTAGTTCAATATGATGTGTAGACATCCTCTAGACATGTAGTTCAATATGATGTGCAGACATCCTCTACACATGTAGTTCAATATTATGTGCAGACATCCTCTAGACATGTAGTTCAATATGATGTGTAGACATCCTCTAGACATGTAGTTAAATATGATGTGTAGACATCCTCTAAACATGTATTTCAATATAATGTTTTGACATCCTCTAGACATGTAGCTCAATATGATGTGTAGACATCCTCTAGACATGTAGTTCAATATGATGTGTAGACATCCTCTAGACATGTAGTTCAATATGATGTGCAGACATCCTCTAGACATGTAGTTCAATATGATGTGCAGACATCCTCTAGACGTGTAGTTCAATATGATGTGTAGACATCCTCTAGACATGTAGCTCAATATGATGTGTAGACTTCCTCTAGACATGTAGCTCAATATGATGTGCAGACATTCTCTAGACATGTAGTTCAATATTATGTGCAGACATCCTCTAGACATGTAGCTCAATATGATGTGTAGACATCCTCTAGACATGTAGTTCAATATGATGTGCAGACATCCTCTAGACCTGTAGCTCAATATGATGTGCAGACATTCTCTAGACATGTAGTTCAATATGATGTGCAGACATCCTCTAGACATGTAGTTCAATATGATGTGTAGACATCCTCTAGACATGTAGTTCAATATGATTTGCAGACATCCTCTAGACATGTAGTTCAATATGATGTGCAGACATCCTCTAGACATGTAGCTCAATAGGATGTGTAGACATCCTCTAGACATGTAGTTCAATATGATGTGCAGACATCCTCTAGACATGTAGTTAAATATGATGTGCAGACATCCTATAGACATGTAGCTCAATATGATGTGCAGACATCCTCAAGACATGTAGCTAAATATGATGTGCAGACATCGTCTAGACATGTATAACAATTAAATCATTCTAAACTAGAAACACAATATAATTTTTATTGCTAACATTACCTATATACTAGTAGACATTGGTTTGACTTAACTTGTATGTTGTATGATGTAACTTTATGTTTTTACTTGTATGATTTTAACTTTATGGTTTCCAGTGTAAGATCGCAATTCTTTTCTTGCTACTATATGTTAACCTCTGTCTGTGTATAACTTTACATATAAGCATTCATCATTTCAAATTGTTGTCCTAAAATCAAGCTTTTTATCTGGATTCTTAATCCCACCCATTCACCCACATCCCACCCATTCACCCACAACCCACCCATTCACCCACATCCCACCCATTCACCCACATCCCACCCATTCACCCACATCCCACCCATTCACCCACATCCCACCTATTCACTCACACCTTCAAAAATGCTTAAAATAAAATTAAGTATAACTTTATGATCCCTGAAGACATTAGAAATTCCCCAACTGGCAACATGACAAACAATCGACAGAAGCGGCACTGAGCACGACGCTCTTGGCCGACCACTCACGAAGAGCGGCGTCCACAGCCACGATCCAGCGAAATGGAATACTGTAAAGCCAGACCGAAGCCGAAGGCCTTCCCGGTGCTAATCAGCGGTCGCATGTTTGCCTGGTTCATAGCCCCCACCCCACGCAAACTGGGGGCTGTTTGTGCAAATTGGTCCGAAAAAACCAACCAGGCTGGGCAGAAGAAGACAAATTCCTGACATGCATCCACCGCCACGGAGAGAGCTACCAACTCCAACAGTTTCTATCCAAAGATGCGCCGCAATCAAAGATTGTCGGTCAACAGGGCATGTGCCACCGACCAGTTTTTACTTTCTGGGGACCTCGACTCCCTCCGCTAGCAACCAGCGCGAAAATGTCCTGAACGCCTGGTCTAGACCAAAGAAAGAAGGTCAATTTCTTTTCCGAAGACGAATCAAGTAGACCCACCATAAATATCCCCAACAAGAGTCCCACTTGTGTAGATCCAGCAGAAATGTCCCAAGATCTTAGAGGTAGACGTGTAGGCCCACCAGAAATGTCAACTCATAGAGTCCCACTTGTGTAGACCAGCAAGTTTTAACGCGGAATTAAGTTGCTCTATAAATTCTGTCCAACAGGCTAACACCTCTACCTTACATTAAAGTTTTTTATCTATTCTGTCCAACACGCAAGCATCTCTACCTTACATTAAAGTTCCTTATCTATTCTGTCCAACACGCAAGCATCTCTACCTTACATTAAAGTTCTTTATCTATTCTGTCATACGCGCAAGCATCTCTACCTTACATTAAAGTTCCTTATCTATTCTGTCCAACACGCAAGCATCTCTACCTTACATTAAAGTTCTTTATCTATTCTGTCCAACACGCAAGCACATGTACCTTACATATAAGTTATCTTCTACCTTACAAGTGAGCATCCATACATTTAAGATGTTGTTGTCTGTCTATGCTGTCCATACATTTAAGATGTTGTTGTCTGTCTATGTTTTCATCGCATTTAAGATGCTGTTGTCTGTCTATGTTGTCCACTCATTTAAGATGTAGTAGTCTATGTTGTCCACTCATTTAAGATGTAGTTGTCTGTCTATGTTGTCCACTCATCTAAGATGCAGCTGTCTGTCTAGGTTGTCCAATCATTTAAGATGTAGTTGTCTTTGTTTACAGTTCATCTGGAGAGTCGTTTAGAAATGGAAACTTTATTGATGATATTTCCCTTAACTCAAACTTATCTTACACCAGGAGCAAAGCCGAGGACTCGTTCTTTCAGAAGGTAAGGTGCCTACAAACATAGTGCTTAGTAGTACAGTGTCTACAAACATAGTGCTTAGTAGTACAGTGTCTACAAACATAGTGCTTAGTAGTACAGTGTCTACAAACATAGTGCTTAGTAGTACGGTGTCAACAAACGTAGTGCTTAATAGTACGGTGTCTACAAACATAGTGCTAATTAGTACGGTGTCTACAAACATAGTGCTTAGTAGTACAGTGTGTACAAACATAGTGCTTAGTAGTACGGTGTCTGCTAACATAGTGTTTAGTAGTACGGTGTCTACAAACATAGTGCTTAGTAGTACAGTGTCTACAAACATAGTGCTTATTAGTACGGTGTCTACAAACATAGTGCTTAGTAGTACGGTGTCTAAAAACATAGTGCTAAGTAGTACGGTGTCTACAAACGAGTGCTTAGTAGTACAGTGTCTACAAACAAGCGCTTATTAGTACGGTGTCTACAAACATAGTGCTTATTAGTACGGTGCAAATGTCTACAAAAATAGTGTTAAATACCGTATCTACAAGCATATTGTTATATATGGTTACTACAAACATAGTGTTAAATATGGTAACTACAAACATGGTGTTAAATATGGTTACTACCAACATAGTGTTAAATATTGAACTACAAACATAGTACTTAATACAGTGTCTACAAAATAGTGCTTACTGTGGTGACTGCTAACATAGCGAGTAATACGATGTCTACAAACATAGTATTACGTTCGTCGTCTACAATCATAGTGTTAAATACGGTTTCTACAAATATAGTACTTGCTGCATTTTTAGCATAGATCTATTTCATTTAAGTATTATATTTAGGAGTGGAGGGGTCTTTAGATTGTGTATATTTCTTTTAAGTTTTTACAATAATTTTTTGACTGTAAATATTATTGTTAATTTGTTGAATATTACGATCAGATTAAAGCAACACGTTTCTTGTTTATGTCTCTAAGAGTTGCAGCAGCTGCTGGGAGGCTCAGTCAGAGAGCTCAAGCTCAAGTCAAGATTTGGAGCTTTTCAAGGATCTCTTCAGCGCTCAGAATGAGTAAGTTAAGAACATGGCCTGAATAAGCAAGCGAGATGACTAAGGCTCTTAAGTTGGGAACATGGCCTGAATAAGCTAGCGAGATGACCAAGGCTCTTAAGTTGGGAACATGGCCTGAATAAGCTAGCGAGATGAACAAGGCTCTTAAGTTGGGAACATGGCCTGAATAAGCTAGCGAGATGACCAAGGCTCTTAAGTTGGGAACATGGCCTGAATAAGCTAGCGAGATGACCACGGCTCTTAAGTTGGGAACATGGCCTGAATAAGCTAGCGAGATGAGCAAGGCTCTTAAGTTGGGAACATGGCCTGAATAAGCTAGCGAGATGAGCAAGGCTCTTAAGTTGGGAACATGGCCTGAATAAGCTAGCGAGATGAGCAAGGCTCTTAAGTTGTTAACATGGCCTGAATAAGCTAGCGAGATGACCAAGTCTCTTAAGTTGGGAACATGGCCTGAATAAGCTAGCGAGATGACCAAGGCTCTTAAGTTGGGAACATGGCCTGAATAAGCTAGCGAGATGAGCAAGGCTCTTAAGTTGGGAACATGGCCTGAATAAGCTAGCGAGATGCGCAAGGCTCTTAAGTTGGGAACATGGCCTGAATAAGCAAGCGAGATGACTAAGGCTCTTAAGTTGGGAACATGGCCTGAATAAGCTAGCTTGTAGTGTTTTTGGAACCACAATTCTTGAACCATAAAATAGACAATTCGACTCCACGGAGAGTGAGTCTTGAATATTTTTAAAAGCTGCTATACTTGCTGCGTCCTTGTTCAAGTGCTCTTTGTTTGTAGAGGATGGCCATCCCCCTTGACAATATCTCATTACTGTAGAAACAGTAGAATCTTTAAGTGACTCTTTAGCAATGACTCCTGGGTCTGTTGGTCTGATCTGTAAACTGATTTGTTTGATCATACACACAGAATCCATGTCTGCTTCATTTTCTTCAGCATCAAAAATTTCATCAGTCCCTGAGGGTAGACGACTAAGAGCATCCGCATTGCCATGTTCAATTGACTTACGGAATTCTATGATATATTCATATTGACTCAAGGTAAGAGCCCACCTGGCTAAACGATTTGCTGCCAGTGCTGGTGTTCCTTTTCCTGGTCCAAAGATGCTAATCAGTGGTTTATGGTCAGTAACCAAAATAAACTTTCTTCCATACAGATATTGATGGAACTTTGATAATGCAAAAATAATTGACAGTGCTTCCTTCTGAATCTGGCTATATTTGCGTTGTGTTGCTGTGAGGGTTTTTGAAATGTTCGCAATAGGGCGTTCACTGCCATCAGGATATCTATGGAAAAGAACACATCCTATGCCAACATTGGAAGCGTCACAGGCTATGCCTATGTCCAGAGTAGGATCGTAGTGAGCTAGAACTGTATCAGAAGAGAGCAATTGCTTGACTTTCCTAAAAGCTTCTTCTTGTTCTGTTTTCCAGCTCCATGATACGTTCTTTTTAGTCAAGTAATACAATGGTTCAAGTACGGTTGATAGGTCTGGTAAAAACTTGTTGTAAAACTGCACTTGACCCAGAAATGACCGTAGACTTGAAACATCTGTGGGTGCCGGCATGGATATAACTGCATCTACTTTGGCTCCTTTTGATATGCCCTTGTTTGATAATTTATGCCCTAAATATTCAATCGATTGCTGGGCAAAAATGCATTTGTCCTTCCTGCACTTTAATCCATTTTCATTTAGTCTGTGTAACAACTTGCGAAGGTTGACTAAATGGTCTTCCTCATTTTTCCCACTCACTAAAATGTCGTCCATGTACACTGCTACTCCAGGCAAATCTTGCGTAAGTTTGTCCATGATTTCTTGGAAATATGCTGGAGCAGATGTGATGCCAAATGGTAAACGTGTTTGCAGCAATACACCTTTATGTGTGCTTAAAGCTAGTTTCTCTTGAGTATCTTTAGTCAGTTTGATCTGGTTATAAGCATCTGCTAAGTCTATTTTTGAGAAATAATGTCCTCCTGCCAATTTTCTTATAAGGTCTTCCGGTAACGGCATGGGGTACCTGGGTGTTTCTAACTGTTGATTTACAGTTTTTGCATAATCCCCACAGACCCTAATTTGTGATTTTTTTTCTGAGATAGTCTTCTTCCTTATTGGAACTACAGGAGTGCCCCATTGATTGAACTGTATCGGCTTCCAGACTCCTGAGGATATTCCAGCTTCATAAGCTTCCGAGAGCTCTGACTTTATTGTGAAAGGAACATTTCTAGGTTTCATATAAATTGGATGTGCCTCTGGCTTGAACTTAATTTCTAGTTCAAAATCTTTCAACAGTCCAAGACCTGGTTCAAACAGTTTAGGAAATTCTTTGCAGATTTGCTCACACGATTTATTCAATGAGTTTTGATTGCTCATGTGATTTACTTGTGTCTGAAACAGGCTGTCTATTGAAATATTGAAGTTCTTTATTGCGGTTCTGCCCAATAAATTTAAATTTTGCTCTTTCACTACCACAAATGACAGATTAGTGGATAATTCTCCTGCATCAGTGTTGATCTCCACACCTCCCAAAACATTAAGCTGGTCCCCAGACGCTGACTCATATTTAACAGATACTGGACTCAAAGTTGGCTGTCCCAGCTTTCGCCAAACAGATTCAGACATAACATTTTCTCCGGCTCCGGTATCTATTTCAAATGTAAATCTCTTTCCTTCTAAAATTAATTCTTGAATAATTGGAGGGATAGTTTTAATTTGTTTTTGCCTTCTTATACTTTTAAGATAAGTTGGTTTCTGTTTTGGAGCATTCCCTTTCTTATTAAGACAAACTCTTTCTAGATGTCCTCGCTTGTGGCAAAAGCGGCAGATCATGTCTTTATACTTGCAGATATTTCCTTTATGTCCCTTTCCTCCACACCTGCCACAAGTCCCAAACGGAAAGTCACGACTTTGTGATGGGGAAAATTGCTCTGCTGCTTGATGTTTATTTCTTTTTGTCTGAACTTTATTTACGGGAGTTTCTTCATGGACTATTTCTTTAGCACACTTAGCTGCCTCTTCTGTTTCCACAGCTATTTCCACTGCTTTGTTAAATGATAACTCAGTGTCCTTCATTCTAAACAAAATTTTTAATATTGCTTCGTTCTTCACAGAACACATAAATCTTGTCCTTAAAGCTTCATCCAGTGGATTTGTTATTTTATTAAACTCACATGTGGCTGCTTCTTGTCTAATTCTAGCTGCCAATTCCTTGATAGTTTCCCCTGGTTTTCTACTTGAATCTGACCAAAACTTAAATCTTTCCCTGATCACAAATTTGGTAGGATCATATTGTTCCATCATTAACAAATAGATTTCTTCTATTGTCAACTGATTAACATCTTGCGGTGGATCTCTTTGTCCTACTAATGTTGTTAACATTTTATGGAGTTCAGGTTTCTGGTTAGCCAAGAAAATTTGTGCTTGCTTTTCCTTGGGCACATTGTTAGCCAAGACAAAAGTCATATATCTTGCATAGTAATCTGTAAATGTTTCCTCATCACTATTAAAACTTGCAAACTTCGTCTGAGCAGACGTATATCCTGTTGCCAATTTCAACAGAACTTCATTTTGTTGAATGAGTTTTTGGATAATTTCCATCTGGGTCAGATTTGACTCCATTGTTTCTTCAGTCACGTGAAATCCGTGGCGTGTACCAGGCTAAGACTAGTCGATTGAGTTCTTCGAGAAGTACTTACTGTGAACCGATAATAAACTGATTGTACTTAGTTGTACTAATTTATACTGGCCACCAATTGTTATGTTTTCACATTGTTTTATTTCAAATAATAAACAGTGACATAAATCATCATATAATACAAGTTCTTAGTAGTGTTGACTCTATGCTTGACTTCGGAACACACTGTCCGTTTCACACTGTCTCTGGTCTCTGCGCATGCGCGCTGTTTTACCTAGTTGGCTATCTGGACGGTATAGTCCGTTAGGCCACTATAACAATGACCAAGGCTCTTAAGTTGCGAACATGGCCTGAATAAGCAAGCGAGATGAGCAAGGCTCTTTAGTTGGGAACATGACCTGAATAAGCTAGCGAGATGACCAAGGTTCTTAAGTTGGAAACATGGCCTGAATAAGCTAGCGAGATGACCAAGGTTCTTAAGTTGGGAATTTGGCCTGAATAAGCTAGCGAGATGACCAAGGTTCTTAAGTTGGGAACATGGCTTGAATAAGCAAGTGAGATGACCAAGGCTCTTAAGTTGGGAACATGGCCTAAATAAGAAAGCAAAGATGAGCAAAGATATTCGATTTTTCAGGCCCTTTACAGATCTACTCAAAAAAAAAATCAAAACTATAAAAACATGTGCAAATTTCAATATTCACTTGCACACATATTTGTTAGTGCACTGTTATATATTGTTTATTATTCTAATGATATCATTTCAATTATTCTAAAAACTTATTTTATATCTTGTTGTTACGATAGTAATGTCTACCTAACAACAAAACTAGATAATGGATTACTTGTCATTTAAACAAACATATGTTTTAAAATATATTGTAATTTTAAAAGAAAACTACAACTATAAAATGAATTGTAACCTGGTTCGAATACAAATGCGATCTGAGCCTGGCTCCAACTTAATCGTATATTAATTATCACAAAAATGTATTTATTCAAAAAAGAAGCTCTGTTACTTAAGCTTCAAGTCTGTCTAATGAAGAATAAAAACGGATATCTTTAGGAGAGAGTTCATCTAATGGATCAATGGCGACTCCGTCATTTTCTTGCAATTTTCCATGAAGTTAGACTCCTAACTGGGGTTATGGAGTCAACATCTGGTTAAGTGCATTTTACTTGCTGTTAAATTCACAAAATCTTTTCTAATTTTATTTTAGCTTCCAGGGAACTATGTGAAGCTGTACTATTCTATACATTAACTGTTCACAGCTACACAGCTATCGCTACATTAACGATTCAAAGCTGCACAACTATTCTATAAAAACTATACAAAGCTGCACAAATATTCTATAAAGTTCTAAGTGTTTAAATATTGTTTCTAACATTATGAAAATAATGTAACACACGTGCCCAAAATGTTTGAACAAACTTAAATTTCAATTCTTCAGTTTCGTAACCTAAATATTATGTATCACCTTTTCCATTAACACCACAATGTGAATAGTTCGCTTAATGTCATTAAAATAAACTTGTGACTAATTTTTTGCAAGTTATTATGTTTTAATTTGTATATTTTTGAGTAAAATATATTATTTATGCGAGTCTATAAAATATGGCGTAAACAATTTTGATGACACTTCGATGTTAGAGGCCAAAGCGTTAAGCCTGCTGGTCTATCATGGTCGCTATTGACACGCTGGTCTATCATGGTCGCTATTGACACGCTGGTCTATCATGGTCGCATGTATTGACACATGCAAAAAGAGGACATGTTTAGAAGTGTTGTGTTTTAAGTAAACTTTGACGTCGTTAGTTAGTTTCTACTTCAAATTGTTTAACAAATTAATCAATGGCCTTAATTAAAATTTATAAGTAGGCGTTAGTTTTCCTAATTCATATCAATAAAAGTTAAATGTGCCCAAAATGTTATTAGCCCTGAATTCCTCATCCTATCTTCTTAATAGCGAGATACACGACTCTGTAACATAACATAAACTAAACATCCTTCACTTGAGATACATTACATTAGTCGAGACACTCATGACATGTGCCCAAACACTCATGACATTGGCACAGACACTCATGTCTTTGGTCCAGACACTTCGGACACTTGCCATGACACTCATTATAAAGGCCAAGACAATCATGACATTGACCCAAAGACTCATTAAATTGATCCAGACACTCAAGTTCAGACCATTATGACATTGGCCCATACACTCATGACATTGGCCCATACACTCATGAAATTGGCCAAGATACTCATGACAACTTTCACTTTTTATTTTTAAATCATAAATCTTTTTAGAAATATCAATTAAATTGATGTATGTTCCAGAACGACAAGAGATCTACTTGGTCATCAAATCCAGGACATGCTGCTCCAGTGCTCATTCGCTGGCAGGAAGTGCTACCAGGCGTAAGGCAATGTTTTCTCAGACTTGACTTTGTTCTTTGATAAGCCACGTCACACTCAAATGTTAGAAAAATAAAACAACATAATGTTTGTGATGGTCGAACTATGACCACAGCTGTCATGTATTTAGTGACCACGGCTGTCATGTATTTAGTGACAACGGCTGTCATGTATTTAGTGACCACGGCTGTCATGTATTTAGTGACCACGGCTGTCATGTATTTAGTGACCACGGCTGTCATGTATTTAGTGACCACAGATGTCATGTATTTAGTGACCACAGATGTCATGTATTTAGTGACCACATATGTCATGTATTTAGTGACCACAGCTGTCATGTAATTAGTGACCACAGCTGTCATGTATTTAGTGACCACAGCTGTCATGCATTTAATGACCACGGCTGTCATGTATTTAGTGACCACATCCGTCATATATTTATTGACCACGGATGTCATGTATTTAGTGACCACAGCTGTCATGTATTTAGTGACCACATATGTCATGTATTTAGTGACCACATATGTCATGTATTTAGTGACCACAGCTGTCATGTATTTAATGACCACTGATGTCATGTATTTAGTGACCACAGCTGTTAATCTATTTAATAATAATAGCTGTCATGCATTTAGTGATCACATTGGAAATGTATTTAGTGATCACAGCTGTCATGTATTTAGTGACCACATCTGTTCAAATATTGAGTGACCACCAGTGATCATGTATTTAGGTCATCAAAATGTATCATATGTTTCATTGTTATTATTCTTTCTGGATTGTTTAAAGTACTTATATACATTTAGTAACAAAACTAAAGACAAGTTCTTATTTGCTGATTATAAGTTTGAATTGTGACAGGAATTTCACGCGCGTTCGAACGGGGAACTACGGTAGCTGTTATACGCTGCAGAACTCTAAGTTCATAACTCGAAGAAGTGGACCAGAAGGAGGTAAGTTCAAATGTTGAGTAGAAACCTTGGACAGAAAATTTTTCAAAACGTGTTGGCATTAAGTTTCTTGTATTTAGAGACTGGTAAAGATGACCACGTCTAATGGGTAAATATTAGAGGGTTAGCTTCATGTGTTTAGATTCATGTGGTTATCTTCTTGTGGTTAGCTTCAACTGGTTAGCTTCATGGTACGGTTCAATTTTTAGTACATTTTCTATAAAAATACAATTTCATTTATTTCCCTTAAAATGTTAATGAAAATGTTAGAGAATCTAGGCGTTAAACTTAATCTTACTAGCGTTTGTCTTTCTTTCTTAGAGAATCTAGGCGTTAAACTTAATCTTACTAGCGTTTATCTTTCTTTCTTTTGTAAGGTTTGGAATTAACCCTGTTCCTAGAAACTGACGAGTATGTTCCAGGAATTACAAACGGCAAGGGATTTCAGATTGCCATTCACGAGCAAGGAAGCATTCCATTTCCTGCAGACGAGGGCATAGCTATCACGGCTGGAGCTCAGACTGTTATTGGATTGCGAATGGTTAAATCAGAATAGTGTCAAATTTTACACCTGAAATAGTGCGCTTAGCATTGATACAATCAGCTTTGTTAGCCATCTGAAAGCTTGGTTTCATGGCTAATCAAGCGATACATCAGTTAATATATATAAAATCATGGATTCAAAGCTAATCAAGCGATACATCAGTTAATATATCTAAAATCATGGATTCAAAGCTAATCAAGCGATACATCAGTTAATATATCTAAAATCATGGATTCAAAGCTAATCAAGCGATACATCAGTTAATATATCTAAAATCATGGATTCAAAGCTAATCAAGTGATACATCAGTTAATATATCTAAAATCATGGATTCAAAGCTAATCAAGTGATACATCAGTTAATATATCTAAAATCATGGATTCAAAGCTAATCAAGCGATACATCAGTTAATATATCTAAAATCATGGATTCAAAGCTAATCAAGTGATACATCAGTTAATATATCTAAAATCATGGATTCAAAGCTAATCAAGCGATACATCAGTTAATATATCTAAAATCATGGATTCAAAGCTAATCAAGCGATACATCAGTTAATATATCTAAAATCATGGATTCAAAGCTAATCAAGTGATACATCAGTTAATATATCTAAAATCATGGATTCAAAGCTAATCAAGCGATACATCAGTTAATATATCTAAAATCATGGATTCAAAGCTAATTAAGTGATACATCAGTTAATATATCTAAAATCATGGATTCAAAGCTAATCTAGTGATACATCAGTTAATATATCTAAAATCATGGATTCAAAGCTAATCTAGTGATACATCAGTTAATATATCTAAAATCATGGATTCAAAGCTAATCTAGCGTCACATCATTTAATATTCTTATAAAGTGTAGTTTCATTATTTTTTTTTGGTATAAAAAAAGCCCGGAGATTTTTTTTGCACCTCAAGTAAATGAAGAAAACAAGGGACGTAAAATAATAGAGCTACTTGGCTTTTAATCTATTTCAGATTAGATGGAAAAGTGCATTTAGAAAAAATGATATTTAAATTTTGATGTATTTTATATGGATGTCTTGTTGGTGTATTATTCAAAAGGCTATTTACAACTTGGCGAGATAGTTTGATAT
Organism: Omphiscola glabra; assembly: GCA_964017045.1. Taxonomy (NCBI): domain Eukaryota; kingdom Metazoa; phylum Mollusca; class Gastropoda; family Lymnaeidae; genus Omphiscola; species Omphiscola glabra. The sequence continues at coordinate 53,510,137 of OZ024796.1, read as the reverse complement.
AGTATAACAAATTGTATTTACAATTAGATATTCATTGCTCTGACATTAAAAGTAGGTCTCATTTTTGTAATTTTTCTTTTTTTTTGTCGTTGTTTTAAGTTTCACTACTTTTCAATCCTTTCTATTTACTTCGCTCTTGTTTGTGGTTGGCTGGGTGGCAAAATATTCGGACGGCTAATTGACCGAATTCCCGTCAAGCTATCGAGCCGAACCTTGGTACATAGACTCGTTGCCGATGACAATACATTTTGTCAAATTTTCAGCCCCAAGACCCCAAAAATCCGTTTTTCCTATTTTTCAAGGGGAACATGAAGCAAATATCCAGATAAATTTGCTAAATGTGATTCTTTTATTTTTATTCTTTTTTAAAACTATTTTTTAATAGATTTTCAACAAAGAAATATTTAATTATATATAGACTAAACTATTTACAGGCAAAATACTTAAGAGTTAAATGAAAAAAAGTTTTAGATCATGTGCTGAAATAACATATTTACACAATAGTTACTGAAATTCTAATTAAATAATGTGTACTATACTAAAATTGTTTCCATTAGACATTTTTAACATGATGTAAATTATGAGTTGGAGTTATAAACAATAAATAGGTCTCATTTTTTTAAAGCCAAAAAATCTGTGTAAATATATTGACATGATAATTTAATTTTAGAAAATATGGTTCATTCAAAATATTTTTTATTTATAATTTAATTTTAAAATAGTGCAACTATAAAATAAAATTATAAATTTTTAATAATTTGTTAAACTGCATCTTTTAAAATATAAATTTAGAAAACATTTTGTTAGATCAATGTTTCCTTCAATTCTCTTTAGTCAATGTTAATATTTGTTACAGCTGCAAATTACCCGCCTTGGAATGCCTTACGGTCCTTGTAAATCAACTGCCACATTCGAGAGTATGAACAACGTGACCTACTCTAGAAACGTAAGCGTTTTGGTCATTTTATCTTTCAAAATTATATTTAAAGGTTGTTTTTCTTTTTAAATCATTGACACTCATTTTGCTTTTGTTCGTGTGTGGCTGACAGGGTGACAGGCAAAATCTTCGGACGACTAATTGACTCACTTCTCTTTTAAGCTATCGAGCTGAAATGTGGTACATAAACTTGCTGCCGATGACAACACATTCTATCAAATCTTCAGCCACACCCCCAACCCCCAACTTTTTCCTCAAGGAGAAGGTGAAGGAAAATTCCAGCAAACTGCGCTAAATGAGATTCTTTATTTAAAAATATATATCGAAAGTACGTTTGGAGCGTAATATTTTCTGTTGTTTTTCTGAAAAAGTTGATGAAATAATCTACGGTGTAAAAGTGGGTGGGTCATTAGAATACTAATATATTTCAGAGGCGAGAAAAAAAATATTCGTTTCCGACCTTTAGGAGGGGAGCACTAATCTTATAAAGGGCGATACTTGTATGAATGATTTGTCAAATTTTCAACCCCATCCCCACCCCCTCAATATTACATTTTAAAAAGAATTTTCAGGGGTTGTTCAATGAAACATTCATGAGTTTAAATTACAGTAAAAGTTTTGAACACTGATGGTTAGTGGTGTTTATGTGTAAACTGAACTTTATATTCCCACATTAGGATTCACATCATTATTCCCACATTAGGATTCACATCATTGTTGACTTTATATTCCCACATTAGGATTCACATCATTGGTGACTTTATATTCCCACATTAGGAGTCACCACATTGTTGACTTTATATTTCCACATTTTTGACTATCAGATATAATAGCTTGATAAAATCTAAAACTATCGTATGGTTACCTCGAATCCCAGATGAACATGAATATGTTCCTTATACAGAATGTTGCCTGGTGAACAAACATGTGAGAATAATTTCTTATTTAAATGACGAGCTCATAATTGCGTCACCTTTATTTATTGTTCCGATTGCGGGACCAAACTTTCAAAACGTTCATGTATTTCACCATTACTTTAGGGGCTTTTCGTGCATTACGTCACGCATATATGGGTGAGGGGGTCAAGACTTTGTGACGATGTTGGGGAGGAGGGTCAAGACTTTGTGACGATGTGTGATGATGTGGGGGAGGTGGTCGAAATAGTTTGATTTTGCTTATGGATCGTCCTTTACAAGATTATTTAAAAGTAGCTCTTCGCCGCTTTCTTCTCCTACAGACGTGCCAGAGGTTATGTGAGCAGAGCTTGATCAGGAGTACGTGCAATTGTTACGACATATCAAGACTTGAACTCAACGATGTCATGCAGAATCCACTCGACCTTCCACCTTGTGCCAATGACACTCGTAAGGAATCTTATTGCAAATGTGATCCAGGGGCGTAGCCCCCCCCTTTCGGATGTGAATATCAACCACCACCCCCCACCCCCAACATGAACCTTGGTCAACTCTGCATTTATGGGTGTGCAGTGTTTCTTACAGAAAATTTGCTCGGGGGTAGGTGGGGGAGCAATTAAGATGTTCGCGGGGGCAGTGGCGGTGACGTAGGAAAGGGGCAGTGGCGATGACATAGGACGGATTTAGGTTGTGATTCACCTCAGTATCCATTTTTTCTGTTTGTATGAATTGGAAGCATTTTCGGCTAGCTCAAAAGTTCTTATCGTGGAGAAAGGGGTGGCAAGAATGGTGTCCCCCAGGGTGGCCCTAACCCTTGCTATGCCTTTAGGCAGTGCATCTATCAATGGAAAATGTGGGCATAATGACGACAGAGCCAGATGTTACACCGTTACATTTTATTTAACACATAATAATTTCATTCAGTATTTGTCGCCCCCTAGAGCAGGAGCTACAAACTTTATTCATCTCCCCCGTACCGCTTGATTAGACTTATAAAATATAGCTTCAATTATCAATTTAATTTGTGCGTACCCCAAAAGTACATTTAACAGAGGTTGAAAACAGCTGCTTTAGGCAATGAGTTCGGTACCAGCTACGTGTTGTCGGTATTTGTAGTTTAAAGGTTGCCGAGACTCTGATTGAGGGGTAGGAAATAAATCGAGGGGGCTGAAGACCCCTAACGCGAAAATGATGAGGGGCTAGCCAATCCTTGAAAACCTTTGATAAATTCAAAATTAATTAAGGGGCAGATTTAGCGTATACCTGAGTTCATTGGCGTATACCTGAGTTTATTGACGTATACCTGAATTTATTGCCTTATACCTGAATTTATTGGCGTATACTTGAGTTTATTGGCGTATACCTGAATTTTTGACGTATACCTGAATTTTTGGCGTATACCTGAATTCAGTCTTTCAGAAAATTTTATCCACTAAGTGGACATTTCATGATTAGGACAAAAAAAAGGGGGGGGCAGATTAGGCCCTGTGACACCGGGCCATACATTATCTGAATTCATTCCAGGTGTGGCCCGCCCAAGCGTATTCTTTTATTACTAGCTGAGCATCACCCCCCCACACCCGTTATGTCACATTGAAAGGTTGGGGGGTTCAGACATCGAGGGGCAGAGAGGCTGGGAGATAAAATTTTGGGAGTTTTAAAATAATTGAATTGAATTTTGCAAATTTCTACAATTAGTTTTAAGCAACCGAATTTAGTTTTCACTTGACCTTTTTGTACTTATACAAATATTTTAAGTGTTAGTTCAAAGTAAAATTATTTTAAACCATTTATTTTGTTAAACTGCTTTATAAATAAATGATTTTTTTTCAAGATATCTCCATAGATAAAATCTAGCCGCCACAAACAGCAAGTAAACAAATTGCCTTTCCCAAATATTTCCAGTTCTTACCAGATCCAAAAGATAAATAATAATATTTTGTAGGAAAGGTCTTATTCAGTTTTTATAAATGTATTTAAAATGTTAAAAAGATTATTCTACTAACTATATATGAAATCATGGCATTATTCACTTAACAACCCGCCTTAATTTGATTTTTCTACTTTTGTGGAGAGTTTAGAATTGAAAATTGAATCGCCGATATTTGAAATTTGAAAGCAAATATATCCAGAGCATTCAAAAAAATGTGTGTGACAGTCTGGCTATTCAACTTTGTCGTGGTCAGAAGTTTGGTGATCGTCTTCACCCGTGTTTAGACGTTTGGGGATCTTATTCCCCCGTGGTCAGACGTTTGGGAATCTTATTCCCCGTGGTCAGAGGTTTGGGGATCTTATTCCCCGTGGTCAGACGTTTGGGGGATCTTATTCCCCGTGGTTACACGTTTGGGGATCTTATTCCCCGTGGTCAGACGTTTGGGGATCTTATTCCCCGTGGTCAGACGTTTGGGGATCTTATTCCCCGTGGTCAGACGTTTGGGGATCTTATTCCCCGTGGTCAGACGTTTGGGGATCTTATGCCCCGTGGTCAGACGTTTGGGGATCTTATGCCCAGTGGTCAGACGTTTGGGGATCTTATGCCCCGTGGTCAGACCTTTGGGGATCTTCTTCCATCGTGGTCGTCTTTTGGGTTGTAAATGAAGGTTGACCTTGTGATGATAAGAGGGTAGGACTGCGATAAAGCTTTCAATTAGATTAATGAGACACAAACTAAAATTTTAACGGTTAGCTAATTAAATAATAAAATCGAATGATTGATCTAAATTTTAATTATAGTAGAGCTATAGCAATCTTTTTATTGTTAGTATTTTCTTTAATTGTAATAATTTACGACCACTTTTTAGATGTTAACGGTCTCAAATGTCTTTGATCAGCTATAGTTACGCTATACATTGTATTCAACAGAACTGACCTGTGTCTACGAAGTCCAGTATAACTTTGACGCCACTGACTCGTCTTGTGGCTGTGACAGTCCGTGCAGGTAACCAAAGAAATTCATTGAATGTGTTTGTTTTTGTTGTTTTTAATGCTATTGTTCGTCCTTCCACGTAATGATGACCAAGGCAATTTTCGACTTGAGTAGCATCCTTGACTTGAGTAGCATCCTTGACTTGAGTAGCATCCTTGACTTGAGTAGCATCCTTGACTTGAGTAGCATCCTTGACTTGAGTGGCATCCTTGACTTGAGTGGCATCCCTGACTTGAGTAGCATCCTTGACTTGAGTAGCATCCTTGACTTGAGTAGCATCCTTGACTTGAGTAGCATCCTTGACTTGAGCAGTATATTGTTTAAAGTGAGTGATACTTGCTCAATGTCAATAGTCCATCTCCGGGTTTGATTTCACAGTTTTCTTTCTCTTACATGAGTTGCCTGTCTTGGTTAACAATTCTCATCTACTCGGTGGAGTGGAGGGGTGCGGCTGGTGTTAATTTTGCTTGTCTAGGCGTTTTGTGGGGATGGCACTCCAGTCAACTTGGGATTGACACAATCCAGCCAACTTGGGATTGACACACTCCAGACAACTTGGGATTGACACACTCCAGTCAACTTGGGATTGACACACTCCGGCCAACTTGGGATTGACACACTCCGGTCAACTTGCGATTGACACACTCCGGCCAACTTGGGATTGACACACTACGGTCAATTTGGGATTGACACACTACGGCCAACTTGGGATTGACACACTCCGACCAACTTGGGATTGACACACTCCGGCCAACTTGGGATTGACACACTCCGACCAACTTGGGATTGACACACTCCGGCCAACTTGGGATTGACACACTCCGGCCAACTTGGGATTGACACACTCCGGCCAACTTGGGATTGACACACTCCGACCAACTTGGGATTGACACACTACGGCCAACTTGGGATTGACACACTCCGGCCAACTTGGGATTGACACACTCCGGCCAACTTGGGATTGACACACTCCGGCCAACTTGGGATTGACACACTTTAGTCTCGTCGTCCGCCCAGCACCCTTATTGAATGTGAAGCATATCTTAACACATTTTTAACCAACTTATGGAGCGAGACTTTTCTGATGATAATTCCATTCAACATTTAATGATAACCCTAAATGAAACAAATTTACACAATCTTTTAAAGAGTTTTTCCATTATCACTAGACTTTTTCTTTTGCAATGCTTCTCTCCTATATAAATAATCTCCAAAAGAAAAATCGAAGAAATTATTACTGTTTTAACAATTATGTTTAAGTTATAAGCCTTTGAAATTGTGTTGTTCGCTCTTTTTGTCTAAGCGAAAAGATGTATGAAAAAACTGTGGCTGCCCGTCAGTGGCCGAGTCCGACATACGCTGTGAGTGCAATAGAACTATTCTCTTTATTTTAGTTTTTTAAACAATCGTCTTACTCCTTGTATGTGAAACACGTCACTAATATGTTTAAATCTCTTTACGATATATTTGCAAACACATTCCATGACAATCAATCAAATTCAGCTAAAAATAGAATGAATAATCTCAGTCCCTTTCTTGAGAAGTGTTAGATTTGCGTTTCCATATACTGGGTTATTAACTTATTTCCTACAAGTTTACAGCTGTTTGTAATTTAGACTTTTAATTAACATCATTTTTGTTGTATATTTAAAGTCAATTTTAGTTGAAAGTATTTGTAAAGACCGCTCTGCTGACGTCTGCAACAAGTTAAGAAATAAAACCAAAGATGATCGGTTGTGAGTAATGTAATGTACAAAATAAGGACTTTTAAACCAGTAGATTTTGTAGATTTGTCAGGTTATTTCAAATTAATCTAAGATGAATGAAAAATTATCTTAAAATTTAATTGAATAGAAAAAGAGCTTGTTTATTATCTGAATAAAAAATTGTGTCCGAAATAAACAAACTGTACATTCTAAGACTTTATTTTATTTCATTTTTCGGTATACTTAGGACGTACATATATTATGTAAATTCATTTAAAACTAAGTGTTTTTATTGTACTAATAATGCCTTAATCAGTACAATAAAAAATTTAAAAAGTTATAAATTAAATTTACGTAATATAAGTATACATATTAAAGAAATATAACGAAACAACATATCTTAACCTTGAATTATGATCACACAAAATACAAATTCAAACGTTTTGGCCGAGCCTTTATTGATAAAATGAGAAGCGAGAATATAATTATAAATTAAATTGACATAACATTTGCACGTACTTCATTGCAGGGCCGACTTTATTAAGCTGAACATTTACTATGAAGATCTGAACTACGAGGAGCTGTCTGAACAAGCTGACTATGAGGTAAGCAATCCACACAAACAAAGTCAGTAACATGATGAATTTAAACACATTATTTATTCTGCATAGAAAATGTGTCTTCATTTAGAAATATTTAGTTTATAATTATCTGCAAATGGACGTACAACAGAACACATCTTAGTTCACGTACAAAAGAACACATCTTAGCTTACGTACAACAGAACACATCTTAGCTTACGTACAACAGAACACATCTTAGCTTACGTACAACAGAACACATCTTAGCTTACGTACAACAGAACACATCTTAGCTTACGTACAACAGAACACATCTTAGCTTACGTACAACAGAACACATCTTAGCTTACGTACAACAGAACACATCTTAGCTTACGTACAACAGAACACATCTTAGCTTACGTACAACAGAACACATCTTAGCTTACGTACAACAGAACACATCTTAGCTTACGTACAACAGAACACATCTTAGCTTACGTACAACAGAACACATCTTAGTTCACGTACAACAGAACACATCTTAGCTTACGTACAACAGAACACATCTTAGCTTACGTACAACAGAACACATCTTAGCTTACGTACAACAGAACGCATCTTAGCTTACGTACAACAGAACACATCTTAGTTCACGTACAACAGAACACATCTTAGTTCACGTACAACAGAACACATCTTAGCTCACGTACAACAGAACACATCTTAGCTTACGTACAACAGAACACATCTTAGCTTACGTACAACAGAACACATCTTAGCTTACGTACAACAGACCACATCTTAGCTTACGTACAACAGAACACATCTTAGCTTACGTACAACAGAACACATCTTAGCTTACGTACAACAGAACACATCTTAGCTTACGTACAACAGAACACATCTTAGCTTACGTACAACATAACACATCTTAGTTCACGTACAACAGAACACATCTTAGCTTACGTACAACAGAACACATCTTAGCTTACGTACAACAGAACACATCTTAGCTTACGTACAACAGAACACATCTTAGCTCACGTACAACAGAACACATCTTAGCTTACGTACAACAGAACACATCTTAGCTTACGTACAACAGAACACATCTTAGCTTACGTACAACAGAACACATCTTAGCTTACGTACAACAGAACACATCTTAGCTTACGTACAACAGAACACATCTTAGCTTACGTACAACAGAACACATCTTAGCTCGCGTACAACAGAACACATCTTAGCTTACGTACAACAGAACACATCTTAGCTCACATACAACAGAACACATCTTAGATTACTAAGTCTGACTATTTAATTTCTATTTGAAAACAAATATTTTACAACACAAAATGCCGACAAGATTATATAGCTGGGTGGATAGTTGGATGGATGGATGGAAGGGTGGATGGATGGATGGATAGATGGAAGGATGGATAGATAGATGATAGATAGATGATAGATAGAATGATAGATAGATGGCAAAATCGGCACACATTATGCCAGTGTTACACATATTAGAGTAATTAGAAAAAATCTTGTAAAAAAAACAATATATGTTCAACTTTAATGATGAGTATGCAAAATAAAAATGTAGTAGTTTTGGCTAATGACTTCATGAGTACAAAAAAAAAAGAAAATAAAAAATTCATATAGTTATAAATTAAATTTACATAATATAAAGTTACGTGTATCATTCCTAAAAATGAAGGAGGGAATAAGAGTAGGTGCAAACCATAACACAAACAAAGTGCAGAAGAACGGAAAGGAAGTAGGTGAAAGTCAAATTTAAAAACCAAACAGGAAAAAGACATGACAGCAATTTAAAATTGTGAATTTGGTTTATACCGTAGGAAGTCAACGTAACACATCTTTTAATTAATTTATTTTACATTTAGAATTTATATAAAGCTGTCTACAAGTGAAGGAAGTCGAATATGTAGGACACATCATTACAGATAGTGGAAACAAACTTTTTAACAACTATAAGGCTAAAGCGATTTTTATGCAGATAATGTCCATCAAGTCACAAAGAATTAGAATAGTTTTTAGGAATAACAAATTATCTCGGAAAATGTATCCTAAATTTATCAGACATAACTGCTCCCCTGAGAGAGTTATTAAACGAGACGATCTATTGTTTTAGTGTTAATGGTTATAACGCTTCAAAATAAAATACATACATAGATACTAAAATTCTCAATCAATCGTCAATCCAAAAACAGTAAAGATGCTATAAGCATAACATGAAGCGCTGTATATGACTTGGGATTGGAAAAATCGTAAAGGGTTTCCTTATTTACTGTGGTCTCCAACACAAGGGGCTAACACATTGACAGACGTCTTCCAACTCAAGGGGCTAGCACAATGACAGACGTCTTCCAAATCAAGAGGCTTGCACATTGACAGACTCCTCCCAACACAAGGTGCTAACACATTGACAGATTCCTCCCAACACAAGGGGCTAACACATTGACAGACTCCTCCCAACACAAGAGGCTAACACATTGACAGACTCCTTCCAACACAAGAGTCTAACACATTGACAGACTCCTCCCAACACAAGGGGCTAACACATTGACAGACTCCTCCCAACACAAGAGGCTATCACATTGACAGACTCCTCCCAACACAAGAGGCTATCACATTGACAGACTCCTCCCAACACAAGGGGCTAACACATTGACAGACTCCTCCCAACACAAGAGTCTAACACATTGACAGACTCCTCCCAACACAAGGGGCTAACACATTGACAGACTCCTCCCAACACAAGAGGCTATCACATTGACAGACTCCTCCCAACACAAGGGGCTAACACATTGACAGACTCCTCCCAACACAAGGGGCTAATACATTGACAGACTCCTCACACACACGGGGCTAATACATTGACAGACTCCTCCCAACACAAGGGGCTAACACATTGACAGACTCCTCCCAACACAAGGGGCTAGCACATTGACATACTCCTCCCAACACAAGAGGCTAACACATTGACAGACTCCTCCCAACACAAGGGGCTAGCACATTGACAGACTCCTCCCAACACAAGGGGCTAGCCCATTGACAGACTCCTCCCAACACAAGGAGCTAGCTTGTTGAAAGACGCCTCCCAACACAAGAGGCTAACACATTGACAGACTCCTCCCAACACAAGAGGCTAACACATTGACAGACGTCTCCCATAACAAGAGGCTAACACACTGCCAGACTCCTCCCAACACAAGGGGCTAGCACATTGACAGACTCCTCCCAACACAAGGGGCTAGCACATTGACATATGCCCTCCAACTCAAGAGGCTAGCACATTGACAGACGCCTTCTAACTAAATCATTCAATTTTACAATTATTTTTTTCTCCACAGAAGAGTCAACTTCTCTCTGATATTGGTGGATCTATTGGTTTGTGGATTGGATTATCTGTCCTTGGATTGTTTGAGTTGTTTCACTTGGTCGCTGACATTGTCATTTATATGTGCTGGGGACAATGTCAGGAGAAAGGGGCGAAAAATTTCAAACATGGGGATGATTGATGGGATTGAAACAGATGGAATGAAGATTGAACTTAAACAGATGGAATGAAGATTGAACTTAAACAGATGGAATGTACATTGCACTTAAACAGATGGAATGAAGATTGAACTTAAACAGATGGAATGAAGATTGAACTTAAACAGATGGAATGTACATTGAACTTAAACAGATGAGAATAACGTAAGTGTTGAGATAGAGTTAAGTGCTAACTTTTTTTGACAATTGAATGGTTTTGATGTCAGCATGTACTAACCTGAAATGTATATTTAGTTACCATCTCCTTTATCATCACTGCAGCAAAGGAGAACTTAAACAGAACTGACACCAGTAACATTATTGTGAAGTTAATCCTGCGTTAAGAAAACATAGCCCAAACCTAACTAGAATAAACAGGTATGCTGTCGAGACGCCATAATCAAATGCAACTAGAATAATCAGGTGTGCTTTTTAGATAATCATGGAAATGAATTATGTTGTTGGGATGTAAGATTTGTTAAACTTGGAACAAAAATTTAAATTCTTGTAAAATGAGACAATGACGTAAATGTCCATGTTTTAAATAATAATTTATTTAAATTGTATATACATATGTTTCAGTTTCTGCATTATGTCATTTATAATTTGTTTCAAAAATATATTTTCTTTTCTTTAGAAAATATCATTAATCATTTTGAAAAATTTGCAAAATAAAGTTTATTTCCAAAATTTCAAATATTTATTTTGTTTATTTTGCATAGTAAAATTAAACGAAAATTCCAAAATGGTAAATGTCGTTTTTATTAAATGTAAATAAAGGGAAGTATTTTTTTTATTATAGTATATATATATAAATTGAACCGAAATTCTCAAACCGTGGAAAGTTATAAGTGGTTGAGAGGTCCATGGCCGTCATCTCACTGCTAAATGGGTACATGGAGCACAACAGTTTAAGAACCCCTCCAATGGGAAAAATCGTATCGCTTGTAATTTGGGAGACTGAAAATAATTATTTTTACTATCTATTATCGTTTTTTTTGTTATAGTAAACGTTTACAAAGCATGTAAATATTATTTTAAATAAAACGAACACAATAGGTACAAAAGTCCCTTTCTTATTCTGTTGGTTTTTTGAAAGTATTCTTGATACTTGAAGTAAACAAAACAAAAGTCGAACTTTACTCTCCTATTTCATGCAAGATATGAAAACAATTATTCATAAAAATTAATAATCTAGTTATAAACTTGAGTTGGATGTCAAATTGAGAGAATTTTATACAAATTCCAGCTCAAATGTTAAAACAATAGAGAATTTCAGAAATAGTTTATTTAAAGATTTTTCACCTAAGCAAAAACTTTGCAATTTAAATTTTCTGTGTTTTATTGGCTTAGTGCCGGTTCCCAATAGATTTTGGTCCATTGTGTTTTATTGGTATGTGTGTCAGTTCCCAGGAGATTTTGACGGATGTTTCCGTGCATTTACACACTTCTGTATCGCTCATCAAATCAAATTAATAATCCAAGTTTTAAGATTCTGTGCAATCTGATGCTAACAACGTGGTCACACTGATGCTAACAACATGGTCACTCTTATGCTATAGTGGTCACTCTGATGCTAACAACGTGGTCACTCTGATGCTAACACACAACGAGGCCACTCTGATGCTAACAACGTGGTCACTTTGATGCTAACAACGTGGTCACCCTGATGCTAACAATGTGGTCACTCTAATGCTAACAAATCTACGAAACATCTTCAGTGCTCATCTAGAATTCTTCAGATTAAAATAAACTTTCGATTTTATATTTTTTTATAAGGATTGTTATTTTCGTCTGTGGGCCGGATGGTGAAATGGAAAATTGAAGTCCATCAAAAAAACAAAAAACTTAGTCGTTTGATAACCCTACTATGATAATAATATAAAATATGCGCATCACGTAATGCGCGACACCATGGGGTGAAAGAAAATTAATATTGTAAGGAACGTTGTGTTAAGGATATGTCAATGATGACGTGTCAAAAATATGTCAATGACGACGTGTCAACAATATTATGTCAATGACGACGTGTCAACAATATTATGTCAATGACGACGTGTCAACAATATTATGTCAATGACGACGTATCAACAATATTTGTCAATGACGACGTGTCAACAATAGCATGTCAATAACAACGTGTCAACAATAGTATGTCAATAACAACGTGTTAACAATATGTCAATGGTTAGTTGGAGCAGCATTTAAATGTACTATCTGGGATAATTGATGATGTAGGGAACGGAAGGAGGCGGAGATATAGGGTAAAGTGAACTGAATGGCTTAGTGAACTGAATGGCTTAGTGAACTGAATGGCTTAGTGAACTGAATGGCTTAGTGACCTGAATGGCTTAGTGAACTGAATGGCTTAGTGAACTGAATGGCTTAGTGACCTGAATGGCTTAGTGAACTTACTGGCTTAGTGAACTGAATGGCTTAGTGAACTGAATGGCTTAGTGAACTGAATGGCTTAGTGAACTGAATGGCTTAGTGAACTGAATTGCTTAATGAACTGAATGGCTTAGTGAACTGAATGGCTTAGTGAAATGAATGGCTTAGTGAACTGAATGGCTTAGTGAACTGAATGGCTTAGTGAACTGAATGGATTAGTGAACTGAATGTCTTAGTGAACTGAATGGCTTAGTGATATGATTGGCTTAATGAACTGAATGGCTTAGTGAACTGAATGGCTTAGTGAGCTGAATGGCAAAGTAAAAACTGAATGGCTTTCGGAACTGAATGGGTTTATTGAACTGAATGGCTTAGTACACTGAATACCTTAGTAAACTGAATGGCTTAATGAACTGAATGGCTTAGTGTGCTAAATGGCCTAGTGTGCTAGAGGGCTTAGCGAGCTGAATGGCGTATTAAAAGAGATTACTTAGTGAATTAACACTGGACAGATGTTTAGGTTGTTTATATTAAATACTTTTCTGGTTTGCTCGTCCATTTACTAAACGGTTGTCTTTCATATAATCCAAGGTTGGTTAGGGTTGATTCTGTCTGTGGTTGGGTTGATTATGTCTGTGGTTGGGTTGATTCTGTCTGTGATAGGTTTGATTCTGTCTGTGATAGGTTTGATTCTGTCTGCGGTTGGTATGATTGTTTCTGTGGTTGGGTAGATTATGTCTGTGATAGGTTTGATTCTGTCTGTGGTTGGGTAGATTCTGTCTGTGATAGGTATTATTCTGTATGTGGTTGGTTTGATTGTTTCTGTGGTTGGGTTGATTCTGTCTGTGGTTGGGTTGACTTTGTCTGTGTTAAGGTTGCTTATGTTTATGATTGGGTTGATACTGTCTGTGGTAAGGTTGATTCAGTCTGTGGTTAGGTTCATTATGTATGTTGTTAGGATGATTTTCTTCTGTGATTTATTATATTCTATCTCTTGTTGTGTTCATTCTGTTTGTGGTTGAATTGATCACTTTCTGTGGTTGATTTGATTTTGTCTGGGGTTCATTCTTTATGTGTTTTGCTTGATTTTATCTGTGGTTGGGTTGATTTACGTTTTTGGTTAGGTTATTTTGTCTGTGTTTTCGATGATTCTGTCTGTGGTTAAATTGTTGTTTTGTTCCTTATGTCTGTTAATAGGTTGATTCTGTCTCTGGTTGTGTTAATTCTTTCTGTTCTTAGTTTCATTATGTCTTATGTTATATTGATTTTTTCTGTGTTTTTGTTGTTTCTGTCTGTGTTTAGGTTGATTCTGGTTTTAGTTGTTCGTTCCGCCTGTGGTAAGGTTGATTCTGTCTTTGGTTACTTTGATCCTGTCTTTGATTTCTTTGATTCTGCCTGTGTTTGCGTTGATTATTATTATTAGTTGTCTTAAATAGCGTGGTACCCCAGCCTAGGGCTAGGCTCACTGCTTTACCCCAGCCTAGGGCTAGGCTCACTGCGCTGTACATAAAAATATTAGCAAAAGAATCGTTACATTAAAATAAAAGACATTTTTGTAATAAAGAACAGATGTATAACAACAAAACAAAAACAAATGCATATTAATAATAATAATAATAAAGTTCATTTGAAAAATCACGCTTCATCCCCAAAGGCTCGAAGCGCGGTACAAAAACTAAGCTGGGAGATAATAACAAGCTGGAAAAGATTGTAGACAACATCATTCCAGCAGGTGTTTGCGAAATAGATGAGTTTTTAATTTTGTTTTGAAGGACTCCAGCGTCTGGCTGTTTTTGAGAGCGCCAGGAAGGGTGTTCCAAATGGTTGGGCAAGCAAATGCGAACGTGCGCTTTCCGTAAGTTTCAAGGCGAACTTGCGGTATCGAGAGTTTGCCACTATCGGATGAGCGGAGTTGTCTAGTGGGTACATAAGGCGTCATGAGCGCTTGGAGATAGGACGGCGCCAGGTCATGCAAGCAGCGGTAGCACAGAGTTGCGATTTTGTACTCTATACGAGCGCGGACCGGCAGCCAAGGTAATTCTATCAGAAGAGATTTAGCATGGTCGAATTTGCGTTTACGAAGAACAATTCGAGCCGCATTATTCTGTGCTTTTTGAATTTTATCAAGGAGCGTAGCTGGAAGACCCACCATGAGAGCAATGCAGTAGTCCATGCGTGATAGCACGAATGCAGACATCAGCCTCTTTGATGCATCCAATGTTAAGAAGGATCTGATATGACTAATTCTGCGCAGCTCTAGAAAAATCGCCTTGCAAATCATGTTAATGTGATTTTCCATAATTAGTGTTCTGTCTAAGTAGACACCCAGGTTTCGCACTGTTTGAGCAAATTCAATCTGCACGCCTGAGAGAGTAAAGGATGGTGTATCTTTTAAAGATTTTAATTTTTGAGCGGTAGCAATGGGGATCACCTCAGTCTTTTCATCATTCAATTTGAGCTTGTTTATTGTCATCCAGTGCTTAACTGACTCCACTGTCTTCTGTGTCATATTAAGAAGCTGAGGGAGCTGAGAGGGGATCACGGATTTCTGAAGTTGGGTATCATCCGCGAACATGTGATATACCATGTCAAACGGCACCCAGGGGCTGAACGTACATAGTGAAAAGCACCGGGCCTAAGACTGAGCCTTGGGGTACTCCGAATTCAATAATGGATTTCTTGGAGGTCAAGCCGTTTGTAATAACTGATTGGACTCGATTTGTCAGATATGAGCGGAACCATCTCAGGGCGGTATCGGTGAAACCGAACGTATATTGTAGACGTTGGAGAAGTATGCCGTGGTCAAGCGTATCGAACGCTGCCGATAGATCCAGTAACGACAAAAGGGATACCTGGCCCTCACCACAAGACGACAGAAGGTCATTTACGACGCGCAACAGGGCTGTCTCAGTAGAGTGATGCGTTCTGTATGCTGACTGAAAAGGCTCAAACAAGTCACACCGAGTGAGGTGATCCAGGAGCTGTCGAAGAACTACCCTCTCTAAAATATTTGATACAAATGGTAGATTAGAGACGGGACGATAATTTTGCAACAGATTAGGGTCGAGATTTGCTTTCTTTAGCAGTGGAGTTACAACCGCCTCCTTAAAAGAGGATGAAACAAAACCAGTTTTCAAAGACTGATTTACCTTATTAGTAATGATAGGGACAATTTCATCTAAACATTCAAACAGACCTGCCGGAAGAGGGTCAAGCAAACATGACTTTCTTGGGGAGTCAACCAGGATTTTCTTCACATGCGATTCAGTGACCTCCAAAAATTCGCTCATAGGAGTGCCATTAAACGGCAAGAATTCGGGAGCATCTGTGCAAATGTCAAGTCTCGCCCTGATCTTCTTAACTTTCGTAACAAAGAACTCATTTAGAGCGTCTGGTAACTCGGCCCACCACAGAACTTTTACATGACAAGCCATGGACGGCGGCCAGCAGCATCGTTTATCGGTAAGAGGGGGGGGGGGATCAGTCGGGGTAGTAGAGTTTAAAGAGATGTGTTTGAAGACCTGTGTAGTTTTGAAGGTTGCATCTGGCCCGCGGCCCGTAGTTTGGTGGCCCCTGGTCTAAACCAATTCGTTCCCCTTCTTCTTGATGAATAATTCATTGAAGATCAAAGGCTTGTAACATTCAACACCTTGTTACATTCAAAACCTTGTAACATTCAATACCTTGTAACATTTAACATCTTGTAACATTCAACACCTTGTAACATTCAACACCTTGTAACATTCAACACCTTGTAACATTCAACACCTTGTAATATTCAACACCTTGTAACATTTAATACCTTGTAACATTCAACACCTTGTAACATTCAACACCTTGTAACATTCAACACCTTGTAACATTCAACACCTTGTAACATTCAATACCTTGTAACATTCAATACCTTGTAACATTCAATACCTTGTAACATTCAATACCTTGTAACATTCAATACCTTGTAACATTCAACACCTTGTAACATTCAATACCTTGTAACATTCAATACCTTGTAACATTCAACACCTTGTAACATTCAATACCTTGTAACATTCAATACCTTGTAACATTCAATACCTTGTAACATTCAATACCTTGTAACATTCAACACCTTGTAACATTCAATACCTTGTAACATTCAATACCTTGTAACATTCAACACCTTGTAACATTCAACACCTTGTAACATTCAATACCTTGTAACATTCAATACCTTGTAACATTCAATACCTTGTAACATTCAAAACCTTCATTAGTCTTGTAAATGTTTGGGACACTATATTTCCTCCTATATTTCCTCCTATATTGCCACCTATATTGCCACCTATATTGCCTACTATATGGCCTCCAGATTGCTTCCTATATTGTCAACTATAATGCCTCATGTATTGCCATCTATATTGCCTCTTACCTTGCCTTCAATATTGCCTCCTAAATTGCCACCTATATTGCGTCATATATTGCCTTCTATAATGCGACCTATATTGCCACCTATTTTGCATCCCAAATCGTCGATTATATTGCGTCCTATAATGCCTCCAATATTGCCTGCTATATTGCCTTCTTTATTTTCTCTTATATTCCCTCCTACATTGCCCCTATATTTCCTCCTATATTGCCTCTTATATTGCCTCCTATATTACATCATCTGCCGTTCAATTTATGAGCTACTACTTCCGCTGAAATAAATAAACTATTTCAAGACATTTGTGAGATATTTTAAATAGAGTAACAAAATTAGTAGATCAATTAATAATAATAATCAATTAATATCTGGTGGTCCATATAAGCCAACGTCGTGAGCTGTATTCAGTCCGCAAGATCTAGCTTGCCGATCATTGCAGCTAGAAGCGTCTTCTTGCTACCTTCCTAGTATAATTTGCAGAACGTTTATACCACTTCCTCCCCCCCACCCCAGTACCCATGCTCCCCAACACACTCAAATCCCCCTACCAAGTTACACAAGGCTCCCCAAAGTTAAACAAACTTACCCCCAAAAGTTATACAAACCCACCTTAAAGATACAAAAATATCCCCTCAAAGTTACACAAACCTCCTACAAAGTTACACAATCTCCCTTATAGTTTCAAAAGTGTTCCACCCCCCCCCCCCCACAAACCTACACAAACCTCCCAGAAGCTGCATTAAATCTTGCCTACCACTACACAAACCTCCCCCAAAGCTGCATTAAATCTTGCCTACCACTACACAAACCTCCCCAAAAGCTGCAATAAATCTTGCCTACCACTACACAAACTACTCTAAAAAAACTTCTTCCTTACAGTTGGGCTATCGAACACATTTGAAGAGAACAAACACTAAATGATTGATTCAAGTATTATTTCTACCTTCTGAACCAAACCAACTTATTTTATATTAATATTGAATCACTACATTCTTCACCTGTGCGTTTGTGGGAGGGCAAAATGAAACAAAGGGGGGGGGGGGGGGTGGGTATGGTCTCATCATGTTCGATCACTGTCTGTGCCTATTGATAAAAAGGAAATCGATGAATTAAATCACTTACCAGTTTCGATTTTTTAAAAGCACAGTTTTACGATGAACAGTTGGGTTCAAAGAGATTAGTGGTGATAATTTAACAGTTAACAACACCTGTGCTACAAGGGTAGAGTGGTCATAATTAACATTTAACAATACATGTGCTACAAGGGTAGAGTGGTCATTATTTAACAACACATGTGCTACAAGGGTAGAGTAGTCATGATTTAACAACACATGTGCTACAAGGGTATGGTGGTCATAATTAACAACACATGTGCTACAAGGGTATGGTGGTCATAATTAACAACACATGTGCTACAAGGATAGAGTGGTCATAATTAACAACACATGTACTACAAGGGTAGAGTGGTCATAATTAACAACACATGTGCTACAAGGGTATGGTGATCATAATTAACAAGACATGTGCTACAAGGGTATGGTGATCATAATTAACAAGACATGTGCTACAAGGGTAGAGTGGTCATAATTAACAACACATGTACTACAAGGGTAGAGTGGTCATAATTAACAACACATGTGCTACAAGGGTAGAGTGGTCATAATTAACAACACATGTGCTACAAGGGTAGAGTGGTCATAATTTAACAACACATGTGCTACAAGGGTATGGTGGTCATAATTTAACAACACATGGGCTATAAGGGTATGGTGGTCATAATTAACAAAACATGTGCTACAAGGGTAGAGTGGTCATAATTAACAACACATGTGCTACAAGGGTATGGTTATCATAATTTAACAACACATGTGCTACAAGGGTATGGTGGTCATAATTTAACAACATATGTGCTACAAGGGTATGGTGGTCTTAATTTAACAACATATGTGCTACAATTGTATGGTGGTCATAATTTAACAACATATGTGCTACAATGGTATGGTGGTCATAATTTAACAACATATGTGCTACAAGTGCTACAAGTGCTACAAGTGCTACACGTCTATTTCTACATTTTCTTTTTATACTAACATACGGCGCTTGGTTTTAATTGTGAATATTTAATGTTCCCAAATATGTTCCCCAATATGTTCCACTTCTTTAATGTTCCCCAATATGTTCCATTTCTTTAATGTTCCCAATATGTTCCACTTCTTTAATGTTCCCCAATATGTTCCACTTCTTTAATGTTCCCCAATATGTTCCACTTCTTTAATGTTCCCCAATATGTTCCACTTCTTTAATGTTCCCCAATATGTTCCACTTCTTTAAAGATCCCCAATATGTTCCACATCTTTAATGTTCCCCAATATGTTCCACTTCCTTAATGTTCCCCAATATGTTCAACCTCATAGCCTCTTGTGGTCACACCTTAAACGGTACCGCAGGGGCAGCTCTGACTTTGTCACCACCATCTGCTCATACCTTAAGACGGTACCCCAGGGGCAGGTCTGACTTTGTCGCCACCATGTGCTTATACCTTAAGGCGGTACTACTTTTCTCCACTAATGTCCACTAATGAGTACGTAGCAGTGACGTAACTAGTGTAATTACCACTCGGGACTAACATCGTAGTCTAACATGACTGTAAACACAAGACTAACATCTTAGTCTAACATGACTGTTAACACAAATTCTTACTCTATTTTTTTTCGATTCATATCTGGGAAAAGTAAAACTTGTTGGCGAGAGTTATTCCTTTTTAGGAAGTATCCAAATTGTGATTCGGATTTACAATATTAATTTTGAGCCGATAATATCGTGGGTTAAACGCGCTGTCCACCGACTTTAAATAATATTACATTGCCAAAATATTTCAATATTTATTAACAATATGTAAACCATGATGCCTCTAAAACAGTGAGTCTTCTAGAAGCGTGAGGTCCCCTAGACGCTTGAGTCCCTGGGCAAGTAACCAGTGGGCCAATGCCTTAAGACGGTATTGATGGTTAGATGTGTCCTGTTCGTAGGCTATATACTTGTGCTGTTTTCGTTGGGTATTGATGGTTAGATGTGTCCTGTTCGTAGGCTATATACTTGTGCTGTTTTCTTTGGGTATTGATGGTTAGATGTGTCCTGTTAGTAGGCTATTTATTTGTAATGACCCCATGTTTGTTTTAAAATGTGTTTTGTGTGCATTTGGTGCGTACGTGAGCAATGGCACGATGGTGGAAACAGCGAATGAGAGCGCATCACGGTAGGCAAGGAGAGCGGTGCAGACAATTTCCATCCTGGAATTATACCATAGCTTAAATTATTCTCGTTATACGACCTTAATATTTTTTTATTGATTTTTTTAAAAACATGTTTAAGACATCAAAAATAAACTTACTTGTAGTTCTTTACGTGTCCATAATGTAGGTGTTATTGTGTTTATGTTTGTAAAAGTTTAGTGTTCAACAGTTTACCTGTAGAGTGTTCACATGTGTGGCGGTGCTTTCTTTGATATAAAATAGATTGAAAATATCGCACTGGTTAACCCAGTGGCTCTCAACTATTAGTGAGCGTCCCTATGGTGGGATGGGCCAGGAGTGCAAAGATTACTTGTATACAACGGTTTAGCGAGAGCGTTCAGCTTACTGAAGGCGGTGTTGTTGAATAGCTTCTAGATCATTTCTACAAACAAATTAATATGAATTTTGAAGTGAAATTTGAACTTTTATCTTGGAATAGTCATTAGTATTATATAGTATATTGCTCTGAGATAATCATTAGTATGATATAGTATATTGCTCTGAGATAGTCATTAGTACGATATAGTATAATGCTCTGAGATAATCATTAGTATGATATAGTATATTGCTCTGAGATAATCATTAGTATGATATAGTATATTGCTCTGAGATAGTCATTAGTATAATATAATTTATTGTTTTGAGGTATTCATTAGTATGATACAACATATTTGCTTTCAGATCTGTTAAACAGGATAAATAATACATGTTTAATTAGCAAGCCAAAATATAAAGACACAAGGCCCAATGAAAAAAACAAGGTCAATAAACGGACCTAGGCAAAATAAAGTTACACAAGTACCAATGAACAGACACAGGGCCGAATGAACAGACCAAGGCCTAATGACCAGACACAAGGCCCCTTGAACAGACACAATGCCCAATGAATAGACACAAGACCCAAAGAACAGACACAATGCCCAAAGAACAGACACAAGAACAAAAGAACAGACACAATGCCCAATGAACAGGCACAAGGCCCAATGAACAGACACAATGCCCAATGAACAGACACAATGCCCAATGAACAGGCACAAGGCCCAATGAACAGACACAAGGCCAGTAAACATACAAAAGGTCCAATAAACAGACACAAGACCCAAAATACAGACACAATGCCCAATGAACAGACACAAGGTCCAATGAACAGACACAAGGCCCAATGAACAGACATAAGGCCCAAATGAACAGACACATCTCCCAATAAACAGACACAAGGCCCAATGAACAGAGACAAGGACCATTGAAGAGACACAAGACCCAATGAACACGAGCAAGGCCCAATGAACACACACAAGGCCCAAAGAACAGACACAAGGCCCAATGAAAAAACACAAGGCCAAATGAACAGACACAAGACCCAATGAACAGACACAAGGCCCAAAGAACAGACACAAGTTCCAATGAACAGACACAAGGTCCAATGAAAAAACACAAGACCCAATAAACAGAACTAGGCCCAATGAACAGACACAAGATCCAAGGAACAGACATAACACACAATGAACAGACACAAGGCCCAATGAACACACACAAGGCCCAATTAACACACAAGGACTAATGAACAGACACAAGGCCCAATGAACAGAGACAAGGCCCAATAAACAGACATAAGGCCCAATTGAACAGACACATCTCCCAATAAACAGACACAAGGTCCAATGAACAGAGACAAGGACCATTGAAGAGACACAACACCCAATGAACACGAGCAAGGCCCAATGAACACACACAAGGCCCAAAGAACAGACACAAGGCCCAATGAACAAACACAAGACCCAATGAACAGACACAAGACCCAATGAACAGACAAAATACCCAATGAACAGAAACAAGGCCCAATTCTAGGTGACGAAAGTTTGCAGACACATTTAACTGAATAAGGAATTATTTCTTTAATAAATCATGGTCAGCGTCATGCTAACATCCGGGCATTAACTAGTATTATTTCTACGATGTCTTTGACGTCAGCTAACATCCAGACATTAACTTGTATTATTTCTACGATGTCTTTGACGTCAGCTAACATCCAGGCATTAACTAGTATTATTTCTACGATGTCTTTGACGTCAGCTAACATCCAGACATTAACTAGTATTATTTTTACGATGTCTTTGACATCAGCTAACATCCAGACATTAAGTAGTATTATTTTTACGATGTCTTTGACATCAGCTAACATCCAGACATTAAGTAGTATTATTTCTACGATGACTTTGACGTCATGCTGGCATCAGGGCATTAACTATTATCTTTCTACGATAACTTTATGTCTCATTGCTAATCTGGAATCAGAATTCAAATTTTAAAAAAATTAAGTTAATTATTAAAAGATACAGAGAGGGCGCATGGTGCTACCATGTTCGATTGGCGCATGGTGATACCATGTTCAAGGAGCGCATGGTGCTACTATGCTCAGGAGCGCATGGTGCTACTATGCTCAAGGAGCGCATGGTGCTACTATGCTCAAGAAGCGCATGGTGCTACTATGCTCAATGAGCACATGGTGCTACTATGTTCAAGGAGTTCATGGTGCTACCATGTTCAAGGAGCGCATGGTGCTACCATGTTCAAGGAGAGCGCATGGTTCTACTATGTTCAAGGAGCGCATGGTGCGTATGTTTTTAATTTCATTGGAACCCGACCCATCTGAAGAAAAGCTCACCATTACCAATCGGTTGGTACACTGGTTGTACTTTTTTTATTAAATAAATCAGTGTACAAATCTTCTCATAGAGTCTTTATAGCCGACAGCTGGTTCATAAATCAGTGGTCACATGAAAGGTGTAATAGACACCATCAGTTTAGCTGAAATTATAAGAACAACTCTTGCTCTCAAACCTGGACTATTCTGAAAGTTTTTGTTTTATCTTTAAAGCGAAAGATAAATAATAGAGATTTGGGAGATACTTTTTTCCGATATTGAGATTGTTAGTTAAGTGAATGAAGCACTAATTCGAGTAAACAATTATATATCGAGATGAAACCAGAGTTGAAGACCCTCTATTAAGAGTTTGGGCTACAGATGGACATTTCATGTCATTATTATGCCAAGGGGATGGTTTAAGATTTCAATATTTCTTCTCCAATATTGTCTTTGTGGACAGGTTTTGAGGGTGCAATTTAACTTGTTCTAATGTTAAAATAGATTGTATAGAAACTCTGTATAGATACTCTGTATAGATACTCTGTATAGATAGTTTGTGTAGATGGATTGTAAAGATATATGGTAGAAATACATTATAAACATAGATTGGGAAAATAGATTGTATAGATGGATTGAAAAGATGGATGATATAGATGGATTGTAAATATAGATTGTACAGATAGATTTTATAGTTACATTGTAAAGATAGACTGTATATCTAGATTTTTTAGATATTTTGTATAGAAAAATGGTATAGATAGATTGTAAAGACAGATTGGAAGGATATACTTATAGCTATATTAAATGGATAGATTGTATAGCTAGGTGGGAAACATAACTGTATAGATATATATGGATAGATATTGTATAGATAGATTGTATAGATAAATTTATAAATAATTTGTATAGATAAATACTCCAGATTTCTGAACTTGTTAATTGAGTGCTATAAAGTGTTACTTTAAACTGACCATTGGTCAATTATTATCACTTCATTTAGCCCACCTGAAACAGGCGAATATTTGAGCAGAAAGAAGTTCATTGCTATTAACGGCTTTATCTAAAATGTTCATTTATGATTTTCCTGTCCTTTAAACAGTTGGGGGACCGCTGGATCAAATTTATCCAATTCTAAATCTCATATGGTTTAAATGTTTAATCTAAATCTAATACCATTGAATGGTCCAATCTAAATCTCATACCATTGCATGGTCCAATCTAAATCTCATACCATTGCATGGTCCAATCTAAATCTCATTGCGTTGAAACTTCCAATCCAAGAGGAGCCATTTATGGAAAATGAATTGTTGTCATTCCCCGCCACTCTCAGGAAGCGTGGCCACAAAAATCGATTTGATCACTTCTCAACAAACCTATTGATACCAACTTAACATTAATCATGATCTCAAATGTCAAAGAAAGCAGGTCTGGGCGTATCAAGGTTCGACAGCCAATGAATAATTCCGTTTTTTTCTGATGTGGGCACCCGATGAACTAATATGTCTTAACTAGGTCAAGCTTAAATTCTTTTCACAATTACTATGGACATTCTTTTGGACATTCTTTGCGACTTCTTTATTTAAAAAATCGCATGAAAGGAAATAAGCGGCCTTTTCAAAATGCGAATAATTATTTCCAATTGAAATTTGACGTTTCGTTCAGTGCCCCCTGCTGGCTTTATTCGTGATCTTTGAACCTTGAACTAACTTGTTTTCAGCCGTTTCTTTTCAAAACAAGAATTGCGAAATGTGGTTGTTTTTTTTCATTTAATATGTGGTAGCTATGAATTTGATCAAATGATATGTTGACCCACGGACCGTACGCTAAAAATTTCAATCAGGATTTTATGTCTCAACGCACCGTTAATGAACAGGGAAATAGCTTTATACTTCAATTGTAGGAGTGCACTACCTTGGCACGGAGGATAGCTTTATACTTCCAATTGTAGGAGTGCACTACCTTGGCACGGAGGATAGCTTTATGCTTCCAATTGTAGGAGTGCACTACCTTGGCACGGAGGATAGCTTTATGCTTCCAATTGTAGGAGTGCACTACCTTTGGCACGGAGGATAGCTTTATGCTTCCAATTGTAGGAGTGCACTACCTTGGCACGGAGGATAGCTTTATGCTTCCAATTGTAGGAGTGCACTACCTTTGGCACGGAGGATAGCTTTATGCTTCCAATTGTAGGAGTGCACTACCTTGGCCCGGAGGATAGCTTTATGCTTCCAATTGTAGGAGTGCACTACCTTGGCACGGAGGATAGCTTTATACTTCAATTGTAGGGGTGCGCTACCTTTGGCACGGAAGATAGCTTTATGTTTCTAGCTGCAGTCGTCCTTTACCTTGGGCTCGCGACATTTTCGAGTCACGATTGTATTATAATATAATTTTCTGTTCTACATAATGCAGTGCTTCTTCTATGGGGTCGCACATATAAAAATGTTTCTTCACCCCTAGTTCAAATGAAACCTGGAAACAAGTCATCTCTTTTTTAACTTGAACAGAAATCAAACACAAACATTTTAACCTGAACAGAAATCAGACGAATACATTATTTTATTGAAATTTGTAAAGATTATTTTTGGAGTGAAACAAATCAAATGTGGACAAATTTAAATTCCTTGTTGTTTCAGAAAGGTTAGGCTCCACTAAATCTAAATGTGTGTGTGTGTTGTAGATTGTTCAGCGTTAGCTTTTTCGTGCGTTTTAGAGAGTATAAAATATTCTGCTATCTACGGATCAATCTTCCTGCTTTATAGTGTTGATCTATTTATATCTAAATTTTTTGTACATTGTGTGTGGCTCCGAGTTGCGTTGCATTTGATGACCCTAGACCTAGTGGGCTGGTTACAACGCTCAACTGTTCGCCAAGTCTCTATGTCTCCATGAAGATGAAACCCTGTCAATTGGCACTATGCCTCAGAGATGATGGTGCCCACTCAATGGGAACTATGCATTAGTGATGAGGGTGCCCGTTCAATGGTAACTATGCTCCAGTGATAATGTCACCCTGCAAAACGAGTTAATACCAATTTAAAATGTTCTCAAAGTGTAAAATACTAGAGGGACTTAGATGCGATGTACACATCCAGGACTTAGATGCGATGTACACATTCAGGACTTAGATGCGATGTACACATCCAGGACTTAGATGCGATGTACACATCCAGGACTTAGATGCGATGTACACATCCAGGACTTAGATGCGATGTACACATCCAGGACTTAGATGTGATGTACACATCCAGGACTTAGATGCGATGTACACATCCAATCCAATTCAAGCCAAACTGGTTAGTTTCCAACTATCTGTTGCTAGAAAATTTCTTCTTTTTAAATTATTTTACACAACTATACGATATGTTGTAAAACTTTTGGCCAACTGAATTCATGTTGTTACTCTCAAACATTTTTTTTTGTCAGCCTTCGAATCCATCAATTTCATCTCTTTAATCTTTGCCAAATATTGCCTTGCATCCTGTTTGAACATGACCAAGGTCTAAACGCTGGCCAACTCATTGATTCGATACGTTCATTCGACACCAACACTAATTTGAAGGGAAATTAAACAAAGTCTGGTTTCGCAATGCAGCTCTAATCCTGCCCTGGTTCCGAGTCAACAAGAGAAACTAGACTAGTGCATCAGGCGAGATTTCACGTCATTAGTCCGTTAATATCGTGGATTGTTTGGTCGTGTTTAAGTGTTTGTGTTAAATCGTTAAGCTATTTAAGGAGTCTTCCAAACATTGTACGTTTTATGGCTCTCTCAGATGGAAATAAATCATTATTTTAGATGGGGATGAGATATTGAAGAATACCAGGGGTTAATGGTCAGTGGTCAGTGGTCAGTGGTCAGTGGTCAGTGGTCAGGGTTCTAGTTTTCTCACTCAACCGCAGCAAGAGCCAACTGATTACTGCAGTTAACGAAACATTTACAATGTAAAAACAATCGCATTGAACATAGTATTAAAGTGTACGTACAAATATGTGTACTTATTACAGCGAAAGTCAGTGTCCACAACTAAATGTCCCCAGAAAATATGCTACACCAGCTGTTTAATTTTACCAACAAAGGATATGTTTAAACAATAAATATTACTGAAAATATATAATACGAAATAATAAAGAGTTTATTTAAAAGAGTAAAAATTTTATTTGAAAGAATTTAAAAAAAATTTATTTTTTTTTTAAATTAGGAGTTTATTTGAAAGAATAAAGAGTTTATTTGAAAGAATAAAGAGTTTATTTAAAAAAATAAAGAGTTTATTTCAAATAGTAAAGAGTTTATTTCAAAGAATATAGAGTTTATATCGGATTAGATTATGACGAAACATAAAATAATATATTAAAAATAATTAACCCACGATAAAAATTTGTCCTCACTGACCTCTAAGAATCAATGTTAAAATCAATCGATGATAGCTATTTGAGGTCTACCTTCATGTGATTCAATACCTCGAGCCTATATTCGACATATAGTTTATGTAATCCTCTAAGTTGGGCTACTGAATGAGACTGTGTCAGTCAAGATCTTTGTGTCTGTGTACACAGAAATATAATTTTAAAACACTCATTTCTGTTGTTTGGAAAGACTTTCATTCATACAAAATGACCAAGCTTTTACCCGTGAATGAGGTAAAGTGATCACAAACTTCTACATTTTCTTTCATTTATTTGTTTTTACGAGTTAAGATTTTGCCTTACAGATGAAACAATTCTAAATGATTTTGTAAAATACAAAATGAGAAAGTTTATAATTTTAAAAAATTGCAATAAAATATTTTTTTAAACAAAACTTAGCTGGGTTGTTGTAGTCTTAGATACAATCATTGGTGACAGGAAGAAATATGTCACTGACGCTGTCACCTTTCAACAGGTTGAAATATTGACCCATAAAACAAGGGTAGAGAACAACGAAAGTCAGCTGGTGGTTATCTAATAATTAAGGAACTCGAAAGAAACTTTGGGAAGAACAAAAGTATATACGTCACTAGAAAAGTAGCGAGATCCTGTCTTAACCAATGAGATAAAGACCAGAAAATTGTTAGACAAGTTTACACAAGTGCTCCTTGCTCCACATGTATGGACGTTACATTTAGCGGCAAGTGGCACTTTCCTATATGTATGTTAGTGTCAGTGTGAGACTCCTCTATGCATGTTAGTGTCAGTGTGAGACTCCTCTATTCATGTTAGTGTCAGGTGAGACTCCTCTGTACATTTTAGTGTCACAGTTAGACTCCTCTATGTATGTTAGTGTCAGTGTGAGACTCCTCTATGTTTGTTAGTGTCATCGTTAGACTCCTCTATGTATGTTTTTGTCACAGTTAGACTCCTCTACGTATGTTAATGTCACAGTTAGATTCATCTATGTATGTTAGTGTCAGTGTGAGACTCCTCTATGTTTGTTAGCGTCATAGTGAGACGGTCATCTCGCATTAGTCAATACTCTAGTTTCTTAATGAAGTTTAAGCTGATTGAAATATTTGACCTCCATTGTTGACACACAGACATGGAATTATTTGCGATAAGTTAGGAATAACGTGCATTTTAATTTCATAATTCAGGTTTGTGATGTAGTGATGTATAAGTTAGTGATGTATAAGGTAGGGATGAAGTGTTGTATATTTTAGTGATGTAGTGATGTATAAGGTAGGGATGTAGTTATGTATATGGTAAGGATGTAGTGATGTATAAGGTAGGGATGTAGTGATGTAAAAGTTAGTGATGTAATGATGTATAAGGTAGGGATTTAGTGATGTAAAAGTTAGTGATGTAGTGATGTATAAGGTACGGATGTAGTGATGTAAAAGTTAGTGATGTAATGATGTATAAGGTAGGGATTTAGTGATGTAAAAGTTAGTGATGTAATGATGTATAAGGTAGGGATTTAGTGATGTAAAAGTTAGTGATGTAATGATGTATAAGGTAGGGATTTAGTGATGTATAAGGTAGGGATTTAGTGATGTATAAGCTAGGGATTTAGTGATGTATAAGGTAGGGATTTAGTGATGTATAAGGTAGGGATTTAGTGATGTATAAGGTAGGGATTTAGTGATGTATAAGGTAGGGATTTAGTGATGTAAAAGTTAGTGATGTAATGATGTATAAGGTAGGGATGAAGTGATGTAATTTAAGTGATGTAGTGATGTATATTTTAGTGATGTGGTGATTTATTAGTTCGTGATGAATAAGGTAAGTATGAAGTAGTGTATATTTTAGTGATGTAGTGATGTATAAGGTAAAGATGTAGTGATGTATAGGTAGGGTTAAAGTGATGTATAAGGTAAGGATGACGTTACGTATATTTTTGTGATGTAGTGATGCATAAGGTAGGGATGTAGTTATGTATATGGTAAGGATGCAGTGATGTATATTATAGTGATGTAGTGATGTATAAGGTAGGGTTGAAGTGACGTATAAGTTTAGTGATTTATAAGGTAAGGATGTAGTGATGTATAAGGTAGGGATGTAGTTATGTATAAAGTGAGGGTGTAGTGATGTATAAAGTAAGGATGTAGTGGTGTATAGGTTTTGAGGTAGATGGGCTGCGTTTAAGTCGAATGACGATAGTTCGAATAGGGTCGTTTTCCGATAACTTGGACCGTTGGGGATTTAGTTTCTGACCTCTAATTGGCGTCTGTAAACATTTCTCAGTTGTCTTATGTTGGCAATCTGTCAAGCTACAAAATTGTAATAATGATTTTGAAAGGAAACAAATTACAGTAATATTACCATTGCAAATGTTCCCAGGTTGTTTATTTGTCAGGTACTATTCTTCAAACTTTCCCAGGTGAGTCCTTTCTCGCCCCAGAATAAACAAGCACTCGATGACTCTGTCAAAACTAGTCCGGATAAAAAGGTGCCTGATGATGACCAGACATCTGTCAATGAACGAGATTCCTACGGTAACGGATTCCTGCGTATCTTGTCCGACTATGGTGACAAGGCGTCTCTCAATGGGGTAGTATTTATCAAGACTGCTAGAAGTCCCATTGTCAGGGCAGTGTGGGCGCTTCTACTGCTGGCGGCTGTTGGGGCGATGACGTATCACTTATACACGTGAGTACTCAGTTCCACAGAGTGTGGGTTTATTGTTATAAACGTGAGTACTCAGTACCACAGGGTGAGGGGGTTTTAATTATACACTTGGGTACTCTAACCCTAAGTCTAACCCTAACCTTAATTTATATAACGCATGTTTTACAGTTTATCATGATGATCATTCAATAAACGTGTTGGATTAATAAGTTGAGCAACAACAAGGATTAATTAGAATGATCACTGTTACGACCTTTCCAGCGTTACGGCTTCCAAATGTTACGGCCTCTAAAGTTACAGCCTTCATACGTCACGGCATACTCTCGTTGTCTAGGGTCTCTTCTCTAGGTCCATTCAATGACACAATTAAGTCCACAATAATTCCTCATAGTTTCATAAATCAGTTCTTTATTCACTTTGTACAAAACGTCGTCCCATCCAGGGTCACTACACACACATCAAGTCTTCAACGGCAATTCTCTATCATTCCTCTGTCATCTCTTGCAATCCCTCGATCTCTCTATACCAATCTCCCGGTCTCTCGGTCTCTCTCTCGACTAACACACTGTCCTTTTATACCCACTCACTCGTTTATTAATACTTCCCTGTCAGCCAATGACCTTTCAGCCACAATAACACAATTCATAACACAATTCATGCACCCAAAAAGTGTTCACACTAATAACAATGATTCTCACATTCAAACTCTCACCATGTATGGACAACCTTTCATACCAAGATATCACACTAACAAATCCTTGAGTATCCAAAGGGCAAAAAAAGAATTGTTTAATAATATTTCATGATTCCATAAGCTGTGTTGAGCTTATATAAGAAGTACACAGTTATTCACCCCGAACCTATGTCATAAGTACACAGTTTTTCGCCCTGAATATATGTGATATGTACACAGTTACTCGTTCTGAATTATGTGATAAGAACACAGTTATTCGCTCTGAATGTATGTGATATGCGAGGGCGTCCAGTAAAAGTGTCAATATATTTATGTTCGCAATTATCCCGTCCTAATTTGAGCATCGAGACCGTCAGGTACTCGATGACAGAGTTACATGCAATTCTAGATACTTGGTATTACAGTTATACTGCCGCACACGTGGGTCTATGTAAGGCTTAACCACAAGCCAGTACGTCTATTTTTTGCGATATCATTGTTGCAGTTTACATTCAATGAGCTCGACAAGTAATTTAATTCAAACCCTACTTAACTTGATCAGAAAGGAGCAGGAATTGTCCAATACAACTTCAAAGTACAACATACTATACAAATGCAGGGTATAAAAATATGTGTCATTTACAAGGTGGGCAGACAGACCGGTGAAATAACTAAGACATATTGTTGCTTTACACAATTCGTCTCTCTCGATTCAAAATGGTGTCGTTGTCATTGGCCTCCATGAGATAGGACCCAAGCTGACATACGGGAACGCAATTACGTCAATTTCAGAACCAAGGGATGTGCACAGGTCAATTGCAGGCCTCGTGATGGTCAGTCAACTGCTGGCCTCGTGATGGTCAGTCAACTGCTGGCTTCGTGATGGTCTGGTCAGTCAACTGCTGGCCTCGTGATGGTCAGTCAGCTGTTGGCCTCGTGATGGTCAGTCAACTGCTGGCCTTGTGATAGTCTATCAACTGCTGGCCTTGTGATGGTCAGTCGCAGTGCTTGAGTAACCAATCTGATCAGTGATTGAGTGAGCAAACCTGACTAGTGCTTGAGTGACAAACCTGGCCAGTGCTCGAGTAACCAACCTGAACAGTGCTTGAGTGACCAACCTGACCAGTGCTTGAGTGACCAACCTGACCAGTGCTTGAGTGACCAACCTGACCAGTGCTCGAGTGACCAACCTGACCAGTGTTTGAGTGACAAACCTGACCAGTGCTTGAGTGACAAACCTGACCAGTGCTTAAGTGACCAACCTGACCAGTGCTTGAGTGACCAACCTAACAAGTGCTCGAGTGACCAACCTAACTAGTGCTTGAGTGACCAACCTGACCAGTGCATGAGTGATCAACCTGACCTATGCTTGAATGATTAACCTGATCAGTGCTTTAGTGACCAACATGACCAGTGATTAAGTAACCAACCTGTCCAGTGCTTGAGTGACCAACCTGACCAGTGCATGAGTGACCAACCTGACCAGTGCTTGAGTGACCAACCTGACTAGTGATTGAGTGACCAACCTGACCAGTGCTTGAGTAACCAACCTGACTAGTGCATGAGTGACCAACCTGACCAGTGCTTGAGTAACCAACCTGACCAGTGCTTTAGTGACCAACCTGACCAGTGCTCGAGTGACCAACCTGACCAGTGCTTGAGTGACCAACCTTACCAGTGCTTGGGTGACCAACCTGACCAGTGCTTCAGTGACCAACCTGACCAGTGCTTGAGTGACCAACCTGACTAGTGCTTGAGTGACCAACCTGACCAGTGCTTGAGTGACCAACCTTACCATTGCTTGGGTAACCAACCTGACCAATGCTTGAGTGACCAAAATGACTAGTGCATGAGTGACCAACCTGACCAGTGCTTGAGTGACCAAAATGACATATTGTGACACACCTTTGTGCTACGTCTATGTTAGTGTATGTGTACGTGCTATTGTATAGTCTGGGGGCTCATACAGACAGTGTGTTACCTCACTACTACTAAGTGGCACTTTGCAGCATATATTATAAACGCGAGTGAGTGCTCCGTACCACAAAATGTGTCTTCACAAATAGTTCACTTTTGTTCAAGTTATGCGATGCCATTGGGCTTATCATTATACTACAATAAACGTTTGGACATGACGCAGTGAACACTCATTAATAACTCATTAACAATTAATTAACTACTCATTAAAAGTTCATTAACAACACAATAAGAATTTATTAACAAATCAGTAACATCTCACTAATAACTCATTAAAGCCGTTATATTATAAAACATCATTGCATTAGTTATAGAACCACCAACCCCCCCCCCCCCCATGTGTTACAATAACTCTGGGTATTTTTTTGTTATACCTAAACATTGTAAAGCAATAACTATTTCAAGACAAACCATGTACTTGAGGCACCAACAGACCTCTCTTAATAGCAAATTAGCTAGAGCGAAAATCCTTCCAAGAATTGATGTTTTCAGATGATAGTCATTCCAATTAATGGACAGAAGTCCTTAAGAAACAGATGATCATCATTAAAAGTGGGGAAATGATTCTATATAAACTGTTTTATTTTTTTCAAATTCATTATAGTTGTGTTTGTTTTCCTTTGTTTTTATTTTGATCAATTGTATTTTTATTGACTTTTCATTTCTTTATTCATCCAATTCCCTTTCAGGCTTTTCGCCAAATACTTTGACTATAAGAAGCATACACAAATCAACATTGGCTTTAGTACACTGAATTTTCCGGCAGTGACAGTGTGCAATGTCAACATCATGAAAAAAAACGGGGTAAGATGTCAGTTAAGCTATTTTACAAATGTCAATCAATGATACCAGACCTTGTGAAATTTCCACAGATCTATGATAATCAGTAGTTTTTGAAATTTTTGGGAAATATCGTGAATATAAAACGGACAAAAAGGACAATTTCACAATATCTGGGTGAAATGATTTAGCTAGTTAACTTCCCTTATCATAGACCTATAAAGTGGGGCATCAAATTAGTTTACACTAAAAACAAATGCGTGTGTTAACGGCAGAACGTTTACTTCCGGATTAACTTTTAATAAAACAATCATAGTTACGTCAGTGTGGCGCTAGATCAGCGTCAGTGTGGTGCTACATCAGTGTTAGTGTGGCGATAGATCGGCGTCAGTGTGGCGCTAGATCAGCGTTAGTGTGGCGCTAGATAGGTGTTAGTGTGGCGCTACATCAGCGTTAGAGTGGCGCTAGATCGGCGTTAGTGTGGCGCTAGATCGGCGTTAGTGTGGCGCTAGATCGGTGTTAGTGTGGCACTAGATCGGCGTTAGTGTGGCGCTAGATCGGCATTATTGTGGCGCTAGACCGGTGTTAGTGTGGCGCTAGATCGGCGTTAGTGTGGCGCTAGATCGGCGTTAGTGTGGCGCTAGATCAGCGTTAGTGTGGCGCTAGATCAGCGTCAGTGTGGCGCTAGATCATCGTTAGTGTGGCGCTAGATCAGCGTTAGTATGGCGCTAGATCGGCGTTAGTGTGGCGCTAGATCGGCGTTAGTGTGGCGCTAGATCGGCGTTAGTGTGGCGCTAGATCGGTGTTATTGTGGCGCTAGATCAGTGTTAATGTGGCGCTAGATCGGCGTTAGAGTGGCGCTAGATCAGCGTATACTAACAACAAAATGTCTGTAAACAGCAGAAGGTTGTAAATATTGTTGTAAAGCAGTAAATAAGATGGAAAATCTCTATTGAGATTGGGAAAAAACATAAATAATCGACATTACTGGAGAGATAGCTAGTAGATACCCAAGACATAAAATGTATGTTAGTAGATACCCAAGACATAAAATGTATGCTAGTAGATACCAATACATAAAATGTATGCTAGTAGATACCCAAGGCATCAAATGTATGTTAGTAGATACCCAAGACATAAAATGTATGCTAGTAGATACCAATACATAAAATGTATGCTAGTAGATACCCAAGGCATCAAATGTATGTTAGTAGATACCCAAAACATCAAATGTATGTTAGTAGATACCCAGACATAAAATGTATATTAGTAGATATCCAAGACATAAAATGTATGTTAGTAGATACCCAAGACATCAAATGTATGTTAGTAGATACCCAAGACATCAAATGTATGTTAGTAGATAACCAAGACATCAAATGCATGTTAGTAGATACCCAAGACATAAAATGTATGTTAGTAGATACCCAAGACATCAAATGTATGTTAGTAGATACCCAAGACATCAAATGTATGTTAGTAGATACCCAAGACATAAAATGTATTTTAGTAGATACCCAAGACATGAAATGCATGTTAGTAGATACCCAAGACATCAAATGTATGTTAGTAGATACCCAAGACATCAAATGTATGTTAGTAGATAACCAAGACATCAAATGTATGTTAGTAGATACCCAAGACATCAAATGTATGTTAGTAGATACCCAAAAATCAAATGTATGTTAGCAGATACCCAAGACATCAAATGTATGTTAGTAGATACCCAAAACATCAAATGTATGTTAGTAGATACCCAGACATAAAATGTATATTAGTAGATATCCAAGACATAAAATGTATGTTAGTAGATACCCAAGACATCAAATGTATGTTAGTAGATACCCAAGACATCAAATGTATGTTAGTAGATACCCAAGACATCAAATGCATGTTAGTAGATACCCAAGACATAAAATGTATGTTAGTAGATACCAAAGACATCAAATGTATGTTAGTAGATACCCAAGACATCAAATGTATGTTAGTAGATACCCAAGACATAAAATGTATGTTAGTAGATACCCAAGACATGAAATGCATGTTAGTAGATACCCAAGACATCAAATGTATGTTAGTAGATACCCAAGACATCAAATGTATGTTAGTAGATAACCAAGACATCAAATGTATGTTAGTAGATACCCAAGACATCAAATGTATGTTAGTAGATACCCAAAAATCAAATGTATGTTAGCAGATACCCAAGACATCAAATGCATGTTAGTAGATAACCAAGACATCAAATGTATGTTAGTAGATACCCAAGACATCAAATGTATGTTAGTAGATACCAAAGACATCAAATGTATGTTAGTAGATACCCAAGACATCAAATGTATGTTAGTAGATACCCAAGACATAAAATGTATGTTAGTAGATACCCAAGACATGAAATGTATGTTAGTAGATACCCAAGACATCAAATGTATGTTAGTAGATACCCAAGACATCAAATGTATGTTAGTAGATAACCAAGACATCAAATGTATGTTAGTAGATACCCAAGACATCAAATGTATGTTAGTAGATACCCAAAAATCAAATGTATGTTAGCAGATACCCAAGACATCAAATGCATGTTAGTAGATAACCAAGACATCAAATGTATGTTAGTAGATACCCAAGACATCAAATGTATGTTAGTAGATAACCAAGACATCAAATGTATGTTAGTAGATACCCAAGACATCAAATGTATGTTAGTAGATACCCAAAAATCAAATGTATGTTAGTAGATACCCAAGACATCAAATGTATGTTAGTAGATACCCAAGACATCAAATGTATGTTAGTAGATACCCAAGACATCAAATGTATGTTAGTAGATACCCAAGACATCAAATGTATGTTAGTAGATACCCAAGACATAAAATGTATGTTAGTAGTTACCCAAGACATCAAATGTATGTTAGTAGATACCCAAGACATCAAATGTATGTTAGTAGATAACCAAGACATCAAATGTATGTTAGTAGATACCCAAGACATCAAATGTATGTTAGTTGATACCCAAAAATCAAATGTATGTTAGCAGATACCCAAGACATCAAATGTATGTTAGTAGATACCCAAGACATCAAATGTATGTTAGTAGATACCCAAGACATCAAATGCATGTTAGTAGATACCCAAGACATAAAATGTATGTTAGTAGATACCAAAGACATCAAATGTATGTTAGTAGATACCCAAGACATCAAATGTATGTTAGTAGATACCCAAGACATAAAATGTATGTTAGTAGATACCCAAGACATGAAATGCATGTTAGTAGATACCCAAGACATCAAATGTATGTTAGTAGATACCCAAGACATCAAATGTATGTTAGTAGATAACCAAGACATCAAATGTATGTTAGTAGATAACCAAGACATCAAATGTATGTTAGTAGATACCCAAAAATCAAATGTATGTTAGCAGATACCCAAGACATCAAATGCATGTTAGGAGATAACCAAGACATCAAATGTATGTTAGTAGATACCCGAGACATCAAATGTATGTTAGTAGATAACCAAGACATCAAATGTATGTTAGTAGATACCCAAGACATCAAATGTATGTTAGTAGATACCCAAAAATCAAATGTATGTTAGCAGATACCCAAGACATCAAATGTATGTTAGTAGATACCCAAGACATCAAATGTATGTTAGTAGATACCCAAGACATCAAATGTATGTTAGTAGATACCCAAGACATCAAATGTATATATAAATAGCATACAAAATACTGGTATCAGCAGGACGGACAATCAAATCAGTCACAGTTGTTAGGGTTGTCTTTGGTCGCCTAAATGAAAGCTCATACTGAATAACCAAATTTAAAGAAATTCAAATGCAAAGAATTACAGAACACAAATCTATATACCATCTATTTCTTTAAAGCTCTTTTAAAATTAACCCATAACCTGGCCCATATGCCAATGTCTCGTATATTTAAACAAATTTCTACAAAGTTTCAGCACTTCTCATATGAAGCAATAGACAGACAATTCAAATAAAGCAATAGAAAAACACATCATATGAAAAATATACAATCATTATATGAAACAATATATAGACATATCATATGAAGCAATAGACAGACAAATAAGTATCTAGAAGTTTTACTCCTCTACACTACCCTTATGAATTGCATGGCCATTTACTTGAGTCAGTTTCCTCCGTAAAGTACCTGGGTGCTACCATTCAAAGAGAGGTCCGCTTACCATTCAAAGAGAGGTCCGCTGGGACGAACATATTAACAATGTGTGCAACCAGGTAAACAAGACCCTGGGGTTCTTAAGGCGTAATCTTAAGATCAGCAACTCCAGTGTGAAAGAAAGAGCCTATAGTGCATTTGTCCGGCCGCTTTTAGATTATGCATCTTGTCTGGGACCCATTCACCCAGAAGAGCATCGACGGGTTGGAGGCAGTACAGCGACGAGCAGCACGCTTTGTCCTGAACCGCTACAGGAATATCTCTAATGTTGGCGGAATGCTGGAAACACTGGGCTGGTCACTATTGGAGGAACAACGACGACTATCTAGGCTCTCCATAATTTGCAAGATAAACAATGGACTAGTCCACTGCTCTGGCATTAAACAGAAACTCGTCCCTCTCCCATATAGACAGCGACGAGGCCATGACAGGCAGTTCCGGCTCATACCAGCGAGAAGCCAGTATAGGAACTGCTCATTCCTGCCAAAGACAATCAGGGACTGGAGCAAGCTTCCAAAGGGAACAGTTGAGGCGACAACACTTGACTCATTTGCGTCTATTGCCTCAGGCCTTCCAACCCCCAGTGCATGGTACCCTCACGCAGTTACTCTTGTAACCAGTGAAATATCCTCATGAACACCAGACACAGAAACATTGCAAATCCGATCTTCATTCATAGGAGCCATAATGATCAATAAATTGATCGTGGGCCCTTAATATATAGAAGAAGAAGAAGAAGAAGAAGCAATAGACAGACAAATCATACGAAGCAATAGACTAAATAGTCCTCTTGTCTTTTGTGCATGTCTGTGTGCGCCCTCTAGTCTTTTGTGTCTGTCTCTGTGCGTCTTCTAGTCTGTTGTCTATCTGTCTGTATGTTGCCTGACCTTCTATCTCTGCGACGAAGCACGACATATCTTTCAATCTCGCTCGTCATCGCTGTAACATATGGTAACACGTGACATGTTGTAACACGTGACATGTTGTAAACTATTGTTTACTTTGTCCAATAAGACCAGCTTGGTATCTCAAGAGATCCAAGACCTCCTTGATGAAGTCGATTACGAAAACCTCTGGTCTCAAGCTGGCTCCTTCGATCCCGAATACGATTACGCCGATTACGAAGCTGATTATGCGGATGAGGAGGAGACTGTTAGTGATACAAGCAGCTCCAACAGGTGAGTCTTTTAGTGATACAAGCAGCTCTAACAGGTGAGTCAGTTAATGATACAAGCAGCTCTAACAGGTGAGTCTGATAGTGATACAAGCAGCTCTAACAGGTGAGTATGATAGTGATATAAGCAGCTCTAACAGGTGAGTCTGATAGTGATACAAGCAGCTCTAACAGGTGAGTCTGATAGTGATATAAGCAGCTCTAACAGGTGAGTCTGATAGTGATACAAGCAGCTCTAACAGGTGAGTCTGATAGTGATACAAAGAACTCTAACAGGTTACAGGAAATACTAGATATAAACAAATTCAAATGATTATGTTGTTATGCATTTTGATAAAAAAAATATAAAGTAATTTCAGATCATTAAGAAATCGACGCAATATTTTAAATACAAATTATTTTGATGTCAAGAGTTCACTATCTTTAATTTATAATAGAAATTAGTGTTTGTATGTTTTATTTTTTAGTCAAAGATAATTTAGGTGACCAACCCATGCTGGCTAATGTTACCAACACAAGATGGCTAATGTTACCAACACAAGTTGGCTAATGTTACAACACAAGCTGGCTAATGTTACCAACACAAGATGGCTAATGTTAAAAACACTACCAACACAAGATGGCTAATGTTAACAACACAAGATGGCCAATGTTACCAACACAAGATGGCTAATGTTACAACACAAGCTGGCTAATGTTACCAACATAAGATGGCTAATGTTAAAAACACAAGATGGCTAATGTTACCAACACAAGATGGCTAATGTTACCAACACAAGATGGCTAATGTTACCAACACAAGATGGCTAATGTTACAACACAAGCTGGCTAATGTTACCAACACAAGATGGCTAATGTTACCAACACAAGATGACTAAAGTTACCAACACAAGATGGCTAATGTTACCAACACAAGCTGTCTAAAGCTACCAACCCTAACCTGGCACATGGCAGCAAAGGTTACATCAGAACATAATGATATTCAAGTTATTTAGAAGTAGCATGTATGACCTGGTACTTGTGTGAGTAACTCTGCTTTTAATTTAGTTGCATGCTGATTGCTCAGAGTGAAGTGTGTACTGTACTGTGATGTACTGTACTGTACTGTTATGTACAAGTTATAGCAAGTAGTACAATGTCAGAATATGGAATGTATAAATGTCACCGAAACCTATACATTTTTATGGTTCGGTTTGTGGTTCGGTTTGTGGTTCGGATTGTGAAATAGTTCTCTACATTTGCGGTCGCCTAAATTTTTTTTTTAATGTATTTATTTTGTGTGTGACTTCAGGTTTTGCTTACCACTGCCCTGATCGGACATATTTGAATGAATATAATCACAGTCGCAGCTTGCCCCTGCCCTGAATGGATAGATTTAATCGAATATTATAGTACAGAAAAGATTGAAGATACTATATCAAATTAAGACAGTTGACTGTCACTTTGCAATATCTAGAAATATTTGACATGTTTACTTTAATATCGAGGTCATATATTTGAATGTTTGTTTTACTCCCAGTACCAAAGTTCAAACGGTTACTTTCTTTGATGACTTCAACATCAGTGCTGCGCTGAATTACGTTAGGTACACTGTCGAGGACAATTACTATAACGAGGTAACGTCTTGAAAGATCTATCAGTCTTCAAAACCACCGACAGATCTATCAGCCATAAACTATCGACAAATATATCAACCTTAAACAACCGACAGATCTATCAGCCCTAAACCACCGACAGATCTATCAGCCTTAAACAACCGACAGATCTATCAGCCATAAACCACCGACAGATCTATCAGTCTTAAACCACCGACAGATCTATTAACCTTAAACGACCGACAGATCTATCAGGCTAAAACACACAGACAGTTCTATTCATTAAATCTGACCACCATTATTTGCAATGTTGTCTTACTTGTACAATAAAGATTTTAAAATGACATTGCAATTTTTTTCATGGTGAAAACAATACATAATTATTTTTAAACTGGTAACACCTCAATCTACATTCACAATATAACATTACAATTCAATAATGAAAAAATATTTTTAACATTTTATATATATATATATATGTGTGTGTGTGTGGGGGGGGGGACATGCTGTACACACCCCTTTTTTACTTGGACAGTTCTGTAAAGGAACCTGGGAGGCTGAGTCCAACGCATCATCATCATCAGCAGCCGAGGACATCTTTAGGGACATGTTCAGTAAACTCCCAAAGTAAGAATAGGCAGCGGATGTCATGCTAATAGTGTCATCATGTAACGGATGTTATGCTAATAGTGTCACCATGTAACGGATGTCATGCTAATAGTGTCATCCTGTAACTTATGTCATTCGATGTGTTGTCTGTTTTACTGTTTCTCATTTCATTAGCTGGCATCCCTAATAGTATTTATTTTGATTGGCTATCAAACTTTTAGGGTATATTGTTGAAATTACAAGTATTATAGACCTCATCCGCAACAATATGTTCAGGTATTGTTTATAAACATTTTGTTATGTCACAGAAAAACTCGTGAAGATGTGGGTCACCAGCTGGACGATATGTTAATGAAATGTTCATTTGCTGGTAGGAAATGTATTCTAGGGTGAGTTTTACTTTTGAAATGAAACTATCGATAGAATAATTAGGGACTTCACATATTTCGTAAGCTTTCTTTCCTGATGGATCAATAACACAAATAATATATCTTTATTTTATTATTGTATCTATAAACCAAACTATGTGTCTTTATTTTAATTTTTTAACAATAAACCAAATAATATGTATTTATTTTATTATTGTTACCATAAACCAAATAATATGTCTTTATTTTATTATTGTACCCATACCCAAATAGTATGTCGTTTGTTTATTGTTTCATCCATAACACAAATTATATGTCTTATTTTAATATTATATCCATAAACCAAAGAATATGTCTTTATTTTATTATTACATCCATAAACCAAATAACACATTCTTATTTTATTTATGTATCCATAAACCAAATAATGTCTTTCTTTTATTATTGTAAGCATAAA
Source organism: Omphiscola glabra (assembly GCA_964017045.1). Lineage (NCBI taxonomy): Eukaryota > Metazoa > Mollusca > Gastropoda > Lymnaeidae > Omphiscola > Omphiscola glabra. The sequence goes on along the minus strand of OZ024796.1, from coordinate 53,467,920 downwards.
CCAAATAAAATGTCTATATTATTTGTAGAAACTTCACCAGACGTCACTCAGCTAATTACGGGAACTGCTACACACTCGAGAACGACAAATTTATCTCTCGTAAAAGTGGACCTTCTGGGGGTATGTGTTTGTTACAATAGGTGGACCTGCTGGAGGTATGGGATAGCTATAAAAGGTTGATCCGCTAAGGGTATCTGTTAGTTACAATAGATCGACCTGCTATAGGTGGACCTGCTGGAGGTATGGGATAGCTACACTAGGTGGACCTCCTGGAAGTATGTGATAGCTATAAAAAAGGTGACCTGCTAGGGTTATCTGATAGTTACAATAGATAGACCTACTATAGTATGTGATAGCTATAATAGGGTGACCTGCTGGAGGTATGGGATAGCTACAATAGGTGGACCTGCTGGAGGTATAAGATAGCTACAATAGGTTTACCTGCTTGAGGTTTGTGATATTTAACAATAGATGGACCTCCTTGAAGTGTGTAATATGTTAACATTAGGTAGACCTGCTGGAGGTACGTGATATGTTAACATTATGTGCATCTTTTGGAAGTATGTCATACGTTAGCTATAGGTGGACCTTCTGTAGATATGTGATATTTTGCTGTAGGTGGACAATCTGAAATTACTTGATAGTTTGCTATGTGGGATCAGCTAAAGGTATGTGATAGTTTACTATATGTTGATCTCCTGGATATATGTTTTAGTTTACAATAGATGTGCATGCTGGAGGTATGTGTTATTTTATGTATTCGTTGGGCATGTTAGCAGTTGGTGAAATATCACAAGAGATTGTCTTGCTGGGGTATGTGAAAGATTTTTATCTTTAGACCATTGTGTGGTTTATAAAATATGACATATTACCCTTGGTATATATTTTACTAAGGAAGCCAAATGTAAAGTATGTGACTTAGTTTGCTTCAGCACATCTCTATGTTGATAATGTTCACATTGTTGCTGACCAGGTCTAGACATGATTTTGTACATGGAAACTGACGTGTACCTGGAAGGTATTGTTTCAGTACATCTCTATGTTGTTAAGTGAAAAGTTTCCCATCGTTTATGACCAGGTCCAGAGATGATCTTGTACTTAGAAACTAAAGAGTACCTGGCAGCAGGGCTGGCCTTAGGCCACTGCAACCTATACGGCCGCAATGGGCCCCGCACTTTCATAGGTCGCGCTCCGAAGTTATTTTCTAATACAAAATCTTAATTTTCACTTACTATCCTTATCCTTTACCCAGAATGGGCCCCGCGCAATCCGTTTCGCATATGGCCCCGCAATTGTTAGGGTCGGCCCTGCCTGGCAGCTATTGTTTCATTTCACCTCTATGTTTATTAGTTTCCGATTGTTTCTGACCAGGTCTAGAGATGATCTTGTACCTAGAGACTAATGAGTACCTGGATGGTATCACAAGTGGGAAAGGTGCCCAGGTCGTCATACACGAGCAAGGAACTTTACCATTCCCTGATGACGAAGGAATTGCAGTGACAGCTGGCGAGCAGACGATGATTGGTCTTAGACAGGTTGGGTTTGATTTATTCATTAGCTAGATTACGAAAAGCTCCTTCGGGGTAAAGGTGGTCTATTTATTTTCTTAACGTGCGCTCTTTGGCCTCTGATCTACAAATACTAAGAAACCATATCCATTATAACTAAAGCTATAGGGGCGGGCCGAAACGGCTTCCTTGGTGCAACCAGTGCCTTCGCGTGATTAAGGGCCCAAAGTTGGGAAGTGAAAACGAAAAATAGAAATCATATTAAAGTGCATTTAATAACTAACCATTTGCTATGTTGGCAAACAGAAGTTAAAAACATTTGTTTGCTGCCAGGACTGACGATTATTCTGCGAATCAAAAGTTTAATCGAAGTGGCTATAGGTACACGGGTACCAGAATTGAGAGGTTGGGATTAAAAAACGATTTAAAACATTATTGTTGGGTTTGTAAGACCACATGAGGTATCAAATGAAAGTTAATTGAATTGACTATACTTTTGAAATCTTAATTCTTCAGTTTTACTAAAATAAACTAACACAAATGACATCCGAATAGCATTGAGTCTATTGGTACCCGGGTGCGATTGGTGGCGCTGCGTGTCCGGTATCCAGCAAATCTGCTACTACGGATGCGCTGCCCGGGTACCCGGACGATATGGGATATACTTTTATTTCTAATGCAATGAATCAATAAGGTGAAGGCTAAAAACTTTTTCTTTTTTTCTTGTTGGATTCAGGCTCATTCTATGACCTACTCATAACCTTCAGAGTTTGATGATTTTTTTATTAGACCAATTTAATTCAGGAAAGTTGATTTTATCAATGTTTAACATTTCTAACTCTGTGCAGATGCAAATTACTCGCCTGGATGACGTGTATGGACCCTGCAAGTCTGTGGACGATTTCATGCAGAAATATAAGATAAAATACACTCGGAATGTAAGTGTTATATATTAAACTTTAAAATTAAGTGTTAAATATCTTACACCAAACATATCAGGAATATAAGTCATAGTTATTTTATATTTATACCAGGAATGTGAGTGTTAAATATCTTACAGTAAACACATCAGGCACTTAAGTGTTAACATAAGTGTTAGTTATAATATATTTATACCAGGAATCAATATGTAAACACTTCTAATGCTATTCTCTAGGAACCTAAATTTAACAAAACTTAACAAACACAAACGCCGAACATACAGATGTGCATAAATATAAATCTTAGAGTAGTATGAAATCAAAGAGTAGTATCAAAGCGTTCATTGCTATGTTTCCATTTGAATCTAAGCCTAGTGTATTTGTCTAGGCCATTGCAACCTATGCGGCCGCAATGGGCCCCGCACTTTCATAGGCCCCGCCCCGAATTTTTTTTTCTAGTACAAAATCTGAGTTTTCACTTATTATCCTTATTCCTACCCAGAAAGGGCCCCGTGCAATCCGTTTCGCATAGGGCCCCGCAATTGTTAGGGTCGGCCCTGTGTGGAAGTATTACATACTCAAATAAGACGAAATACGTTGATCATTGCAAAAGACAATTTTGTGATGTTCCCAGAGTTGCCTGAAGATCTGCCAACAAAATCTCATCGTGCAAACATGTCAGTGTTACGATGAGATATACCAGGACATCAATGACGTCATGAAGATATTGGACAAAGACAGTCCATGCCGAAATGAAAGCCGTAAGCTTCTATTTGTTGTATACTCTGTCTATTTTTATTTAAATCTTCTGTGCATATTTTCTGTAACTAGATTTAGATTTTCTGAAATAACACAAGTAATGCTGGGAAATCCCTTTTAGACTCAGGGGAGAGGGGGGGGGGACTAACATCAAGATGAAAGGCAGCATGACCCACTTTATTTGACCTCTGAACTGAATGTTTTTGTTTTGGTTTACCCTAAAGATTACTATCCAACTAATTCTTGTTTCTATAACCCCTAGAACTGGCGTGTGTTACAGGGGTCAAGTGGAGATTTGACGACAACGCCGACAGCTGTGCGTGTGACAGTCCCTGCAGGTAGGTTGACAACATGTGCTTGTGACAGTCCCTGCAGGTAGGTTGACAACATGTGCTTGTGACAGTCCGTGCAGGTAGGTTGACAACATGTGCTTGATACAGTCCGTGCAGGTAGGTGGCCACATGTACGGTTGTTCTATGCAGGTATGTGACCACATGTACGTTGTTCTATGCAGCTGTGTTTGTTGCCGTCCAGGCAGGTAGGTGACCACATGTACGGTTGGATGTATTATCCGTTACTTTAGTGTATCAAATATATCACACTGAGTATGGAAAAACTTGAGACATCTTTCAGCAGTGTGTACCTCTTCGTACTGAAAGAAATTCTTTTAAAAGAAACTTTCTTCAGCAGTTCCATCGGCTAGCGTGTCATTTGTGAATCCCAACTTAAATATAGGCAACTGTGGGAAGTTGTGGGAAATGTGAAGAAGGTGTATAAGTGTGGGCGGGGTTATCAACAGCATGCATTTATGGGTGTTTTGAAGAAAATTTGGAAATTCAAAGAGTTAGTTCCAACATGTAGAGGTTGTCTCCCATGTAATGAAAGTGGCAAGTTACTTGGCCAGTCTCACACACCTCAACAATAAGTTTATACGTTAATTTTTCACATTAAAAATCTCAATGAGAGAAACAAAATAGGTTTTGGCAGTCACGGTTCCAAAAGTTGCAGATAGAATATCTCCAATGACTGTCAAAAATAGTAAATCAACATTCCAAATTAAACTATTTTCTGTTTGATCTTAACTTTTCATACCCAAGAGCCCCTCTTTAAGCCGTCCTCAAAGATAATTTAGGGAGTTCTTACAGATATTATATTTCCGAACATTGAAACAAACGCGTACATTTTATAAACACCTTTTTCATCTTGTAAACAACTGTTTCATTTTAAATGTTTTTCTCTTCAAATAATTTCAGTGAAAAAGTTTACGGCCGAAATGTGGCGTCCAGAATGTGGCCAAGTGAGCCCGTTGCTGTGAGTAGGTTTAGTTTATAGTTCTTAATAGGAATGAACTTATTATTCAATAAAGGCTTTCGTGGTTTTCTTATTTTCGTTATACACTTTACTATGTTAAAAAGTTCATTATAAAATTGAATCACTCCAGGCCATAACCAACAACATATTTCTTGATGTTATTTTGTAGAAAGTTATGGTACAAAGTTTGTGCACTACAAAACAAACACTGTGTGATGAACTCAAGGACAAGCCAGATTTACAGTAAGTATCTTGATGGAAATTAATAATATCCATCTGTGATCATATGTAAGGTAGATTTATCTAAACAACTGAATTCTTATTGTCGCCATGTATGTCTTATCTATATTATGTTTCTATCAAGTTATACTCTGTCAGGCAATTACAATGTTTCTATCAAGTTATACTCTGTCAGGCAATTACCATGTTTCTATCAAGTTATACTCTGTCAGGCAATTACCATGTTTCTATCAAGTTATAATCTGTCAGGAATTACTATGTTTCTATCAAGTTATAATCTGTCAGGCAATTACTATGTTTCTATCAAGTTATAATCTGTCAGGCAATTACTATGTTTCTATAAAGTTATAATCTGTCAGGCAATTACTATGTTTCTATCAAGGTAGACTCTGTCAGGCAATTACTATGTTTCTATAAAGTTATAATCTGTCAGGCAAATACTATGTTACTATCAAGTTATAATCTATCGTGCAATGAAATAATTATAAGAGTTTTGGACTGCGATAACATTTTCAAGTAGATTTATGAGCCACAAACAAGTTGTGTAAATAGAACAATAAATGTTCAGCTTTAATAATAACCATGCAGATGGAAACGTTTCGGTAAATGCCTTGGTCAGTTTTTTTTAAAATACAGTCATATATTTACTTATATTACAGTATATATATATATAAATATATAAGTTTTATTTATATATATATATATGTATGCATACATCTATACCACCTAAAAATAAAATAAGGAATAATAGTGGAAACAAGACCTTGTCAAAAAGTAAAGTTCAGAAGAACGGAAAGAAAGTGAGTGGAGGTAACATTTACAAAGCAAACGCAATTAATGTTTGTCTTGTACATCCTCAGAGAAGACTTCATCAAGTTGAATATTTATTATGAAGAACTGAACTTCGAAGAATTGGAGGAACAAATCGATTATGAGGTACATTGAAATATATGTTGAAATGTATGTTGGAAATGTTGTATAAATATATTTTGAAATGTGTATGAAATGTATGATGAAATGTATGTTGGAAATGTTGTATAAATATATTTTGAAATGTATGATGAAATGTTAATAATCGTTATAAATAAAATATATACAATTTTGTAAATTATGTCTTGACGTGATCGTGACCAGGTTTCTTGCATTGTATATTATATCCTTCGTAAAATGTCTTATACATCTCAAATAGGTATGCCTCATACCTTGTATGTTGTACAACTCATGTGTCTTATGTATCTCAAATATGTATGCCTCATACCTTGTATGTTGTACAACTCATGTGTCTTATGTATCTCAAATATGTATGCCTCATGCCTTGTATGTTGTACAACTCATGTATCTTAAAGTATCTTATATATATATGTCTCATGTTTGTTTTTCTGTTTACATATTAGCGATAAAGAAGTTTAAAGAAAAAGTTTCTAAATATTGTTGTATATATGTCTTCCAGTTCACTCAGCTGTTGTCTGATGTCGGTGGAACTATCGGTCTATGGATTGGTCTGTCTATTTTGAGCATGTTTGAACTGTTTCACGTCCTGCTGCAGATCTGTCATTATATCGTCCGAGGAAATCAATAGGCGAATTATGACGATATTTGGGGCACACATTGTGGGATTACAAAAATGTGATCGGGAAATGTGTATACACGTAGATTGATGTTTCATGAAATATGAATATACTACAGAACAACAACACACATATTGAGAAGACAAATGTTTCACTGTAAGACGATTGGGCGGAGTTAACTAAGGGAAAAGTCATTTCAATATTTGAGACTTTCCAGTGGTTCTAAAATTATGATTATGTTTTTTTATTGCACACACAGCTTGTAAACCTATATTGTATATCCAGCATGAAGTATTGTTTAACATTGTGTTAACATCATTTACTTCAATCTAGAGAATAGTCTATATAATATGTAATAGTGTTGGCACCGATAATTTCAATGTAGAAACTAATTTGTATCAGATGTGTAAACACCGTTGATTTCAATGTAGAAAATATGTTTTATATGTTGTATCAACACTGGTTGCTTCAATGTAGAAAATATGTTTTATATGTTGTATCAACACTGGTTGCTTCAATGTAGAAAATATGTTTTATATGTTGTATCAACACTGGTTGCTTCAATGTAGAATATATTCCATATATGGTATCATGTTGACACCAATGCTTTCAATGTATAACACATTAAGTCTGTGACAGTGTGTCAAACCCGATGTTTTCAATATAGAAAATATGTTGTCTGTGACAGTGTGTCAAACATGTGATTTCAATGTAGAAAATATTTTGTCTGTGACAGTGTGTCAAACATGTGATTTCAATGTAGAAAATATTTTGTCTGTGATATTGTGATTTAAAAAATCTGCAATTTGCGCTTTTAAATCATCACTAACGGGATATTAATTACTTCAATTTGTCAAAATATACACGCTTTAATTTCATACAATATTATTCTTCTACTATATCTTGAGGGCCCACGATAAATGTAGTGATCATTCTGGCTTTCACATCTATTTCAAAAGTCGTCAGTTGTAATAAGTTACCCTGAGAGAAGTGGCAACACTGCAGGTTTGGGCAGGTAATGTACTAGAGTGTGAAGTGACCTAGGTCAGAGCATGCGTCAACTGACGTGCACACCACCGTGACTTGTTGGAACTGATTGATAGATAGAATTGAGTGTGTTGTTATTCCTCATTCTCATTGCTGTCATAAGATTCCAGAACTTTCGTGTATGTAGATTATGAGTTCTTTCGTTAGGACTACATTGTAAAGAACCCTGATAGGACATCTAAAAAAATAGGGTATATTTCTATTTAGGGAATTCGGCAATAGCTAAATGTACCCTTGTAGATGCTGAAAATTCCAAAAATAAGTTAGACAACGCTTTGATCTGGAAATTCTAGAACATGAAAATCTAGGAAATAATTATCTTTAGATTAATTTTAATTGGAAATGAGATGCTCTGAAATCCCGTGATATAAATAGACCAACTGTTAGAGCAATTGGCTCAGACATATTTCTCCACACAGGCAGGGTCAAAGACTTGAATATTAAGCACCCCAGTCCGACAAGACATGACATGCATAGTGTGCTACCGTGGTCCACTTAACCCAGACGGCCACTGATCCATTTATTGGAATGTTTCCGTTTATTTCCCGTCATTCATGTTTGGTTGAACACCATAAAATCAAAATGTGTATAAATGAACACTTTTATGTCGTCTTACCCAAATTATTTTATGCAGTTTTATAAAAAAAATTATATGCTTATATGCTGGGAATTGAAAAGAAAAAAGATTGTGAAGCACAAGGCTAAAATTGATTTTTTTTAAACTGCTACGCAGTACAATCCAATAAAGTAGATGAATTTGTTCTGACGTCATTTTATTTACTATTGTCGCATTTCTCTTTTTTTTATTAGGGGAAATGGCGATGTGCGAGGGGGAGGGGGGTGGAAATATGTTTTATTTTATTTTTTTAAATATTTGACTTCTCAGGTGTAAATTTATTAACATGTTGGTTCTAACTGGTCTCACATTTGTGACCTTTCAGGTGTAAATATGTTGTCATCTATGTTCTCCATGGTCTCACATATGTGACCTCACAGGTGTAAATATGTTGTCATCTATGTTCTCCATGGTCTCACATGTGTGACCTCACAGGTGTAAATATGTTAACATATTTCTTCTCACTGGTCTCACCTATGTAACCTTCCAGGTGTAAATGTTTTTTCTCACTGGTTCATCTATGTGGACCCCCCCCCCCCAACCCAGATCTAAAAAATGTCACATGTTTGTTCTCACCGGTCTCAATATTTACAAACCTGCCTGTACTGCTTGTCACCAGCAGATCAATATTTACAAACCTGCCTGTACTGCTTGTCACCCAGCAGATCAATATTTACAAACCTGCCTGTACTGCTTGTCACCCAGCAGATCAATATTTACAAACCTGCCTGTACTGCTTGTCACCCAGCAGATCAATATTTACAAACCTGCCTGTACTGCTTGTCACCCAGCAGATCAATATTTACAAACCTGCCTGTACTGCTTGTCACCCAGCAGATCAATATTTACAAACCTGCCTGTACTGTTTGTCACCCAGCAGATCAATATTTACAAACCTGCCTGTACTGCTTGTCACCCAGCAGATCAATATTTACAAACCTGCCTGTACTGCTTGTCACCCAGCAGATCAATATTTACAAACCTGCCTGTACTGCTTGTCACCCAGCAGATCAATATTTACAAACCTGCCTGTACTGCTTGTCACCCAGCAGATCAATATTTACAAACCTGCCTGTACTGCTTGTCACCCAGCAGATCGGTAACAAATAATTCAACATAGAATCTTCTAGTAAATAGCAATTATTTTCTTAAGTGCGTGTGAATTTTCGACCTTTGTCCTTTTGATTTTTTCATCAACTTCTTGGTCATTAAATAATTGATTATAAGACCATCTCATCAATGGTTTGATTTTTTCATCAACTTCTTGGTCATTAAATAATTGATTATAAGACCATCTCATCAATGGTTTGATTTTTTCATCAACTTCTTGGTCATTAAATAATTGATTATAAGACCATCTCATCAATGGTTTGATTTTTTCATCAACTTCTTGGTCATTAAATAATTGATTATAAGACCATCTCATCAATGGTTTGATTTTTTCATCAACTTCTTGGTCATTAAATAATTGATTATAAGACCATCTCATCAATGGTTTGATTTTTTCATCAACTTCTTGGTCATTAAATAATTGATTATAAGACCATCTCATCAATGGTTTGATCTTGGTCATTAAATAATTGATTATAAGACCATCTCATCAATGGTTTGATTTTATTTTAAGGAAATGTATATGTATTTAATACATATTAAATTAATATTGTCAAGTTAGTTCAATTAGAACAAAGTAATTGGTTTTTATTATAGTTTTTTTAAAGCATTTTTTACAGTTTTCGTCTGGTCCTGAGCCTTTTATAACAAACATAATCAATTGATTTAGTTTTAATGTACACAAGAATATACTGCAAACATTTAATGTACACACGAACATACTGCAAACATTTAATGTATACCAGAACATACTGCAAACAATTGATGAAATAACATCATTATAAAGTGTTCTTTTTCTCCACTAAGAATTCAACATGGCTGAGTAGGTTCTATTTGTTTTTCATAAGATGTTAGGCGCAAATATCAACAATGAACCCTACTGTCGAAAGTAGGTCAGCTAGATGAATGAGCGAAGGGCCGCCACCTTACGTGCTGATTCCTTTATTTACAGTGTGACGACATAAGTGTGTTTAAGCTACTTGCAAGAAAATATATTGACCTTATAACATGTGGTCTAGATGGAGGAGATCAAGGGATGTCGTCATAGAATGGTCAGGTGGTCTTGATGGAGAAGATTAAGGGATGTCTTCATGGAATGGTCAGGTGGTCTGAGGGTTTCTTTTAGCCATCTCTCCAGAGGGGGACACTGATCCCATGGAAAGTCAAGTACCACCCCGCCCCTCCCCCGGAGGTAAATGTGGACAACAATATAATGATTATATTTTTAAAATTAAAAACGACTAAATTGTCATTTAAACAGTTTTAGAAAGAATAGTGTCTGGCGCCTTTAACCGATTACAATTAGTGAAATCAATGAAGTATCGCAACGCTCGATATATTTGATTACCCATATATTTAAGGCTAATCTTGCAGTCGAATAAAAATATCGTACTGGCCACTCCTGATTATAAACCGAAGTCTTACTTCCTGCTGTTCGCACATATAGGTATTTTTATTCATTTATTTTTAGCAACTTCACAAATTTAAAGACTTTATTAACACTGTATTAAACTACCTTCACATCAATAAAGAGGTCTAAAATTCTAATAGTTCTTCTTCTTCTATATATTAAGGGCCCATGATCAATTTATTGATCATTCTGGCTCATAAGCATGTAGAGGGGATTTGCAATGTTTCTGTGCCTGGTGTTGATGAGGATATTTCACTCGTTGCAAGAGTTACTTAGTGAGTGTATCATGCGATGGGGGTTAGAAGGCCTGAGGCAATAGACGCAAATGAGTCAAGTGTTGTCGCCACAACTGTTCCTTTTGAAAGCTTGTTCCAGTCCCTGATTGTCTTTGGCAGGAATGAGCAGTTCCTATACTGGCTTCTCGCTGGTATGAGCCGGAACTGCCTGTCATGGCCTGGTTGCTATCTATGGGGGAGAGGGACAAGATTTTGTTTAATGCCAGAGCAGGGGACTAGTCCATTATTTATCTTGCAAATTATGGAGAGCCTGGATAGTCCTCCAATTGTGACCAGCCCAGTGTTTCCAGCATGCTGCCAACACTAGAGGTATTCCTATAGCGGTTCAGGACAAAGCGTGCTGCCCGTAGCTGTACCGCCTCAAACCTGTAGCTACGTATCAAACATGCACAATCTATGTTCAAATTATATTTAAAGTCGGATAGGTCTTAATTATACATTTTATTTTGGCATTAGGCTTCAAAAAATATTTTATTAGCATAAATATAAATGTAATCGATTCTATGAATGTTGAGTTATAAATGTTTCCTAAAAAACGGTGGTCTAAAAAATAATTAGCCTATATTTATTAAATTTCCAACTGCTTTTGTCTTTTAATATCAGAGTAATAAACTGTCTCATCTAGTTTCACGGATTTGTATTTATATTTTTAAACAATAAATATTTTTTCTAGTTGAGAACCTATCATAAAGCTAAAAAAAGACGAGATTTGTGAACTAACATTTCGATTATCATGCTAATTTTATTGTATTTATTGGTACCGTACTTGTTTTAGAAAAATATATATATATTTCTTATTTTTCAATTTAAAATAAAGTATGTGGATTTGGGAATTCAGTGTATTGAAGTATATCTAAGTTGCAATTTGCAATTTATCAATAAAAAAAGTTATGGCAGTTTAAAATTCGAAATAAAAATTATACCTAGCTCAACACACACCGAATCGAGTACATTTAAAACTATGCAAATAACTATATTTTTTAATTAAAATGCATCTTACAATTTATAACTCAAACCTGTCCCTCCTTTAAAGTCGTTACAATTTATAACTCAAACCTGTCACTCCTTTAAAGTCATGCTTTTTAAAAGAAAAATAATGAGAAGAAAGATTGGACATGTTTGATACTCAGCAGGAACTATATTACAATTATAGACTTTATATTGATGTAAAAGTATGTTCATACCGTGTTTTGAAACCTTTATATTGATGTAAAAGTAGGTTCATACCGTGTTTTGAAACCTTTATATTGATGTAAAAGTAGGTTCATACCGTGTTTTGAAACCTTTATATTGATGTAAAAGTAGGTTCATACCGTGTTTTGAAAACTTTATATTGACGTAAAAGTATGTTCATACCGTGTTTTTAAACCTTTATATTGATGTAAAAGTAGGTTCATACCGTGTTTTGAAACCTTTATATTGATGTAAAAGTAGGTTCATACCGTGTTTTTAAAGTTTTAAAACTTGTGAAGCTGCTAATATAAATAAATAAAAATACCGATACAGGCGAATAACAAAAGTAAGATTTCTTCTTATGATCAGAAGCGGCCAATTATTGGCACAGTACGATATTTACAATCGAATATTGTATGCCTCTAACAAGATTAACTCTAAAAATACAGATAATCTAATATATTTAACGTATCGATATGTCACAGGTCCACTAACCGTAATCGTTTCAAGGCACTTGACTTGCCCCAGAAGACAGTAACAACCCCCCCCCCCCCCCCCCCCCCCCGCAACCCGGAGTTATTGCCTGAAAGAAAATCCTGATGAAAAGTCAGAATTTTCTACACCAAAAAAATATTTCCCCAATTAGAAGAAATCATGTTTTTATTTTAAAGGGACGCAACTGCATATTATGGATAGGCTAAGCTGTTTCAAAAGTTGTCCCTCTCAAAAACACTTACTGATTTAGTCAGGAAACAAATGGGGGGGGGGGGGGGGGGAGAGGTGTGGAATAACCTTGTTTTTTTTTAATACAGTTTTTTTTGAAAAGCGTGCACGTGACATGCACGCTCACGTTAAATGCGCACAGAAAATTCCACACAGAAATAACAGCGCACACGAAAACTGACACACAATGACAGATGCGATCGTTGACAATAGCGAAGAATGTAATTTTACAATGTAAGTGTAAATTCATTAAAGAGTGTAAAGTGTTGCAGTTGCATAGTAGCGTAATAGACAGTTGGCAATTATAAGAGGCTTATGATTAGGATTAGCCAACTTCAAGACGGAATATTTAAACACAGATTTTTAAAACTATACACAAATATGATATTGGTATTTAAATACATAACATTAGATTTATTGCAGCAAAAGTTGCATTTCTATTTGGCTAAGCCTTTGTATTACTATGTAGGAATGCTACGTCGACATCAATTATTATAGTTTAAAATAATCTTGGTATTCCCAATACCTCAGCCTGAGTTTTATTATAGTTTAAAATAATCGTCCAACTCCTAGTATCGAAGCCTATTATAGTTTAAAATACACGTCTTACTCCTAGTAAGCTGAGTTTTATTATAGTTTAAAATAATCGTCCAACTCCTAGTATCTAAAACCTACCTGAGTTTTGTTTACTTGTTTGCACTTTTCAAACATTCTTCAATATGTATATTTAAAAAAAAGATTGTATCAGGGATGTATCAGAAGAAGAACTTTTACAGGAAATACCAAGGCTTAGAAGACCCCTAAAGGCAGCTGATATTGAAGTTCACAAAGTCATGGACTGGTCACTATTTGATATTTTGAAATTCATAGCTGAATGGGACTTCCCACAATCTCTTCCGATACTCTGGCTAAGCCTTCAATTGTTTCTTACAAAAAACATTAGGTACCTAAAGGTACCTTTACCATCAAAGAGGGTTTCACATGCCTAACCCGGAATGTGATATGTGTGATTTTTCACAGTACTAAAATTTATATTCTTTCACTTCCTGTGATCCTACTTCCGGCAACAAAAAAAAGAGTTTTTTTTCTGTGATCTGTCTTTTCTTCTTGTTTTCTGATTGAAGGCTCTAAGCCGAAACATCAAAATCTTTTGTCCTGTCTATAAACTCAAGTTTATCATCCTTTGATCTCATATTTCTTACGATCTGTGTGTATGTGGCTTCATGTGAGCGGGACTTTTCAAAACTTAAGCTTATTAAGAACTATTTACGATCAACATTGGGACGGTCAAGGCTTTCTGATCTGGTTCTACTATCAATTGAAATTGATACGGTGAAGGAAATTGAGACTAATTAAGATAGATCGTACCTCATTTTATTTACTTGTTTATTGGGAGTCACTTCCCTTTATTATTTTTTTTCATAGAGTGAGTGGCAGGTTTGTAGATTTGAACCTCAGCTACACCACTGGGCACGGAATACAGCTTTATGGTCTGAAAACATGAGAGGATTGTAGAAAAGTGCTAAAGCAAATATCAAAGAACTTATTCATACTTTATTTGTAATAGATTTGGTTGAATTTTATTTTCTCTTATTAGTCTTATACAAATGAAAAAATACAGGAAAATGGACACAAGAAACTATCAGTTTTTCAAATGGTGAGTACTAAATACTAATGTTATATGATTGTGGTGTTGAAATGGTAAGTACTAATTACTAATGTTATATGATTGTGGTCTTGAAATGGTAAGTACTAAGTACTAATGTTATATGATTGTGGTCTTGAAATGGTAAGTACTAAGTACTAATGTTATATGATTGTGGTCTTGAAATGGTAAGTACTAAGTACTAATGTTATATGATTGTGGTCTTGAAATGGTAAGTACTAAGTACTAATGTTATATGATTGTGGTCTTGAAATGGTAAGTACTAAGTACTAATGTTATATGATTGTGGTCTTGAAATGGTAAGTACTAAGTACTAATGTTATATGATTGTGGTCTTGAAATGGTAAGTACTAAGTACTAATGTTATATGATTGTGGTCTTGAAATGGTAAGGACTAGGTACTAATGTTATATGATTGTGGTCTTGAAATGGTAAGTACTAAGTACTTATGATATGATATATGATTGTGGTTTTGAAAATCCATATATATCTGGAAAAAAACTGTTAGATTTATTTTCCTCAATAAATGACTATAACATTAACCACCAGTAGGTTGTCAATAAATGACCATGACATTATCTACCAGTAGGTTGTCAATAAATGACAATGACAATATCTACGGGTAGGTTGTCAATAAATGACCATGACACTATCTACGGGTAGGTTGTCAATAAATGACCATGACATTATCTACCATTAGTTTGTCAATAAATGAGTATGACACTTTCTACCAGTGGGTTGTCAATAAATGAACATGACATTGTCTATTAGTAGGTTGTCTATAAAGGACCATGACACTTTCTACCAGTATGTTGTCAATAATTTACCATGAAACTTTCTACCAGTAGGTTGTCAATAAATGATTATCACACTATCTACTAGTAGGTTGTCAATAAATGATTATCACACCATCTACTAGTAGGTTTTTAATAAATGATTATGACACTATCTACCAATCGGTTGTTAATAAATGATGATGACACTTTCTACCAGTCGGTTGTTAATAAATGATTATGACACTTTCTACCAGTCGGTTGTTAATAAATGATTATGACACTTTCTACCAGTCGGTTGTTAATAAATGATTATGACACTTTCTACCAGTCGGTTGTTAATAAATGATTATGACACTTTCTACCAGTCGGTTGTTAATAAATGATTATGACACTTTCTACCAGTCGGTTGTTAATAAATGATTATGACACTTTCTACCAGTTGGTTCCACATCTCTGACTTTGTTCAATTTTTTTAATATTTATTTTGAAAAAATTGGTTTTTGTTTCTTCTATTTATATTGAATGTAGCACGGGGTTGCACGGATAGCACGAGGTAGCACGGGATTGCACTGGGTAGCACCGGGTGGTACGAGGTAGCACGGGATTGCACCGGGGAGCACGTTAAAATTTGAAAAGTTTTTAAACTATATAATTCACAATTTTTCAATGTTTAATATTTAGGGTTTCAGCATTTGATTGAATATCTTGTCTAAATAACTTGTGACTTGTAAACAAAAGTTACGTTATAATCCACTTGTAATTGTATATGTGTCACAATACTGTAAAACGGTATTTGCTAAAAAAAAAATATTTAATTGCATGAGAATATATTCTGTTTTTTTATAAGTTGATATATAATTTTTCTTTATTTTAAAATAAAGCGCCTTAAATGTCTGTAAATTAATGTACACATTCAATTAACTTTAAATAATGTTAGGTGGCTACAACATTAAGAGTTTGGCACATTGATGCATAGTGTGTATTCATCAGTATTTTGTGCGAGATCCTCAGCCAATGTATTCATTCAACGTTTATCTAATAAGATTCACGATCATTTCCTTTTCTATCAAAAGAATATGAATATAGATACTTTCCCCCATCATTTTATGATGTACGCAGGTGATGTAGGCGGGTGATGTACGCAGATGATGTAGGCAGGTGATGTACGCAGGTGATGCACGCAGAACGTATGCGCGAACGAGTGTCGAAATATATATCTCTTTCAGTTCTGGTTTCGGACAAATGTCTCTTTAAGCTTTTGGTTTCGGCTTCGGTTTCGACCGAAAGTCTCGTTTAGCTTTTGATTTCGATTTTGGCCTAAACTTATATTTCACTTTCGGTCTTGTTTCAGCTTCGGCCGAAATCAGAAAATAACTTTCGTTCGGTCTCTAATACAAATAGACTAATTTTATCCACTTTCTGTCTTACTGTCAAGTGCAGAAAACATTAACCCTGACACATTATGTGATACTGTCCAGTGCAGAAAACATTAACCCTGACTGTGTCACTGTCCATAGCAGAAAACATTAACCCTGACACTTTCTGTGTTACTGTCCAGTGCAGAAAACCCTAACACTTCCTGTGTTACTGTCCAGTGCAGAAAACATTAACCCTGACACTTTCTGTTTTACTGTCCAGTGCAGAAAACATTAATCCTGACACTTTCTGTGTTACTGTCCAGTGCAGAAAACCCTAACACTTTCTGTGTTACTGTCCAGTGCAGAAAACATTAACCCTGACACTTTCTGTGTTACTGTCCAGTGCATAAAACCCTGACACTTTCTGTGTTAATCTCCAGTACAGAAAACTCGTGGGACATTAAAAGCGTTCTGTACACACAACAGATTTTCACTTTATGCACACCATATCTTGTGACTTTATGTCCACCATAACTTGTGACTTTATGCACATCATATCTTGTGGCTTTATGCACACCATATCTTGTGACTTTATGCGCACCATATCTTGTGACTTTATGCACATCATATATTGTGACTTTATGCACACCATATCTTGTGACTTTATGCGCACCATATCTTGTGACTTTATGCACATCATATCTTGTGACTTTATGCACACCATATCTTGTGACTTTATGCACACCATATCTTGTGACTTTATGCGCACCATATCTTGTGACTTTATGTACACCATAACTTATGACTTTATGCATACCATATTTTGTGACTTAATGCACACCATATCTTGTGACTTTATGCACACCATATCTTGTGACTTTATGCACACCATATCGTGTGACTTTATGCACAACATATCTTGTGACTTTATGCACACCATATCTTGTGACTTTATGCACACCATATCTTGAGACTTTATGCATACCATATCTTGTGACTTTATGCACACCATATCTTGTGACTTTATGCACACCATATCTTGTGACTTTATGCACAACATATCTTGTGACTTTATGCACACCATATCTTGTGACTTTATGCACACCATATCTTGAGACTTTATGCATACCATATCTTGTGACTTTATGCACACCATATCTTGTGACTTTATGCACACCATATATTGTGACTTTATGCACACCATAACGTGTGACTTTATGCACACCATATTTTGTGACTTTATGCACACCATATCTTGTGACTTTATGCACAACATATCTTGTGACTTTATGCACACCATATCTTGTGACTTTATGCACATCATATCTTGAGACTTTATGCACACCATATCTTGTGACTTTATACACACCATATCTTGTGACTTTATGCACACCATATCTTGTGACTTTATGCACACCATATCTTGTGACTTTATGCACACCATATATTGTGACTTTATGCACATCATATCTTGTGACTTTATGCGCACCATATCTTGTGACTTTATGCACACCATATCTTGTGACTTTATGCGCACCATATCTTGTGACTTTATGCGCACCATATCTTGTGACTTTATGCACACCATATCATGTGACTTTATGCATACCATATTTTGTGACTTTATGCACACCATATCTTGTGACTTTATGCACACCATATCTTGTGACTTTATGCGCACCATATCTTGTGACTTTATGCGCACCATATCTTGTGACTTTATGCACACCATATCATGTGACTTTATGCATACCATATTTTGTGACTTTATGCACACCATATCTTGTGACTTTATGCACACCATATCTTGTGACTTTATGCACACCATATCTTGTGACTTTATGCACACCATATCTTGTGACTTTATGCACACCATATCTTGTGACTTTATGCACAACATATCTTGTGACTTTATGCACACCATATCTTGTGACTTTATGCACACCATATCTTGAGACTTTATGCATACCATATCTTGTGACTTTATGCACACCATATCTTGTGACTTTATGCACACCATATCTTGTGACTTTATGCACACCATAACGTGTGACTTTATGCACACCATATTTTGTGACTTTATGCACACCATATCTTGTGACTTTATGCACAACATATCTTGTGACTTTATGCACACCATATCTTGTGACTTTATGCACATCATATCTTGAGACTTTATGCACACCATATCTTGTGACTTTATGCACACCATATCTTGTGACTTTATGCACACCATATCTTGTGACTTTATGCACACCATATCTTGTGACTTTATGCACACCATATATTGTGACTTTATGCACATCATATCTTGTGACTTTATGCGCACCATATCTTGTGACTTTATGCACACCATATCTTGTGACTTTATGCGCACCATATCTTGTGACTTTATGCGCACCATATCTTGTGACTTTATGCACACCATATCATGTGACTTTATGCATACCATATTTTGTGACTTTATGCACACCATATCTTGTGACTTTATGCACACCATATCTTGTGACTTTATGCACACCATATCTTGTGACTTTATGCACACCATATCTTGTGACTTAATGCACACCATATCTTGTGACTTTATGCACACCATATCTTGTGACTTTATGCACACCATATCTTGTGACTTTATGCACACCATATCTTGAGACTTTATGCACACCATATCTTGTGACTTTATGCACACCATATCTTGTGACTTTATACACACAATATATCCTGACTTTAAACACAATACCTCGTGCCGTACCAATGTAAGCTAAAGAAAAGCGTGCTTGTACCATTAAACTACCTGATGCTGTTCATGTCATATTGTAAAACCAGCTGACAATTTCTCAAATATTACAATGAATCATTTGTTAAATATTTTAAATAAATTACTAGGTAAGAAATAAATTCATTACTTAAAGTGTATTGTTGTTGTTTTTTTTGGTGAAAATTTGTGAAAATCAAAGAAAAATTATTAAATTCGTAGCAAGATAATTCAAACAAGGGAATTTTTTTAACTCCCTCATTGACAAATGCATGAGGAGGTACAACCCACTACTCTCATACTATACGGGGCTTTCTATTGTAATGCATGGGCGGGGCTTTCTATTGTGATGCATGGGTGGTGCTTTCTATTGTGACGTATGGGCGGGGCTTTCTATTGTGATGCATGGGGGGGGGGGCCTTAAACATTGATGCACTGGCGGTGCTTTCCACCGTTATGAATAAAAATGGCTTTTACAGCAATGCCTGGGCGGGGCTTTCCACCGTGATGCATGGGCGGGGCTTTCCACCGTGATGCATGGATGGGGCTTTCAATCTTGATGCATGGGCGGGGCTTTCCACCGTGATACATGGGCGGGGCTTTCAATCTTGATGCATGGGTGGGGCTTTCCACCGTGATGCATGGGGGCCTTCCGCCGTGACGCATGGGCGGGGCATTCCGCCGTGATGCATGGGAAGGGCTTTCAATCTTTATGCATGGTGGGGCTTTTCACCGTGATGCATAGGCGGGGCTTTCCTAAGTGATGCATGTTCGGGGCTTTCCATCGTGATACATGGGCAAGGCTTTCCAACGTAAAGCATGGATGGGCTTCCAATTTTGATGCATGGGCGGGCTTCCAACCTTGATGCATGGGCGGGCTTCCAACCTTGATTCATGGGATAGGTTGAAGTAAAACACTAGTTTTCCGAAGTCAGATTTGACAACCAACAGCAGTAATAGGAAATCACCAAGATCAGACAACTTAGATGAGGGCAAACTTTACCCATCCAGGGGCGTCTCCATTAAGGGGAGGGAGGACTACACGTAAACGAAACTTAAATATGTTTCTTTAATTTAAATATCTTCTGCACAGACTTTCTTTACGTAATGTCTTTAAGATATTTTTTATTATTTTTAATTTTAATGCGTTTAGACACAAATTTGATAGGGTTCTTTTTCTAGTTTTTAGTGGTAAAACTGTAATCTTTAAATTATCAACGAAAGTATAATTATTTACTTATTTAAATATCGAATGCTTACAAAATCTCGTTAAAGTAACTTAACTCCTTACGGTGGTGTAAACTAAAAAGGAGATGCGAAATCACCCAAGCTCCGATCACTCAATGAAACTAACGCGGTTAACCATGATGATATGAGTGACAGTGTCAACCCGCCCTCATTGACCTTGTTTTCTAGCCGTTCGCCAGGTGAACACTGCACGAAAAATCTTCACTTGTTACCTGTGTTAACAAAATATTAACGCTTCCTCTACACATAGGATGAAAATGCTCGTGGAGAGAAAGTCTTTAAAAAAAACTCTTAAACCACGGACCTTAAGTTGACACTGTTTTATAAAATAATAAATAGGTCAACCAGGTTTGAACGTCTCCCCGCACCGTTGATGAACAAGGGAAGAGATTTATGCTTCCAACTGCAGTGGGGCACTACCTGGTGCTTGCAGGAAATTTTAGAGTTATGATTTTATTATTATATAACCCTAGTTGAAATGAAGGCTGGAAACATAACCTCTCTTGTTTTTATAGGAACAGCAATCAGACACAGACATTTTAACCAGAGCAGCAATCAGACACAGACATTTTAATCTGAACAGAAATCAAACACAGACATTTTAACCTGAACAGAAGTCAGACACAGACATTTTAACCTGAACAGAAGTCAGACACATACATTTTAACCTGAACAGCAAGCAGACACAGACATTTTAACATGAACAGCAATCAAACAGACATTTTAACCTGAACAGAAGTCAGACACAAACATTTTACTTAAAGTGAACAGAAATCAGACAGAGACAAAATTTTACTGAAGTTTTTACATATATTTTTGGAGTGAAATAAATCAAAGTGGACAAAATAAAAATCATGGTTTTTTCATAACGGCTAGGAAATAAATATCTACTAAAAATAAAATTTGTTTATTCTGTGGATTGTCGAACGTTAGGTTTTTCGAGTGTTTTCGAGAGTATAAAATATTCTACAATCTACGTATCAATGTTCCTCCACTAAGATGTGGATCTATTCATAGCTACATTGTGTACATTGTGTACATTGTGTGTGGCTCTTAATTGCTTTCTATTTGATAACGTATCTTTATAGTCGGCTTGAAACGACTGTCAACAATTTGCTACGGCTCTATGGAAACTATGCCTCCTTGAAGGTGAAGTCAAACACATTCTATGGAAACAATACCTCCTTGAAGGTGAAATACATTCAGCGGGAACTATGCCTCCTTGAAGGTGAAACACATTCAGCGGGATTTATGCTTCCGTGACGAGGATACCCTGTCAATGGTAACTATGTCTCCATGAAGATGATACCCTGTCAACGGTAACTATGCCTCAGTGATAATGACGCCCTTAAAAGGGAGTTAATTAAAATTTAATTCAACATGTTTTCAAAGTGTATCATGCTTAGCGCTACTTTGATGCGATGTACCAATCCTATCCAATTAAACTAATTAAAGTCCAATTAGTTAGTGTTAAATTAGATGTTGCTAGGAATCTTCTTCTTTTGTAATTTCCTTTACCACAACTATACTGTATGTTGCAACATATTAGGCCAACCGATTGTGTGATGTTACTCCAAGCTAAACTATATGTTTTAAAACTTTAGGCCAACCGATTGTGTGATGTTTGCATTGTTTGTTCTTGTTCATTGGTAGCATTGTCAGTGGTCGGTGGTCAGTGGTCAAAGTTTTCAGTGGTCAGTTGCCAGAGTGGCCAGTGGTCAATGGTCATAGTGGTCAGTGGTCATAGTTGTCATGGTCAGTGGTCAGAGCAGTTAGTGATCAGTGGTCAGAGTGTTTAGTGGTCGGAGCAGTCAGTGGTCAGAGTGGTGAGTGGTCAGTGATTAGGGTTCTAGTTTCCTCACCCAACCGCAACTAGCGACATCGGATTACTGCGGTTTAAGAGAAGTTATAATTGTAATAGTAAACTAAATCGCAGTGCAGATAGCATCAAAGTGTAAGAACAACAAATATTTGTAATTATTACTGCATTGAGTCAGTACAAAACAATATCACCAATTTAATGTTCCCAGGAAACATGTATCAGCAGCTGTTTCATTTTACCAACGGAGTTAAGAATTAATACTTCTGAACAAAGTTAAACATGGAAGAATTAACCCTCAGAAACAATTGTGTCTGTCCTAACACCCTCAGAAACACATGTGTCCTTTCACCCTCAGAAACACCTGTGTCCTCACACCCTCAGAAACACCTGTGTCCTCACACCCTCAGAAACACCTGTGTCCTCACACCCTCAGAAACACCTGTGTCCTATCACCCTCAGAAACACCTGTGTCTTATCACCCTCAGAAACACATGTGTCCTATCACCCTCAGAAACACCTGTGTCCTCACACCCTCAGAAACACATGTGTCCTATCACCCGCAGAAACACCTGTGTCCTATCACTCTCAGAAACACCTGTGTCTCACACCCTCAGAAACACCTGTGTCTCACACCCTCAGAAAAACCTGTGTCCTATCACCCTCAGAAACAACTTTGTCCTATCACCCTGAGAAACACATGTGTCTCACACCCTCAGAAACACCTGTGTCTCACACCCTCAGAAACACCTGTGTCCTATCACCCTCAGAAACAACTTTGTCCTATCACCCTCAGAAACACCTGTGTCTTATCACCCTCAGAAACACCTGTGTCTCACACCCTCAGAAACACCTGTGTCTCACACCCTCAGAAAAACCTGTGTCCTATCACCCTCAGAAACAACTTTGTCCTATCACCCTCAGAAACAACTGTGTCCTATCACACTCAGAAACATCTGTGTCCTATCACCCTCAGAAACACCTGTGTCCTATCACCCTCAGAAACACCTGAGTCCTAACACCTTCAGAAACACCTGTGTCCTAACACCCTCAGAA
Source organism: Omphiscola glabra (assembly GCA_964017045.1). NCBI lineage: Eukaryota > Metazoa > Mollusca > Gastropoda > Lymnaeidae > Omphiscola > Omphiscola glabra. The sequence goes on along the minus strand of OZ024796.1, from coordinate 53,444,560 downwards.
ACACCTGTGTCCTATCACCCTCAGAAACACCTGTGTCCTATCACCCTCAGAAACACCTGTGTCCTATCACCCTCAGAAACACCTGTGTCCTATCACACTCAGAAACATCTGTGTCCTATCACCCTCAGAAACACCTGTGTCCTATCACCCTCAGAAACACCTGTGTCCTATCACCCTCAGAAACAACTTTGTCCTATCACCCTCAGAAACACCTGTGTCCTATCACTCTCAGAAACACCTGTGTCCTATCACCCTAAGAAACACCTGTGTCCTATCACCCTCAGAAACACCTGTGTCCTAACACCTTCAGAAACACCTGTGTCCTAACACCCTCAGAAACACCTGTGTCCTATCACCCTCAGAAACATCTGTGTCCTATCACCTTCAGAAACACCTGTGTCCTATCACCCTCAGAAACACCTGTGTCCTATCACCCTCAGAAACACCTGTGTCCTATCACCCTCAGAAACAACTTTGTCCTATCACCCTCAGAAACACCTGTGTCCTATCACTCTCAGAAACACCTGTGTCCTATCACCCTAAGAAACACCTGTGTCCTATCACCCTCAGAAACACCTGTGTCCTAACACCCTCAGAAACACCTGTGTCCTATCACCCTCAGAAACACCTGTGTCCTATCACACTCAGAAACATCTTTGTCCTCATAAAAAATACAAGACTTCATGACCTCAAAGAATCGATTTTAAAATCAATTGATGATTGCTATTTGAGATCTGCCTACATGTGATTCAATTGAATGAACTTGGAGTTGTTACATCCAATAGTAATTGCTGTAATCCTCTAAGGTGGGCCACTGTTAAAGACGCAACTGCTTCAGAAAAGATTTCAACCTCTGCGGACTAATGTTTTAAAAAATCCTTTCTGATGTTTAGAAAGCGGTTCATTCATACAAAATAAAATGACCAAAGTTTTGCCAGTCAATGAGGTAAAGTGATTTAGCATTAGGAAATTGGGAAACCTTTGAAAACGTTTGTTTTATTCTTCAGGCTTTTCAGCTTTTAGCGAATACAAAATTAAATCTTTTTATTTCTTGTCTTTGAACTGAAACATTTCAATATGACTTTTTTTAACATATATTAAGAGAAAATGTAGTCATTAAACATTAATTGCAATGTATTTATTGCAAGTGACATTAATGTAAGTTGCGTTGTTGATGCTGATTTTGCTCTCTTAATTAGAATGTGCAAACGCGTGTTTGGAATTATCAGAAATTCGTCACTTGAACTGTCACCTTTCAAAGAATCAAATATTTACCCATATTTATTTAAGGTAGCCATATTAAACATTAAGGTATCCATATTTATTTAAGGTAGCCATATTAAACATTAAGGTAGCCATATTTATTTAAGGTAGCCATATTAAACATTAAGGTAGCCATATTTATTTAAGGTAGCATATTAAACATTAAGTTACCTAAATTTATTTAAGGTAGCCATATTAAACATTAAGGTAGCCATTTTTATTTAAGGCATCCCTATTTATTTAAGGTAGCATATTTAACATTAAAGTAGCCATATTTATTTAAGGTAGCCCTATTTATTTAAGGTAGCCATATTTAAAATTAAGGTAGACATATTTATTTAAGGTAGCCATATAAAACTTTAAGGTAGCCATATTTAACATTAAGGTAGCCATATTTATTTAATTTAGCATATTAAACATTAAGGTAGCCATATTTTTTAAGGTAGCCATATTTAATATGTAAGGTAGCCAATTAACATTTCCGACTAAGAAATAGCTCATAAGCTAGGAGAATTGAATAGCAGATTTTTGAAAGATAAGTGGTTCTCATTCCGGGAGTACAGAGGGCAAGCGTCCAGGGTAGTGTACACTGTGTGGATGTGTGTGGACGTGTGGGGAGATATCGGTAACTGGTGTCGGATAAGTAACTGTTTGGTGATAATTTGGATAGCTTATGGGGATGTCATTTGATGATTTGGGTAGTTTATGAGGATGTCATTTGATGATTTGGGTAGTTTATGAGGATGTAAGTTGATGATTTGGGTAGTTTATGAGGATGTCAGTTGATTTGGGTAGTTTATGAGGATGTCAGTTGATGATTTGGGTAGTTTATGAGGATGTCAGTTAATGATTTGGGTAGTTTATGAGGATGTCAGTTGATGAGTTGGGTAGTTTATGAGGATGTTAGTTGATGATTTTGGTAGTTTATGCGGATGTGGGGTGTTGATTTGGGTAGTTTATGAGGATGTCAGTTGATGATTTTGGTAGTTTATGAGGATGTCAGTTGATGAGTTGTGTAGTTTATGAGGATGTCAGTTGATGATTTTGGGTAGTTTAAGAGAATGTGGGATGTTGTTCAGCTGGATTTGAAAAACTTTCTTAAAAATCAGGACTCGCAAAGTTGGTAGTCGACACGCTCTTGCTCTCAAATGATAAAGATATTTATGACCGATAACCTTAACCATGGACACAGAATGGATGCCCACAAGACAAGACTGCATGTGCTTCATTGACGCGACACTTCATGACACTTCATGACACGTCTTCTTAAGAAGGATTCTAAAAGAGAAAGTAAAAATTCTAGGTACTATTATTTCAATGTTCCCAGGTGAGTCACTTCACGACACATAATAAACAAGCACTAGAGGACTCTCTCAAATCTTGTCCGGATAAAATTGCGTCTGATGATGACCAGACATCTGTCAAGGAACGAGATTCGTACGGTAACGGATTCCTGCGTATCTTGTCCGACTATGCAGAAAAGGCGTCTCTCAATGGGGTAGTATTTATCAAGACTGCTAGAAGTCCCCTGATCAGGGCGGTGTGGGCGTTTCTACTGATGGCGGCTGTTGGGGCGATGACGTATCACTTATACACGTGAGTACTCAGTACCACAGAGTATGGGTTTATTGTTATACACGTGAGTACTCTGTACCACAAAGTGTGATTTTTTGTTATACACTTGAGTACTCAGTACCACAGAGTGTGGTTTATCAGTGTTAAACACGTCAGTATTCAGTACCACATTATGGGTAAGGGTTATCAGTTATACACTAGTGCTTGATTGCTGGGAGTGCTGTGTTTCTAACACAGGATTTGATCAGAGGCATTCCAGTTGTTCTTGAGGTATCTCTCGAAACTTGATTGAAAAATTAAAATCAGGAATACATATTGGCGAATACCTGACTTTATTTTTGTATCAGTTGAGAAACAGAAAAGATGTTTAGAAATTTAAGTGTCTTTTAATCTGGTTATTTATATAAATCTTTTATTGTTACATGACTGTCATGTTGTTAAATAAGTTTATTTAAACTATTTATTTCTTTTATTTAAAGCATTAATAAATGATACATATATAATATACGAATGAGCTAAGATGGCGATATAAAGCTTAAAAAACGAATCGATTTAAATACGTTCGGCATCTTGACAACAATGAAAAGGATTTTTTAATTAATTTACAGAAATTGATTTGATTTAAATATGATAAATATAAAATACTTCTGCTTCTTTAAGTATATGTTTAAGTATTATTATTATATATTAGAAATACATTTAAAAAAGCTATTTAAAAACTAACTTAAGTATTGTATCCGAATTTTAAAGTTAAGATGTTTTTTTTATTAACAGCAAATGTATGGACTTAGTATTATTATTTTAAATTCAGAATCACAATTATCTGAAAAACCCGGATATTGAAAAAAAAAAAAGGGGGGGGGGGTGGGAATTTGCGTTGTTAATATTGATAAATTAAATAAAAATTAATGTTTACTGACAAAATGACTTAAAACAAAATCAAATTAACATTTTTGCATGAACACAACAAAATAAAAATAATATGATAAGAGCTTAATTTAAAGAGGCTAATCACTAGCGTGAAATTTCCTTAACAGAGTTTTAAAGTTTTGGTAATATTTTGAAGGCAGAACTACGGTAGCCAATTAGAGGTTTTCCCAAAGGCAGCGACTATTCGTACCCGAGTACCAGAAGTGAGAGGTTGGGATTAAAAAACTATTTAAAATATTATTGTTGGGTTTGTAAGACCAAATCAGGTATCGATTGAAAAATAATTGAATGTACTATACGTATGTAAATTTAATTCTTCAGTTTAACTAAAATAAACTACCACAAATGACATGCGAAAAGCATTAGTCAAAATGTACATGGACACGCAGCGCCCCCATTCGGACCCGGGTCCCATTAGACTCATTCGTCAAAATTAGCTGTTTAGATTTTGAGACTTCGTAAGGACAGGTGGAAAGTAAATCTGTCGAAAACAGTGCCATTTTAGCGCGTAGCGTCACAAAAGTACTAACATCAAAATAAATATGGAACGAAAATGAAACAATTTTTTTTATTAATGTGGCTAAATAAATTGACCAAATTGGACAAGGATAATGACTGTGTACAACCAGAGAAAACAAGAATAATGACTGTGTACAACCAGAGAAAACAAGAATAGTGACTGTGTACAACCAGAGAAAACAAGAATAGTGACTGTGTAAAACCAGAGAAAACAAGAATAGTGACTGTGTACAACCCGAGAAAACAAGAATAGTGACTGTGTACAACCAGAGAAAACAAGAATCAAAACAAAAGTCAGCCAAACAGATGCTTCCACTTTAGTTCACGTCCATAGGGCGTCACCGGGGCGTCACCGGCCTGTCTTTAAACTACAATAAATGTTTTGACGTGACTCAGTGAACACTCATTAGCACATTATCATTAACCAGTTGTAAAGAACATAATTATGTGACAGTGTCAGTGACAGTATCTCTAGAACATAATTGTGTGACAGTATCTCTTTGGAAATCATTGTTTTAACCTAGCCATTGACGGTGCTAATTATTTCACGGCCTCTCCATTATTTAGGTAAATCAATAGTCCTCTCGATCTGGCACTGAAATTGAACAGAACAAATTCAATTGAAGCTTTATAAAGTTAACGGAACCAGGGATGGCGGTCAAGCATAACTAAAACCATTGCTTAAATCGTGTACATATGGGAAATCTACCACTTCTAGCTTCTTACATCCCGGGTTTATCCCTTTACATACCTGGTTTATCCCTTTTCATACCTGGTTTATCCCTTTACATACCTGGTTTATCCCTTTACATACCTGGTTTATCCCTTTACATACCTGGTTATCCCTTTACATACCTGGTTTATCCCTTTACATACCTGGTTTATCCCTTTACATACCTGGTGTATCCCTTTACATACCTGGTTTATCCCTTTACATATCTGGTTATCCCTTTACATACCTGGTTTATCCCTTTACATCCCAGGTTTATCCCCTTACATACCTGGTTTATCCCTTTACATCCCAGGTTTATCCCCTTACATACTTGGTTTATCCCTTTACATACCTGGTTTATCCCTAAATCCCAGGTTTATCCCTTTACATCCCAGGTTTATTCCCTCGCATCACTGGTTGTAACGTCTTACGTCATGATTGTAATAACTTACATCGCTTTTTATTAACACCTTACCGTTACAATTTGTAAAACCTTACATACCTGATTTTACACCTTACACACCTGATTTTACACCTTACATACCTGATTTTACACCTTACATACCATTTGTTGTTGACATGGCGGGTTGTTTGCAAAAATGGCGGAAGTGACATTTTTATAATAGGCTGAGTAATTTGATATCCAAAGTCCACTTTAAAGCTGTTACCCACGAGGAGAAACCAAATAAAACTCCAAAGAAGATCGTCCTTATCTCATCCATTTGTATTTGAGGGAAACACAATTCGATCAAACGTGTAAAACTGTGAAAAAAGCTGAAAAAGATGAACTGATGTAATTGAGTCGCCTGCAGAGCAGCGTCCCTGATTTTAACAACTTACATCTCCGATACTAAAAAAGTATATCTCTCATTAAAACATATTACGCAGGTGGCTTGCAGATCCTATTTTGTGCCTGGAAAGCTTTCCCGTACGTAGGACAGATGTTGTTTTGGGTCCTATTTGGATTTGAGTCTGCTTTTTATTGCCGTGCGCTTTCTCTGGGCGTGAGCGGTGGGCTTATTCTCTGAGAATTTTGTTCTGTCAGTAAGTCTGCCCCTGACAGTGAGTCCGCCTCTGACAGTGAGTCTGCCTCTGACAGTGAGTCTGCCTCTGACAGTGAGTCTGCCTCTGACAGTGAATTTGCCTCTGTCAGTGAGTCTGCCTCTGACAGTAAGACTGCCACGCCAGCTTGCAGGGTCCATAGCAAGTGTCTCCAACGCATCAAAGTCAATGTCCATGTGTGAAGCTTTTAGACTGTTCATGAAGCATTTTTTCTCACCACCAGCTCAGCGTTTCCCTTTGGAGAGTTCACCGAACATGAGTTGTTTGGGTGGTATTCTTGGGATATTCCTGGCACATTTTTTGGACATTCTTGGGACATTCCTGGCACAATTTTGGGACATTTCTGGCACATTTTTGGGACATTCTTGGGACATTCTTGGCACTTTCTTGGGAAATTTTTAGGACATTCTTGGGACATGCCCTGCACATCTGACTTATTCTTATAGGAGTAGCGAGTGGATAGTGATAAAGTCAACCCATTTTATGGTTTCTGTATCAGGGACTTGGTCCTGCCACCTTACGTCAAGAGGTTTACGTAGACCGCATAGATGGAAATGGTTTAGCCGTCTAGCATGTCTGCTGAACATTGTTCGTGTTCCGCTAGCATAGACGCGAGAAGTCATTACGATTGTCCTATATAATTTCAGCTTATTGACAAGACTTTGACCAATTCGCTCCCAAACACTCTTACAGGCCTTCAAAACATATTTGCTTTGGAAATGGGGTTGTTGATCTAATCGTTTATGGTTACTGACCTGGAGAGGGTGCTGCCCAAATATGCGCATTTTGGCACTGCTTGGAGATTCTATCCTCTCACTGATATTTTCGGTTCTTTGTAAGCTTTTTCTGGAGTTGGATGGGCAAGCGGCCTGGTACATAGAATTCTGTTATAACATCGCAGAAACGTTTAGTATCATGTCCATTTGCATAACCCTTAATTTCATCAGCCTTGATTCTGAGCGATGCATCCTGCTGCTGAGCCATGCATCCTGCTGCTGAGCCATGAATCTTCCTGCTAAGACATGAATCTTGCATTTCCCGAAATTTCTTTTTCATTTTTTGTTTTATTTTGCTGAGAGCATTTTTCCTTACCAGTGACGTCGGGTTGTTCTGATAAGATCCTCGGGGCCTGATTTTTCCGGTTCCTAGTAAATGCAACTCATGATCATATTCATCAAATCAGTCTTTATTTCGGTGGGTTGTTGGTCCGAGTTTGCTGAGGTGTTATAGACCTGTCCAGTAGATATTATCAATGTATCTCTCACTTTAGACCATTTGGAATGAGTATATTTTAATTTTCCTCCTAGAGATCAAAGCTGAGTCTGAGTCTGAGAGAGTCTGAGTCTGAGTTCAATTAAAAAAGGGTCTGTCATGTTTGTACACATACTTTTCAATATGACGCTTTGTTCTCAATGTCTGCCATGTTTGTACATGAATCTTTGTTCTCAATGTCTGCCATGTTTGTACACATGCTTTTCAACGTGACGCTTTGTTCTCAATGTCTGCCATGTTTGTACACATGCTTTTCAACATGAAGCTATGTTCTCAATGTCTGCCATGATTGTACACATGCTTTTCAACATGATGCTTTGTTTTCAATGTCTGCCGTGTTTGTACACATGCTTTTCAACATGACGCTTTGTTCTAAAGGTCTGTCATGTTTGTACACATGCTTTTCAACATGACACTTTGTTCTCAATTTCTGGGTTTTTTTTGGTCTTGTCGTGTGTTTGACATGAGGCTTTAACTTAGACATTATTAGTCGATGGCCAGTCAAGCATTCAGTACACACATATCTTTGGTTACTCTAACATCTTGTACGTCATTTTCTCATATGAATGACAGATCCAATCATGTGCCAGTGTTTTGAATGTGTGCGCATCCAGGAAGTCTTTGTTCGCGTGCGAGGGTCGTAGATTGTTTTGGTGATAGTGAGCTCAATTGTCGTGCAAAAGTTTATGAGTAGTAGAATATCGCTGTTACACTTTCCATGACCATGACTTCCGAAGGGCCGTCTTCAGGCATGTGCCTACCGGGCACTGGCCCAGGGCCTCCACTGCTGTAAAATTTGCCCTGTGTTCCGATAAAAGATATTCAAAGTAAGTGACAATGGTCCAGATCGATTGACTATAGACAAACCTCAAAAATAAAAGACAATCGTCCTTAGCAACAGATAATCATCCTTAACAACAGATAATCATCCTTAACAACAGATGATCTTTTGTATGTTTTACATGTTTAGTAAATGTAGGGTGGTTGTTTATTTGTCCAATTATCTTTCAGCCTTTTCGCCAAATATTTTGACTATAAGAAGCACACTCAGATCAACATTGGATTTAGTACATTATTGTTTCCTGCAGTGACAGTGTGTAATGTCAACATTATGAAACGAACAAAGGTAAGTTATCGGTAGAGATGTTTTACAGATACCCACCTTGCTACCTGACCATGTTGGGGAAAAAAACTATTAACTCTCAAAGCTAGGGTCACCCTGTGGCGTCACCAGGGTTGGTGTCTACTCAGTGTAATACATTATTTGGTTCCCCCCCTCCTAATAGGGTTCCCATGGACACCTCCATGTACTTAACCATTCACAATAGCCTATATATAATTCATTAGTTCATTCTGAAGTTACCTACGGCGTTATAAGAGACTTGTGATAAGAGACTTGTTATAAGAGACTTGTTATAAGAGACTTGTGCTAATATCTGTTTCAGAACTGTAAAAAGTTTTACCATTTACTTTTAGATTGAACTTGAAAGTTCAATTTCAGATTCGAAAGCTCTTCTTAAATGGGGCAATATACACATTGATCGAGACCTATACAAGTTTGCAAATAATATCTTACTGTATGTTTGTTTCTAAGTCTCAGTCTGTCTCAGTCTGTCTTAATACGTCTCAGTCTGTCTCACTCGGTCTTAATATATCTATCTATCTATCTATCTATCTATATGTCTATCTATCTATCTATCTATCTACCTGCATGTATGTGTGTGAGAATGTATTTATCTTTCTGCCTGCATGTATGTGTGTCAGCATGTATCTATCTTTCTGCATGTATATATGTGTGTGAGCATGCATCTATCTATCTGCCTGCATGTATGTGTGTGAGCATGTATCTATCTGCCTTCATGTATCTATCTTTCAGCCTCGCACTTGATCGCTGTAACATATTGTTTCCTTTGCCCTACCAGAGCAGCATGGCCTCTCAAGAGATCCTAGATCTCCTGGACGAAGTAGATCTGCAAAACCTCTTATCCCAAGCTAACTCGTTCGAACCAGAATATGAAGATGTGTATGGTGATGAGGACTACGACGGTCTAACAAGCAGCTCGAAAAGGTCACTGCACTATGATGGATAAAAAAAATTAAAATTGTGTATGGCTATGCAATTTTGCTGTATAAAATAATTAAATAAATTCATTTCTAAAAGAAATTTAAACTCCATGTTACATAAATTGTTCTATCTCATTTTACCCCAACGGCTGGCTAAAATGTGTGTTATGTTTGTAGTTAGTTTTATTATTTCCATTTTGATGTTAAAATGTCAACATTGTAATTGTTTCAATTGTGATATTTTAATTTTATTTATGTCACCTTCCTTTTCTTATTTTTAAAATGTGACTTGATTTCAAGTCAAGAAGGATTAAAACGTGACTTAATATCAAGTCAAGAAGGATTAAAATTATTATTAATCACGCCCAAATCAGATAAAGTTTTCATGTATGTGGACATTGACATAATCGGTTTAGTTGCGCACTAATTGCCCATAGAAAAATGTGTACTGTACTGTCAAGTACACGATATAGCAAGCAGTTCAATGTGCAGGAACGTGTACTATACTGTCATGTACACGATATAGCAAGCAGTTCAATGTGAAGAATGTAGCATGCATCTCAAGAAAACATTTATTTTTTTTACGATCAGTATTTCTTAAAATCGTTCTCTTGGATTTGAGGTCGCCATAATTTCAAGTAGAAAATGTGTCCTAACATGTCCTAACGTGTCCTAACGTGTTCTAACGTGTCCTAACGTGTCATACACTATTGTATGTGACTTATTACAGCTTTGGCCCGACTGCAGCTTAGCTTGCCACTGTACTGAATGGATTCAATATTATATCTATGTATCTAGAAATAAATGACATGCTTACTTTAATATCGAGGTCATATATTTGAATGTTTGTTTTACTCCCAGTACCAAAGTTCAAACGGTTACATTCTTTGATGACTTCAACATCAGTGCTGCGCAGAATTACGCCAGATACACTGCGGAGGACAATTACTATGAAGAGGTAACGTCTTGACATCTGTGTTTAACAGAGTACCGTGATTCTGTCTCCTGTATGTGTTTAACAGAGTACCATGATTCTGTCTGCCTTATGTGTTTAAAGGTGTAGCGAAATGTTTCTATTTTAAAGTAAAACTGTTTTAATGAATCAACATAAAACCCACAGACAGTACTATCAGCCTAATAGCCACCGACTGATCTATCAGCATAAAACCCACAGACAGTACTATCAGCCTAAAACCCACCGACAGTACTATCAGCCTAAAAGCCACAGACAGTACTATCAGCCTAAAACCCTCCGACAGTACTATCAGCCTAAAACCCTCCGACAGTACTATCAGCATAAAAGCCACAGACAGTAATGTCAGCCTAAAACCCACAGACAGTACTATCAGACTAAAAGCCAAAGACAGTACTATCAGCCTAAAAGCCACAGACAGTAATGTCAGCCTAAAACCCACAGACAGTACTATCAGCCTAAAACCCTCCGACAGTACTATCAGCATAAAAGCCACAGACAGTAATGTCAGCCTAAAACCCACAGACAGTACTATCAGCCTAAAAGCCACAGACAGTACTATCAGCCTAAAGGCCACAGACAGTAATGTCAGCCTAAAACCCACAGACAGTACTATCAGCCTAAAAGCCACAGACAGTACTATCAGCCTAAAACCCACAGACAGTACTATCAGCCTAAAAGCCACAGACAGTACTATCAGCCTAAAAGCCACAGACAGTACTATCAGCCTAAAACCCACAGACAGTACTATCAGCCTAAAAGCCACAGACAGTAATGTCAGCCTAAAACCCACAGACAGTACTATCAGCCTAAAAGCCACAGACAGTAATGTCAGCCTAAAACCCACAGACAGTACTATCAGCCTAAAAGCCACAGACAGTAATGTCAGCCTAAAACCCACAGACAGTACTATCAGCCTAAAAGCCACAGACAGTACTATCAGCCTAAAACCCACAGACAGTACTATCAGCCTAAAAGCCACGGACAGTAATGTCAGCCTAAAACCCACAGACAGTACTATCAGCCTAAAAGCCACAGACAGTACTATCAGCCTAAAAGCCACAGACAGTACTATCAGCCTAAAACCCACAGACAGTACTATCAGCCTAAAAGCCACAGACAGTAATGTCAGCCTAAAACCCACAGACAGTACTATCAGCCTAAAAGCCACAGACAGTAATGTCAGCCTAAAACCCACAGACAGTACTATCAGCCTAAAAGCCACAGACAGTAATGTCAGCCTAAAACCCACAGACAGTACTATCAGCCTAAAAGCCACAGACAGTAATGTCAGCCTAAAACCCACTACTACTTAAGAAAATCATAAAAACTATCGAGCCGAAGCTCATGAAGTCTTCCCAAGCGCACCACCGCCGCTCCCAACTACTCCCCCAGTGGTCTTTAGTCCAGTCAGGCCGCGAAGTGGCATGCCTGGGAGCCCTCCGCCCCTGAGACAGCCTCCCCCACCCTTCCACTCGATTGACTATGTGAGTGAGGCGGCATCAGAGAAGGAACACCTGGCCGGTCGGGGTGCTGCTTTAACACAGCAACCGGGCCGGACTTTCTTGGGCTGGGGTGGATATATTTTACGCCTCTAATGTCCCCCCTTCCCACCCCGGGGGACGCGTAGGTGTTTTACAGACGCACTCTAATAGGGTTTACGTGGTTTTCTGCGGCATGACTAATTCACACCGCAGCTGGGAGATGAGAAAAAGAAGGTTGCCTAGGAGCAGTATCCTCAAGACTTCATATTTGGAATCATCGGCTAGGGTCGCCACATACCTTCGCCTCATATCCATGCGACAACTGTAATCATGTCCCGACCTGTTTCTACGTTATTTTCAACTGTAACTGTAATCAAGTCCCGACCTGTTTCTACGTTATTTTCAACTGTAACTGTAATCATGTCCCGACCTGTTTCTACGTTATTTTCAACTGCACTTGGTAGAAAACCATGCAGCCGTGCTCTTTCTAACGCAGTTTCCGTGCGTTACCTTTGCCTTTAAGCGCAGGTCCCCTACACGGGGGTCCTGTACCCCGGGTAAACGTTTCAGGGGGTTTGTGGCAAACGCCTCTTTAACGACATGCCATTTATGGGACGGACATGCCGACTATAGCCCCGGTGCTGCCTAAACGCCACAGACAGTACTATCAGCCTAAAACCCACAGACAGTACTATCAGCCTAAAACACACAGACAGTTCTATCAGCCTAAAAACCACAGACAGTACTATCAGCCTAAAACCCACCGATAGTACTATCAGCCTAAAAGACACAGACAGTACTATCAGCCTAAAACCCACCGACAGTACTATCAGCCTAAAAGCCACCGACTGATCTATCAGCATAAAACCAAAAGACTTTACTATCAGCCTAAAACCCACAGATAGTACTATCAGCCTAAAACCCACAGATAGTACTATCAGCCTAAAAGCCACAGAGAGTACTATCAGCCTAAAACCCACCGTCGGATCTATCAGCATAAAACCCACGGACAGTACTATCAGCCTAAAAGCCACCGACTGATCTATCAGCATAAAACCAAAAGACAGTACTATCAGCCTAAAACCCACAGACAGTTATTTTGCTTGAGTTCCATTCTTTAAATGTAACAACCATTATTAGCGATGTTTTCTGACATTTAGCAAAATGATTTCATAATGACACTGTAATGTGTTGCATATTGAAAACAAGACATAGCTTGTTTTAAAGTAATTAACAATAATAACATAGATCTTTTTTATCATAAATATTTTTTAAAGCTTCGTGGCATTACAAAGAGCATCTGAAAAATGTTATCAGAATAACATTACAATTTAATAACATGTCAAAAGCATTTGGATAATACTCCCCTTGTTTTACTTGGACAGTTCTGTGAAGGAACCTGGGAGGCTGAGTCCAACGCATCATCATCATCAGCAGCCGAGGACATCTTTAGGGACATGTTCAGTAAACTACCAAAGTAAGAAATGGGTAGTATATGTCATGTGAATAGTTGTCATCACGTAACTTATGTCATTTGATTTGTTGAAATTTCTTAGGGTGTCTCATTTGATTGACTGTCATGATCAACTAAATTTATTTTGATTGTATATCATCCTTAAATGGTCTATTTTTGTAGTTAAATGTATCATAGACCTCAACTTTAATTTAGTTCTGGCATTGTTTATAAACATTTCGTTACGTCACAGAAAAACACGTAAGGATGTGGGTCACCAGTTGGACGACATGTTAATGAAATGTTCATTTGCTGGTAGGAAATGTATTCTAGGGTGAGTTTTACTTTTGAAATGAAACTATCGATAGAATAATTAGGGACTTCACATATTTCGTGAGCTTTCTTTCCTGATGGATCAATAACACAAATAATATCTTTATTTTATTATTATATCTATAAACCAAATAATATGTCTTTATTATATTTATATATCCATAAACCAAATAGTATGTGTTTATTTATTTAGCAACTTTACCAGACGTAGTTCAGCTTATTACGGGAACTGCTACACACTTGAGAACGACAAATTCATCTCTCTTAAAAGTGGACCTGCTGGAGGTATGTAATATGTTAACATTAATTGTATCTGTTGGAGGTATGTGATATGTTAACATTAATTGGATCTGTTGGAGGTATGTGATTTGTTAACATTAATTGGATCTGCTGGAGGTATGTAATATGTTAACATTAATTGGATCTGTTGGAGGTATGTGATATGTTAACATTAAGTGGATGTGTTGGTGGTATGTGATATGTTAACATTAAGAGGACTTGCTGGAGGTATGTGATATGTTAACATTAATTGGATCTGTTGGAGGTATGTGATATGTTAACATTAATTGGATCTGTTGGAGGTATGTGATATGTTAACATTAATTGGATCTGCTGGAGGTATGTAATATGTTAACATTAATTGGATCTGTTGGAGGTATGTGATATGTTAACATTAAGTGGATGTGTTGGGGGTATGTGATATGTTAACATTAAGTGGATGTGTTGGGGGTATCATATTTTAACATTAAGTGGATGTGTTGGAGGTATGTGATATGTTAACATTTACTGGACCTGCTGGAGGTATGTGATATGTTAACATTAATTGGATCTGCTGGAGGTATGTAATATGTTAACATTAAGAGGACTTGCTGGAGGTATGTGATATGTTAACATTAATTGGACCTGCTGGAGGTATGTGATATGTTAACATTAATTGGATCTGTTGGAGGTATGTGATATGTTAACATTAATTGGATCTGCTGGAGGTATGTAATATGTTAACATTAATTGGATCTGTTGAAGGTATGTGATATGTTAACATTAAGTGGATGTGTTGGGGGTATCATATTTTAACATTAAGTGGATGTGTTGGAGGTATGTGATATGTTAACATTTACTGGACCTGCTGGAGGTATGTGATATGTTAACATTTACTGCACCTGCTGGAGGTATGTGATATGATAACATTAAGTGAACCTGCTGGGGGTATGTGATATGTTAACATTTACTGGAACTGCTGGAGGTATGTGATATGTTAACATTTACTGGACCTGCTGGAGATATGTGATATGATAACATTAAGTGGGCCTGCTGGAGGTATGTGATATGTTAAAATTAACTGGACCTGCTGGAGGTATGTGATATGTTAACATTTAGTGGACCTGTTGGAGGTATGTGATATGTTAACATTAAATGGACATGCTGGAGGTATGTGATAGTTAACAGGTGGGCCCAGTACTGTTTTAAGGCATGGGCCCACTAGGCACTGACCCAGGGCCTCACGTATCTAAGGAGCCTCACACTTCTAGGAGACTCACACTTCTAGTAGACTCACACTTCTAGAAGCCTCACACTTCTAGGAGACTCACTCTTCTAGGAGACTCACTCTTCTAGGAGACTCACACTTCTAGTAGACTCACTCTTCTAGGAGACTCACTCTTCTAGAAGCCTCACACTTCTAGGAGACTCACACTTCTAGAAGCCTCACTCTTCTAGGAGACTCACTCTTCTAGGAGACTCACTCTTCTAGGAGACTCAATCTTCTAGGAGACTCACTCTTCTAGGAGACTCAATCTTCTAGGAGACTCACTCTTCTAGGAGACTCAATCTTCTAGGAGACTCAATCTTCTAGGAGACTCACTCTTCTAGGAGACTCACTCTTCTAGGAGACTCATTCTTCTAGTAGACTCAATCTTCTAGTAGACCCACTCTTCTAGTAGACCCACTCTTCTAGTAGACCCACTCTTATAGTAGACCCACTCTTCTATTAGACTCAATCTTCTAGTATACTCAATCTTCTAGCAGACCCACACTTAGGAATAAATCAAAGAGTCTTCTAAACGTCGCCATAAGTTCATTATTCAGACATTTAAGAGAAGAAAGTTATAATAATCAGACATTTAAGAGAAGAAAGTTATAATAATTAGACATTTATGAGAAGAAAGTTATAATAATCAGACATTTAAGAGAAGAAAGTTATAATAATCAGACATTTAAGAGAAGAAAGTTATAATAATCAGACATTTAAGAGAAGAAAGTTATAATAATCAGACATTTAAGAGAAGAAAGTTATAATAATCAGACATTTAAGAGGAGAAAGTTATAATAATTAGACATTTAAGAGAAGAAAGTTATAATAATCAGACATTTAAGAGAAGAAAGTTATAATAATCAGACATTTAAGAGAAGAAAGTTATAATAATAAGACATTTAAGAGAAGAAAGTTATAATAATCAGACATTTAAGAGAAGAAAGTTATAATAATTAGACATTTAAGAAAAGAAAGTTATAATAATCAGACATTTAAGAGAAGAAAGTTATAATAATCAGACATTTAAGAGAAGAAAGTAATAATAATCAGACATTTAAGAGAAGAAAGTTATAATAATTAGACATTTAAGAGGAGAAAGTTATAATAATCAGACATTTAAGAGAAGAAAGTTATAATAATTAGACATTTAAGAGAAGAAAGTTATAATAATCAGACATTTAACTGAAGAAAGTTATAATAATCAGACATTTAAGAGAAGAAGTTATAATAATCAGACATTTAAGAGAAGAAAGTTATAATAATCAGACATTTAAGAGAAGAAAGTTATAATAATCAGACATTTAAGAGAAGAAAGTAATAATAATCAGATATTTAAGAGAAGAAAGTTATAATAATCAGACATTTAAGAGAAGAAATTTATAATAATTAGACATTTAAGAGAAGAAAGTTATAATAATCAGACATTTAAGAAAAGAAAGTTATAATAATTAGACATTTAAGAGAAGAAAGTTATAATAATTAGACATTTAAGAGAAGAAAGTTATAATAATCAGACATTTAATTGAAGAAAGTTATAATAATTAGACATTTAAAATAAACTTTGAAAGTTACTTCATTCATTTGAAAATTCACGCTGTCTGATTTTCCCACAGATAAATCATATATTAAAAAATAGTACACCTTTTGTACAGGGAAGTCTTCTGGTAGGTAAGGGTGGGACATTTGTCCCCCCCCCCTGAATTTACAGGTCTGATTTAACTTGCCATGTAACTTAACAAGACGACCAAGTTTTGGTTTTGCCCACCTCCCCCTGAAAAAAGTAAAATGACGCCCCTGCTTTTGTTAATGTTTCGTTTCTTCTTTGTTATACAATTTAGATACAATTATTTTTTAAAGGACCTGTTTTCAAAAGCCATATTATATCTCGAGACATAACAGCATTTATATCTCTCTTTTTGTTACTGTAAATTTTGGGAAAACCTGCAAAAGTTTTAATTTAAATCCAAAATGATAATGATTATGATAAGTATGTTATTATAAGTATGTTATTATAAGTATGTTATTATAAGTATGGTATTATAAGTATGTTATTATAAGTATGTTATTATAAGTATGGTATTATAAGTATGTTATTATAAGTATATTATTATAAGTATGTTATTATACGTTTGTTATTATAAGTATGTTATTATAAGTATGTTATTATAAGTATGTTATTATAAGTATGCTATTATAAGTATGTTATTATAAGTATGTTATTATAAGTATGTTATTATAAGTATGTTATTATAAGTATGTTATTATAAGTATGTTATTATAAGTATGTTATTATAAGTATGTCCAGGGAATCTATGAAACCCAAGCATGGTCAAGGGAATCTATGAAACCCAATCATGGTCAAGGGAATCTATGAAACCCAATCATGGTCAAGGGAATATATGAAACCCAAGCATAGTCAAGGGAACCTATGAAACCCAATCATGGTCAAGGGAATCTATGAAACCCAAGCATGGTCAAGGGAATCTATGAAACCCAAGCATGGTCAAGGGAATCTATGAAACCCAAGCATGGTCAAAGGAATCTATGAAACCCAAGCATGGTCAAGGGAACATATGGAACCCGAGCATGGTCAAGGGAATCTATGAAACCCAAGCATGGTCTAATGTAAATTATGAAACCCAAGCATGGTCAAAAGAATCTATGAAACCCAAGCATGGTCTAATGAAACTATGAAACCCAAGCATGGTCAAAAGAATCTATGAAACCCAAGCATGGTCAAGCGAATCTATGAAACCCAAGCATGGTCAAGGGAACCTATGGAACCCAAGCACAGACAAGGGAACCTATGTAGCCCAAGAACGGACAAGGGAACCTAAATATCAACAAACAACTTTTCTATTGCTAGCGGTTACGTTTAGAATGATGCAAAACTAAATCCAAATATGCGTCTGTTATGAGAGATTTTCCTTTCCTTGATTACGAGGCATGCTGTGTGTCATTATACTTTGTTGTGTGTAGAGATTTTTATTTTCTCGTACAATTTTGTGCTCATTGTATTTTTATATACAGTACCGGTACCAGCAAATCTGTAAGTTTATCATTTTAATCATATTTCTCTTGCTGTTATTATTTAATTGAAGTTCACAAATTTAAAAGTTATTAATTGCAATTAGCTCTGGCCTTGATTGTCGTTTTATTTGTTATTATTTTTAACCTTTGGTATCGTCCTTTATTATGGACTGTTTTTAGAACGAGCCCTAGACAAAACAACAGAGATTAAATTCTCCATCTATAACGGTCCGTAATAGCGTCAAAATGCATCCCATCATTTTGATTTTATAAAAAAAAAAAATTGGAGGGACTTACTGAGACCTCTCTTCAAACCTTACCCCCATTTTCGTTCGGCGCGCCGGGTCTCTTCTCCCACCCCAACTAAAGTTATAGTACCGACACATTTTCATATTTAAAAAGCTCTGGATTCAAGGAAATGCTATGATTTTGTTTGAAAGGAAAAAATTATGATTTACTTTAGTTTGATAAACGAAGTTGGACTGTAAAGATTCTAGGGATGAAACTAAACTTGGGCTAAAAGCACACCCTCGGGTGGTTCCACTAACAGAATGGCCTTATAGTTATCTTTTTCGGTGGCACCGAAGTCATTGCTGCCCCTGGGCATCAAAATTCCTAATTTTGGTGCTGACAGATGCCCTGCCCCCCTCCCCCTAACGCCTGAAATACTCCCCCCCCCCCCCAAATCCCTTGAGGAAAAAATACCTGAAAGAAACTAGTCAAAACGCCAACCTAGGCCAACCTAGACCAACCTGGGCCAACCTAGACCAACCTGGACTAATCTAGGCCAACCTGGGTCAACCTAGGCCAACCTGGTTCAACCTAGGCCAACCTAGGCAAACCTGGGTCAACCTAGGCCAACCTTGGTCAACCCAGGCCAACCTGGGTCAACCAAGGCCAACCTAGGCCAACCTAGGCCAATCTAGGCCAACCTGGGCAACCTAGGCCAACCTAGGCAAACCTGGGTCAACCTAGGCCAACCTGGGCGAACCTTCTTCCCACGACACTGTTTATATAGCTGGTTTGCGGCCTCCTTGCATTTCTGTGTCCAAGACCTACGCAGGTGTAAAGACAGCCCTGGGTGAACCTGATGGAGGTATTTGATAGATCAATAGGGAGCCTGCTGGAGGTATTTGATAGTTACATTAGGGGGCCTGATGGAGGTATATGATAGTTAAAATAGGGGGCCTGCTGGGGGTATATGATAGTTATCATACGTGGATCTGCTGGAGGTATGTGATATGTTAACAACAGGTGAGTCTGCTGGAGCTACGTGATATGTAAACAAAAGTTTTTAGTGTATACGTGTAGAGATTAACTGCTGCTATGTACTTTGTGTTGATGACGTGTTTGGGTATTCGGGATGACGTGTTTGGGTATTCGGGATGACGTGTTTGGGTATTAGGGATAACGTGTTTGGGTATTAGGGATAACGTGTTTGGGTATTAGGGATAACGTGTTTGGGTATTAGGGATAACGTGTTTGGGTATTAGGGATAACGTGTTTGGGTATTAGGGATAACGTGTTTGGGTATTCGGGATGACGTGTTTGGGTTTTAGGGATAACGTGTTTGGGTATTCGGGATGACGTGTTTGGGTATTAGGGATAACGTGTTTGGGTATTAGGGATGACGTGTTTGGGTATTAGGGATGACGTGTTTGTTGTTTAGTTTTTAGAGTTATATGATGTAAGTGGATTTAAGAGTTAACCAGAGATGACGAGAGTGTGCTAGAGTTTACAGCTACTTTTTGCTAGTCTGTTGTTATAAGTTGTCTGGATTCTTAGGTCTAGAATGTTGACGATGTGATTCTTAGGTCTAGAATGTTGACGATGTGATTCTTAGGTCTAGAATGTTGACGATGTGATTCTTAGGTCTAGAATGTTGACGATGTGATTCTTAGGTCTAGAATGTTGACGATGTGATTCTTAGGTCTAGAATGTTGACGATGTGATTCTTAGGTCTAGAATGTTGACGATGTGATTCTTAGGTCTAGAATGTTGACGATCTGATTCTTAGGTCTAGAATGTTGACGATGTGATTCTTAGGTCTAGAATGTTGACGATGTGATTCTTAGGTCTAGAATGTTGACGGTCTGATTCTTAGGTCTAGAATGTTGACCATGTGATTCTTAGGTCTAGAATGTTGACGATGTGATTCTTAGGTCTAGAATGTTGACGATGTGATTCTTAGGTCTAGAATGTTGACCATGTGATTCTTAGGTCTAGAATGTTGACGATATTCACCTTCGAAGAAAACGAATATTAAAGAATAACTTTGATTTCACGAAGTGTTGTTGTATTAGCGTGATCCTTGTGAGGATTGAGTGACAATGTATTAGCGTGATCATTGTGAGAATTGAGTGACAATGTATTAGTGTGATCATTGTGAGAAGTGAGGGACAATGTATTAGCGTGATCCTTGTGAGAAGTGAGTGACAATGTATTAGTGTGATCCTTGTGAGAAGTGAGTGACAATGTATTAGCGTGATCATTGTGAGAAGTGAGTGACAATGTATTAGCGTGATCATTGTGAGAATTGAGTGACAATGTATTAGTGTGATCATTGTGAGAAGTGAGTGACAATGTATTAGCGTGATCATTGTGAGAAGTGAGTGACAATGTATTAGTGTTATCCTTGTGAGAAGTGAGTGACAATGTATTAGTGTGATCATTGTGAGAAGTGAGTGACAATGTATTAGTGTGATCCTTGTGAGAAGTGAGTGACAATGTATTAGTGTGATCCTTGTGAGAAGTGAGTGACAATGTATTAGCGTGATCATTGTGAGAAGAGAATGACAATGTATTAGCGTGATCCTTGTGAGGATTGAGTGACAATGTATTAGCGTGATCCTTGTGAGAAGTGAGTGACAATGTATTAGCGTGATCCTTGTGAGAAGTGAGTGACAATGTATTAGCGTGATCCTTGTGAGGAGTGGGTGACAATGTATTTTATAAGCGTGATTCTTTCGAGATGTGAATGACCATGTATTGGCGTGATCCTTATTAGCATTGAGTGACCTTGTATTATATATAAACCTAGACAACGTTGCCAGAAATACTGGAAGGGTCTCGACCGAGTATTTTGTCACTAGAGGTATGTGATGGTTTACATTAGGTGGGCCTGTTAGAAGTTTGTGAAAAGTCACAAGCGGTGGACTTGCTGAGGTTATGGAGACGTTTTTAATAGACCAGTGTGTGCATTATATTTACTGTGTACTTACCTTGTTTCAGTAGATCTCTATGTTGCTATCTTAAATTTGTTTCTGACCAGGTCTAGAGATGATCTTGTACCTAGAGGCTAATGAGTATCTGTTAGCCATTGTTTCATTTCACCTCTATGTTTATAAGTTTCGCGTTGTTTCTGACCAGGTCTAGAGATGATCTTGTACCTAGAGACTAACGAATACCTGGAAGGTATCACAAGTGGAAAAGGTGCCCAAGTCGTTATACACGAGCAAGGAACTTTACCATTCCCTGATGACGAAGGAATTGCAGTGACAGCTGGCGATCAGACGATGATAGGTCTCAGACAAGTCGGTCCATATTCATTTTCTAGCTATTTTACCGATGATTCCCTAGCTATATTACCAATTATTATCTAACTAGATTACCGATGATTCCTTAGCTAGATTATCGATTATTCTCTAGCTACATTATTGACGATCCCTAGCTAGATTACCGATTATTCTCTAGCTACATTATTGATGATTCCCTAGCTATATTACCAATTATTCTCTAGCTAGATTACCGATGATTCCTTAGCTAGATTATCGATTATTCTCTAGCTACATTATTGATGATCCCTTAGCTAGATTACCGATTATTCTCTAGCTACATTATTGACGAATCCCTAGTTAGATCACCGATGATTCTCCATCTAGATCACCAGAATCTCTTTATAGGATAAGGTTGGTATATTTACTATCTTAACGTGGGCTTACGGTCCCATGATCAACATATATAGTTACCGTTTCCGTTTTAACTATAACGGCTTTCTTTGTCCAACCAGTGCCGTCGCTTGGGCCCTACTACCCCCAATAAAATTATTTTAAATTGAAGTGAATGGCAAGAATGCTTCTACAGTGGCACGCTCTAAAAGCTAAAATAATTGTCAGCTGCCAGGGCGGCCGATTATTTGTCAGCCGCCAGGACGGCCGATTATTTGTCAACTACCAGGACAGCTAGCTTATTTGTCAGCTGCCAGGACCGCCGATTATGTGTCAACTACCAGGACAGCTAGCTTATTTGTCAGCTGCCAGGACGGCCGATTATTTGTCAACTACCAGGACAGCTAGCTTATTTGTCAGCTGCCAGGACGGCCGATTAACTTGCGAATCAAAAGTTTTACAGTAGATAAAGCGTGACATTTCTATCTTGTGAGAGGAACATTATGTTCGTTCTTTACAAATTTGACGCGGTGAACTCGCTCGCTCTTTCATGGTCACATGTAAGTTCGTATCTGAGTCAAAGGGGGCACTATCCCCCCAGCGCCAACATCAGGTGGCACCAAAATAGTTTTAGGTATGACCTAAATAAAATATTGAACTTTCTCTACAGCAGAATGACGGTCCTGTATAGATGTCATGACAATAATTGGCATGGCCCTGCACACAGCAAAATGACAATAATTGACACGCCCTGTATTTATTACAATGACAATATTTTACACGCCCAGACAAATATTGACATGGCCCTGCATATAACACAATGGAAATAATTGCCATGGAACGTGTAAAGAGCACAGTGAGACACACACACACAAAATTTCATCCACTGCATACTGGTTTTATTCCAGTCATGGCTCGTTTTATGAAACTTCGGCTCTCTCTAGTCAAATATAAAGTAAGCACAAACATAAGTGCTTAGGTTCCAACAATGAAAAATTCTGAGGACATCAAAATAAAATTTTGTGAAGAACTAGACAATGTGATCTCAAAAGATAATAAATCGTAAAGCTATTTATCATTCGGAACTCTCAAAAAACATGACCTTGGAAAGTGTATCAGCAAAGGTCTATTGCTCCTATATGATAGACTACATCAACACCAGATATGAGAGTAACCAAGGATATGTGTGGTACTGAATGTTGGATTTAAAATCGACTAATAATGTCCAAATTAAGTTTCATATTCATAGCCATGAGAAGACTTTAAGGCCAGATATTTAAAACAAAGTTTAATGTCCAAAATGTTAAATGTACAAACTTGGCTGACCATTTTGTCCATTGACCTCAAAAGCAGACTAATCCAAAACCTTTGATGGCATTAATCAAATAAACCAAATTTTATTTTTGAACACAGTAAAACATTCCCGTCGTTTTTTTTCCACAAAACTATTTAAAAATGGACAAGTAGGTCATCAGGCAGCTGTGAGCAGTATTCGCTGAGGATAATTCATTTATCATACGATGACCCATGACGTCGAACAATAATAAATATCTGATTGCCTGTCGAAATGTGTGTATGAGACACAGAATGAACAACTTACCATTCTAGGACCTTCTCGTACCCTAGAGTCGAGACACAGAATGAACAACTTACCATTCTAAGACCTTCTCATACCTTGGAGTTGAGACACAGAATGAACAACTTACCATTCTAGGACCTTCTCATACCTTAGAGTTGAGACACAGAAT
The DNA here is from genome assembly GCA_964017045.1 of Omphiscola glabra. Lineage (NCBI taxonomy): Eukaryota > Metazoa > Mollusca > Gastropoda > Lymnaeidae > Omphiscola > Omphiscola glabra. The sequence continues at coordinate 53,420,724 of OZ024796.1, read as the reverse complement.
GAACAACTTACCATTCTATGACCTTCTGATACCCTAGAGTTGCGACACAAAGTGATCAACTTACCATTATAGGACCTTCTCATACCCTAGAGTTGCGACACAAAATGATCAAGTTATCATTCTAGGACATTCTCATACCCTAAAGCTGCTAACATTGTAATGCTACTTTTGACTGATTTTTATTAAAATAGTTGATTTATCATTGTTGATCATTTTTAAATTTATTCAGATTCAAATCAAACGCCTGGATGGCGTGTATGGACCCTGCAAGTCTGTGGACAATTTCATGCAGAAATACAAGATCAAATACACTAGGAATGTAAGTGTTAATATCTTAGACAAAACACACCAGGAATGTAAGTGTTAATATCTTAGACAAAACACACCAGGAATGTAAGTGTTAATATCTTAGACAAAACACACCAGGAATGTAAGTGTTAATATCTTAGACAAAACACACCAGGCACAAACGTGTTAGTTATAATATATTAAGTACCAGAAATAAATGTGTTCACATTTTATATGATACTCTCCAGGAACATAAAGTAACACAACTTAACATACACAAACGCCGCGAACTCAGATGTTCATGAAATCAAAGAGTAGTATCAAAGCGTTCATTTGTATCATTCCTTATAAATCTTAACAAAATATAATTTTTAGTTGAAACAAGTAATGTCTAATATAGGACACGTCATTATGTGGAAGTATTACATACTGAAATAAGCCTGAATATGGAAGTATTATATGATAAAAAAGCCATGATATGTCGATCATGCCACAGTCAATTGTGATGTTCCCAGAGTTGCCTGAAGATCTGCCAACAAAATCTCATCATACAAACATGTCAGTGTTACGATGAGATATACCAGGACATCAATGACGTCATGAAGATATCGGACAAAGACAGTCCATGCCGAAATGAAAGCCGTAAGCTTCTATGAGTTTTTATCTTTTGCGCATATTTTCTAAAATAAGACTTAGAATTTCTGAAATGACTCAAGCACTGTCGGAAAATCCCATTAGGCTAAAGACAAACGTAAAAATACTAGAGAGCCCCACTCACGTTATTTGACCTCTAAACTGAATGTTTTTGTTTTGGTTTACCCTAAAGATTACTATCCAACTAATTCTTGTTTCTATAACCCCTAGAACTGACGTGTGTTACAGGGGTCAAATGGACATTTGACGACAACGCCAACAGATGTGCTTGTGACAGTCCGTGCAGGTAGGTAGCCACATCGACGGCTGTTCTATGCAGCTGTGCTTGTGACAGTCCTTGCAGGTAGGTGACCACATATACGGCTGTTCGATGCAGCTGTGCTTGTGACAGTCCCTGCAGATAGGTGACCACATCTACGGCTTTTCTATAGCCGCTGTGCTTGTCATAGTCCCTACATGTAGGTGACCATATCTACAGTTGTTCTATGCAGCTGTGCTTGTGACAGTCCCCGCAGGTAGGTAACTACATCTACGACTGTTCTATACAACTGTGCTTGTGACAGTCCCTGCAGGTAAGTGACCTATTCTACGGCTGTTCTATAGCAGCTGTGCTTGTGACAGTCCCTGCAGGTAGGTGACCACATCTACGGCTGTTCTATAGCAGCTGTGCTTGTGACAGTCCCTGCAGGTAGGTGACCACATCTACGGCTGTTCTATAGCAGTTATGCTTGTGATAGTCCCTGCATGTAGGTGACCACATCTAACAAACAAACAAACTATTCAGCAGTTCTACTGGCTAGCGAGTCATTTCCGAATGGGAGATGAGCAAACAAACAAACTATTCAACAGTTCTACTGGCTAGCGAGTCATTTCCGAATGGGAGATGAGAAAACAAACTATTCAGCAGTTCTACTGGCTAGCGAGTCATTTCCGAATGGGAGATGAGAAAACAAACAAATTATTCAGCAGTTCTACTGGCTCGCGTGTCATTTCTGAATGGGAGATGAGAAAACAAACTATTCAGCAGTTCTACTGGCTAGCGAGTCATTTCTGAATGGGAGATGAGCAAACAAACAAACTATTCAGCAGTTCTACTGGCTAGCGAGTCATTTCTGAATGGGAAATGAGCAAACAAACAAACTATTCAGCAGTTCTACTGGCTAGCGAGTCATTTCTGAATGGGAAATGAGCGAAACAAAGGATGGGTAAACCTGGTTTAAAAAAAGACAAAACAAAACAACGAACGTGTCGGCACGATGCCTTTGTCAGCGAACAAACAACGGTAAAACAGAATTAAATAAAAATAACACTTAGCTGTAATGCTTAGGTTACTTCTTGTAAACAACTGTGGCATTTTCAATATTTTTCTCTACAAATATTTTCAGTGAAAAAGCTTACGGCCGAAATGTGGCATCCAGAATGTGGCCAAGTAATTCCGTTGCTGTACGTATGTTTAGTTTATAGTTCTTAATAGCAAGGGGCTCATTTTTCATTTGTGACCTGCCGTAGTCTTCTAATTGTTTGTTATAGACCTTACTATGTTAACTAACTATGTTAACTTACTATGTTAACTAACTATGTTAACTAACTATGTTAACTAACTATGTTAACTAACTATGTTAACTAACTATGTTAACTTACTATGTTAACTAACTATGTTAACTAACTATATTAACTAACTATGTTAACTAACTATGTTAACTAACTATGTTAACTTACTATGTTAACTTACTATATTTACTTACTATGTTAACTTACTATGTTAACTTACTATGTTAACTTACTATGTTAACTTACTATGTTAACTTACTATGTTCACTTACTATGTTAACTAACTATGTTAACTAACTATGTTAACTAACTATGTTAACTAACTATGTTAACTAACTATGTTAACTTACTTTGTTAACTTACTATGTTAACTAACTATGTTAACTAACTATGTTAACTAACTATGTTAACTAACTATGTTAACTAACTATGTTAACTAACTATGTTAACTAACTATGTTAACTAACTATGTTAACTTACTATGTTAACTTACTATGTTAACTAACTATGTTAACTAACTATGTTAACTAACTATGTTAACTAACTATGTTAACTTACTATGTTAACTTACTATGTTAACTAACTATGTTAACTAACTATGTTAACTAACTATGTTAACTTACTATGTTAACTAAGTATGTTAACTTACAATATTTACTTACTATGTTAACTTACAATGTTAACTTACTTTGTTAACTTACTATGTTAACTGACTATGTTAACTAACTATGTTAACTTACTATGTTAAAAGTTTCTTTATAAAAATGAATCACTCCAGACCAATTCCAACAACATATTTATTGATGTTATTTGGTAGAATGTTATGGTAAAAAGTATGTGCAGTACGAAAAAAACACTCTGTGATGAGCTGGAGGGCAAGACTTATCTACAGTAAGTATTTTGATTTCAATTATTTCTGACATTAGAGATATAGTTCACCTGAAGAAAATGAACTTTCATTTTTATCACATATGTCTTATCTATAGTATATTTTTATCAAGTAAAATTGTGTCATTTAATGGGTATCTGTCTATCAAGTTACTTTCTGTCAATCAATAAGTCAATCAATAAGTCAATCAATAAGTCAATCAATAAGTCAATCAATAAGTCAATCAATAAGTCGATCAATAAGTCGATCAATAAGTCAATCAATAAGTCAATCAATAAGTCAATCAATAAGTCAATCAATAAGTCAATCAATAAGTCAATCAATAAGTCAATCAATAAGTATGTTTCTTTCATGGTATATGTAGATACAAATATTTATATTTTTGACGGCGGGGACTGCAATTAATAACGGTAAAAGGTAGGGAAAATATTAAAATGGTGAACTACCATGCAATGCAAAGTTGATTAAGTAACTAGCTTAGATTTCTTGGCCACACCGAGTTTAACACATTCATTCTTGTGGTATAAACAGCTATTGTTATTTTACTTCCTAAATTCTCACCTAATTATACCTAAACTCTCACATAACCTTTCTCACTTAACCTCTCTCACCTAACCTCTCTCACATAACCTCTCTCAAATAACCTCTCTCACTTAACCTCTCTCACTTAACCTCTCTCACCTAACCTCTCTCAACTAACCTCTCTCACCTAACCTCTCTCACTTAACCTCTCTCACCTAACCTCTCTCACCTAACCTCTCTCACCTAACCTCTCTCACCTAACCTCTCTCACTTAACCTCTATCACCTAACCTCTCTCACCTAACCTCTCTCAACTAACCTCTCTCACTTAACCTCTCTCACCTAACCTCTCTCACTTAACCTCTCTCACCTAACCTCTCTCACCTAACCTCTCTCACCTAACCTCTCTCAACTAACCTCTCTCACCTAACCTCTCTCACTTAACCTCTCTCACCTATCCTATCTCACCTAACATCTCTCACCTAACGTCTCTCACCTAACCTCTCTCACCTAAACTCTCTCATCTAACCTCTCTCACCTAACCTCTCTCACCTAACCTCTCTAACTTAACCTCTCTCATCTAACTTCTCTCACCTAACCTCTCTCACTTAACCTCTCTCACCTAACTTCTCTCACCTAACTCTCTCACCTAACCACTCTCACCTAACCTCTCTCACTTAACATCTCTCACCTAACCTCTCTCACTTAACCTCTCTCACCTAACTTCTCTCACCTAACCTCTCTCACCTAACCTCTCTCACCTAACCTCTCTCACTTAACTTCTCTCACCTAACCTCTCTCACCTAACCTCTCTCATCTAACTTCTCTCACCTAATCTCTCTCACTTAACCTCTCTCACCTAACTCTCTCACCTAACCTCTCTCCCCTAACCTCTCTCACCTAACCTCTCTCACTTAACCTCTCTCACCTAACCTCTCTCAACTAACCTCTCTCACCTAACCTCTCTCACTTAACCTCTCTCACCTAACCTCTCTCACCTAACCTCTCTCATCTAACTTCTCTCACCTAACCTCTCTCACCTAACCTCTCTCACTTAACCTCTCACACCTAACCTCTCTCACCTAACCTCTCTCATCTAACTTCTCTCACCTAACCTCCCTCACCTTACCTCTCTCACCTAACTTCTCTCACCTAACCTCTCTCACCTAACCTCTCTCACTTAACCTCTCTCACCTAACCTCTCTCACCTAACCTCTCTCACCTAACCTCTCTCACCTAACCTCTCACATAACCTCTCACCTAACCTCTCTCACCTAACCTCCCTCACCTTACATCTCTCACCTAACCTCTCTCACCTAACCTCTCTCACCTAACCTCTCTCACCTAACCTCTCTCATCTAACCTCTCTCACCTAGCCTCTCTCACCTAACCTCTCACCTAACCTCTCTCACTTAACCTTTCTCACCTAACCTCTCTCACCTAACCTCTCTCACCTAACCTCTCTCACCTAACCTCTCTCACCTAACCTCTCACCTAATTTATCACTTAACCTTTCATGCCTAACCTATCTCAACTAACTTCTCCAACTCCAATGAGGTAATGATGACAAATCCTCAAATAATCTTGTACATCCTCAGAGAGGACTTCATCAAGTTGAATATTTATTATGAAGAACTGAACTTTGAAGAAATGGAGGAACAAATCGATTATGAGGTACTTTTAAATGTATGTTGAAATGTATGTGGAAATGTATGTTGAAATATATGTTGAAATGTATGTGGAAATGTATGTTGAAATGTATGTTGAAATATATGTGGAACTGATGTTGAATTGTATGTTAAAATGTATGTTGAAAGGTATGTTAAAATGTACGCTAAAATGTGTGTTGACATGTATGTTGAAATGTTAATAGTTTTAGAAATAAACATTTTACAATAGAAATAAACATTTTACAATAGTATAAATATGTCTTGATTTGATCTTGACCTGGGTTCTTGCCTTGTATATTTTATTCCTCATTAAAATATCTTATACATCTAAAATTTTCTATGTCTCATGCAATGTATTTTGTAATACTCATGCGTCTTATGTTTCTCGAATACGTATGTCTTAAGTATGTGGTAAAGTTTATATATAAGCAATAACGGATATTTTTTAAAAGTTTCTAAATATTGTTGTATATATGTCTTCCAGTTCACTCAGCTGTTGTCTGATGTCGGTGGAACTATCGGTCTATGGATTGGTCTGTCTATTTTGAGTATTTTTGAACTGTGCCACGTCCTGCTGCAGATCTGTCATTATATCGTCCGAGGAAATCAATAGACCAATTATGACGTTATTTGGGGCATACATTGTGATCGGGTTTACATAAATTTCATTGTGGAATGTATTTACTTAGATTAATGTTTCGGGACATATTAAATTAATACAGAAAACACAGAAATAGTAATTAGCCAATTGTTTCATATTGAGACCATTAGAAGAAGTTAAATAATGGTAACAGTTATTTTAATGATTAAGACTTTCATATTGTTTTAAAATTATAATAATAATTTTTTATTTTTTTTTGAAAACGCATTGTAAACTTATCCTGTATGTCTAGCACGAAGTATTGTTTCTTATTGTGTCAACACCGGTGATTTCAATGTAGAAAATAGGTTGTTTTATAATGTGTTAATACTGGTTACTTCAATGTAGAAAAGATTCTATATATGATATAAGGACAACACCGGTAATTTCGATGTGGAAAATATGTTGTCTGTGATTTTGTAATTTTAAACATCTTAAATTCGATCTTTTAAATCAACACTTACTTGAGATTAATTGATATCGATTTGTCTAGATCACCACCCTTTAGTTTCACACTATATTTCAAAAGATGACTGTTAAAATAAGATAACCCAGAGAAAAGTGACACAGCTACAGATAAAAGTGACACCGCTACAGAGAAAAGTGACACGGCTACAGAGAAAAGTGACACGGCTACAGAGAAAAGTGACACGGCTACAGAGAAAAGTGACACGGCTACAGAGAAAAGTGACACGGCTACAGAGAAAAGTGACACGGCTACAGAGAAGTAAGATTGGTTTATTATCAGGCCAATTTTCGGAACAGTACGATATTTATAATCCAATAGTGTAAGCCGCTGACAGGATTATAAATGGATCATCAAACATATTGAGCGATATTTCATAGGTTCCAATATTTCTAACCCGGTTAAAAGCAACAGCTTTTTGTTAAAATGTTTTTTTTTTAAATTTAATATATTTATTTTATTGTTGAAAACACATTTTTCTCCGGAGTACTCCCTGATAAAAACGTTGCACTCCTATAACGACTGCCAACATTTTCTTTCCTTTCAACTTTCTCAAAGGAACAATTTAATTTTGAAAAAAACTGTAACAAAGATTTAGAATTGTGAATGCTTACTTAATGTCATAGTTCAATGTTTCTTAGTATGACACTGTTCACACCAAGAAGTTATTAAGAGCAGGGATTAGGAATGAAGCTGGGAGCAGCGGATCAAGGCACTGTAGTCGGTTCTTTTTATCTGGAGCTGGTAGAATTTCTTTCTGATCCGAGCTCCATGAATTGTAATGTATTAATTGTATTATTTTTTTTATCTAAAAAGTATATTTTGTACTTTTATTTTTTATTAAACTCTTCAACCAGATATCTTACGCCATCTTCTACCGGCTATGTTGCACCTCTCTACTACCAGCTGTTTTTCCATACTCTTCTACCAGCTATATTGTCCCACTCTTCTACCAGCTATGTTGCACCTCTCTACTTCCAGCTATGCTACCACACTCTTCTACCAGCTATATTGCCCCCTTAATCTACCAGCTATGTTGCCCCCCTAATCTACCAGCTATGCTGCCCCACTCTTCTATCAACTATGTTTCTGTTATATACATTGCTAATGCCTTGATATATACATTGCTAATGCCTTGTTATAGAGACACAATAATGAACACATTTCTTCGAAAACTTGGCAGCCTCCCACACCCCCACCTCCCACACCCCCACCTCCCACACCCCCACCTCCCACACACCCCACCTCCCACACCCCCACCTCCCACACCCCCACACCCACACCTCCCACACCCTCACCTCCCACACCCCCACCTCCCACACCCCCACTCCCACACCCCCACTCCCACACCCCCACCTCCCACCTACCACACCCACCCTTTCCACACCCCCACTCCCACACTCCACCTCCCACACCCCCACACCCCACCTCCCACACCCCCACACCCCCACCTCCCACACCCCCACTCCCACACCCCCACTCCCACTCCCACACCCCCACTCCCACACCCCCACCTCCCACACCCCCACTCCCACACCCCCACTCCCACACCCCCACCTCCCACACCCCCCACTTCCCACACCCACACACCCCACCCCGGGTTACCACCCCTTCACCACCTCTTAATAGGAGCGGAGTATGGCCATAAAAACTGCTCAATATCCCTGATTAAAATATGGTCACTACTCTTTTCACTTTGTTGCTTAGTTTTTAGATATCTCAAGAAACATTAATAAAATTGTAAATTATACTTTTTAATAATATGTTGACTATAGTAAAGCAGACAGTCAATGCACATACATATAAGACACAATACTATAGTAAAGCAGACAGTCAATGCACATAGATATAAGACACAATGAGAGGATACCGAAATAGTTTAAAGCCATAAGGACACAGTCGTATGACACATAGATAATATATCGTGATGGTTATTGGATATAGCTTGCCCAATTGACAAATCTATAAGATATAGTTATGGACTGGATAGAGCTGGTCCAATTTATCTTATTTGTGAAGCCACATTTCTTGATATTTCAATGTTTGACCAAAGACTAGCCGGGCGAAATTTCACAAAAGTTGCATCAACATTTAAAGTAAGAAGATTTACAAGGTCATTCACTCGGTCTCGGGTTTTCAAGATAAGTATTCAAATGGCATATTTACATTGGCCAAAATCAGACCATAACGGTTAGTCTTGTAAAGCATGTCAGAAATATGTCTTCATATATCATCATAAAGTCATAACGGTTAGTATTGTAAAGCATGTCAGAAATATGTCTTCATATATCATCATAAAGTCATAACGGTTAGTCTTGTAAAGCATGTCAGAAATATGTCTTCATATATCATTATAAAGTACGTCATTGACATATGTACAAAATAGGAATCATACAAAATGTCATGTAAAGATGAAAACATGGAAGACCTAAGAATTGTATTCAAATGTTGTGTGTTTTTTGTTGTTGTTTTCCTTTAAACTGTACCAAAATGAGCAAGTTTTGTATTCAAATGTTGTGTGTTTTTTGTTGTTGTTTTCCTTTAAACTGTACCAAAATGAGCAAGTTTTGTATTCAAAACAATTGATCATTAAATACATGAATAATATCTTTGCAAATGATATTTAATCATCCTTGTCATCTTGTATCATCCTTATAATCTAGTATCATCTTTATCACCATGTATCATCTTTCTTTTAATGTTCGTTTATAAGAAGTCAATCTGTCATTAGGCATGGCTTTGTATCCAGTTAGAACTAAGTTCAGTCAATCTGTCAATAGTCATGGCTTTGTATCCAGTTAGAACTAAGTTCAGTCAATCTGTCAATAGTCATGGCTTTGTATCCAGTTAGAACTAAGTTCAGTCAATCTGTCAATAGTCATGGCTTTGTATCCAGTTAGAACTAAGTTCAGTCAATCTGTCAATAGTCATGGCTTTGTATCCAGTTAGAACTAAGTTCAGTCAATCTGTCAATAGTCATGGCTTTGTATCCAGTTAGAACTAAGTTCAGTCAATCTGTCAATAGTCATGGCTTTGTATCCAGTTAGAACTAAGTTCAGTCAATCTGTCAATAGTCATGGCTTTGTATCCAGTTAGAACTAAGTTCAGTCAATCTGTCAATAGTCATGGCTTTGTATCCAGTTAGAACTAAGTTCAGAATAACAAAACACGTTTTAACATGCAAATATATGTGTAACAACATCATCAAAACTTTACCACGCAGCCAAACATTTAATAAAAGCTGACAGCATACGTCAATACAGCATACAACATACAACATGCATCCATCCCAACAATCGAACCACTGCCAGGAAAAAAGCTGTCGTCACCTGACTAGATTATCTTTAGTAGAACTGTTCATTTTTTGAAGTAATTATCTGGAAGAAATATTTAAGGAAAACAAACTTTTCTCACGAGCTATGTGTGTTGATGAGACAATGTGTGTTGGTGAGACAATGTGTGTTGGTGAGATAATGTGTGTTGGTGAGACAATGTGTGTTCTTGAGACCTCGTGTTTCATGTTAAAACACAAGTATTGCAACTTTTCAATGTATGACATCATTCGATCACTGGTGAAAGTAGTATAATCATTCTATCACCGGTTAAAGTAGTATAATCATTCTTGACTCATTCTTGACTCATTCTTTATTCATTCTTGACTCATTTTTGACTCAATCTTGACTCATTCTTGACTCAATCTTGACTCATTCTTGACTCAATCAGCCAAATATTAAGTTATTCTTTTTAAAGAGTAAGATTTAGAATGAAAAGTATATAAAGCAAAAAGTCTATCATATGATTGCAGAGATATCCGATGTGTTTCCAACACAGCCTGTGTCGGTAGAGTGAAGTTTTTAGTCAAGAAGTTTACATCGAATCTTAGAAAAGCTTATCTGTGACAGACACCTCTAATTGCTGACTCAATACCAAGAAAAAGTCCATCAAAGATTTATTGACTGCAGAGATCTTTGTCATGATTCATTGTTATTAAATGACTTAGTTCATTTGTTGTGATTGTTCTGAGTTGAATCTAAGTCTCCAAATTAATGTCCTCGTGTTTTGCGTCGGGAACTTGTACAGATTGTTCACTTCTCCAAGGTCCTTTAGATTCTGTTTTCTGCCATCTCCGGCACGTGAGGTAACGAATTAGCTCTAGCAGCAAGTGCACGATCTCAAACAGACTCAAGACAGACAGACCAATCCACAGACCAATCGAGCCCCCAATGTCTGATAACAAGTTGGTGAACTAAAAAATAAAAGAGTTACTGGATTAGAATTATAAATGTTAGGTTTCGGGGGGGGGGGGGGCTTTGTTTATGTTATGGCTCAGTTGTCAACGGGTGTGGGTGCCAGTAATGTTAGGGAGAAGAATTGGATCATGGGATAACTCAGTTGCCAATGGGTGTGGGTGCCGGTAATGTTACAGTGACAAAAGTGTATTTCTGTTAAGGTGACAGAAAGGGATTTCTTTGAAAGTGACTAACGTTGATTTCTTTGAAGGTGGCAAAGGGTCATTTCTGCAACGGTAAAAAAAGGGATTTCTTTAAAGATGGCAAAGTGTGATTTCTGTAAAGGTGGGGTAAAAGGGATTAATTTTGGGGGAATTAAAAGACTGGATGGAAATGTGGACCAAAAGAATAAGGAGATAGCACGGATGGGTATGAATATTGTAAATACTTTGAAATAATTAAGGTCCATGACAATCAGCTACTAGAGTACATATTAATGTATCCTGGTATGTAGCATAATAGTATGTTGTGACATAGATGGGCTGCAGAAAGAACAACATATGACTGTGGTTTATAAGAGATGGGACAATGTTTTAGTGAATGGGAGAAGAGATCGGCGGAAGCCAAATAGAGGGGGTGGGTGGGGTGGTTAGTGGAAGTTGAAATGAAATTTGGGGTGAAAGGTGGGAGCTGGTTTAGGTTGGGGTGGTAGATGAGGGATGAGGGATGAGTAGGGAGTCAGGGGATTAGAAGCAGTAGTAAAGGAAAGGCTATTTGGGAGTAAATACTATAGAATATGTTAAACGGTGTTACATATGTGTTACATAATGGTAACATCTCATGGTATCATCTGACAGGAGACAAAACTTGAGTATGCCATCAATTCAATAAGATTAAAGATGATTTGACACTTCCATTAAACCATTAACCCTCACCCACCTACAAATGTTCCTTACCGTAGATCGCTGTGTCATTTCTATGGTCTATAACTTACTTAATTTAATAGAGATAATATCCACAAAATTAGAAATATTTTGTAAAATCAATCAATTAACCCCCAACCCCTCACCTCTTTCTAATGCATAACTGGGAAAATTAAATTGCTAAAACTTATTTACCTCGTAATTTGGCTGGTCCACCAACTCTTCGTAGTTCAGATCTTCAAAATAGATGCTGAGTTTAAAGAGTTCTTGTCTGAAGATGTCAATACACAAGATGTCAATACACAAGATGTCAATACACAATATGTCAATACACAAGATGCCAATACACAAGATGTCAATACACAAGATGTCCATACACAAGATGTCAATACACAAGATGTCCATACACAAGATGTCAATACATAAGATGTCAATACACATGATGTCCATACACAAGATGTCCATACACAAGATGTCAATACACAAGATGTCCATACACAAACGATATCAAATACTGACAGTAATTTAACAGTATTAACCTTGAAACCATAAACTTAGTCTAGAAATACTAATACAACCTTTAAACCCTCTAGACTAGTCTAGAAATACTAAAACAAAATTGATATCCTGAGACTAGTCTAGAAATACTAAAACAAAATAGAAATACTAAGACTAGACTAGAAATACTTTTAAAAAATTGATATCATGAGACTAATCTAGAAATACTGAAACAAAATTGATATCCTGAGACTAGTCTAGAAATACTAAAACAAAATTGATATCCTAAGACTAGTCTAGAAATACTAAAACAAAATTGATATCCTGAGACTAGTCTAGAAATACTAAAACAAAATTGATATCCTGAGACTAGTCTAAAATACTAAAACAAAATTGAAATCCTGAGACTAGTCTAGAAATACTAAAACAAAATTGATATCCTAAGACTAGTCTAGAAATACTAAAACAAAATTGATATCCTGAGACTAGTCTAGAAATACTGAAACAAAATTGATATCCTGAGACTAGTCTAGAAATACTAAAACAAAATTGATATCATAAGACTAGTCTAGAAATACTAAAACAAAATTGATATCCTGAGACTAGTCTAGAAATACTAAAACAAAATTGATATCCTGAGACTAGTCTAGAAATACTGAAACAAAATTGATATCCTGAGACTAGTCTAGAAATACTGAAACAAAATTGATATCCTAAGACTAGTCTGAAATACTAAAACAAAATTGATATCCTAAAACTAGTCTAGAAATACTAAAATAAAATTGATATCCTAAGACTAGTCTAGAAATACTAAAACAAAATTGATATCCTGAGACTAGTCTAGAAATACTAAAACAATTGATATCCTAAGACTAGTCTAGAAATACTAAAACAAAATTGACGTTGACAATTTATCAATATTTTTCTTTAAAAATGTAAAGATTTGATGAGCTCATTGATTGATTGATTCATTGATGGATTCATTGATTGATTGATTGATGGATTCATTGATTGATGGATTCATTGATTGATTGATTGATGGATTCATTGATTGATTCATTGATGGATTCATTGATTGATTCATTAATTAATTCATTGATGGATTCATTGATTGATTCATTGATGGATTCATTGATGGATTCATTGATTGATTCATTGATTGATTCATTGATGGATTCATTGATGGATTCATTGATGGATTTATTGATTGATTCATTGATTGATTCATTGATTGATTCATTGATGGATTCATTGATTAATTCATTGATGGATTCATTGATTGATTCATTGATTGATTCATTGATTAATTCATTGATTGATTCATTGATTGATTCATTGATTGATTCATTGATTGATTCATTGATTAATTCATGAATCCCATCTTGTTTCTAATAAAGATTTTAATTCTTGTTATGTTTTCTTTAAACACAATAGAGCGTTACAATTTTTAACATACTAAACTGTCCTCAAGGCATTTATTCAGGAAATTATCTTCATTAATTGATCTATTTTAACACTGAAAATGTTAGGGCATCATTGTATTTGGTCGCACAGGACTGGACTCCTTTTATCATTGTATGAAGTAGCAAAGGACTTGACCCCTTTTATCATTGTATGTAGTAGCAAAGGACTTGACCCCTTTTATCATTGTATGTAGTAGCACAGGACTTGGCCCCTTTTATCATTGTATGCAGTAGCAAAGTACTTGCCCCATTTATCATTGTCTGTAGTATCACAGGCCTATGCCCCTTTTATCACTGCATGCAGTAGCACAGGACTTGACGTCCTTCATCACTGCATGCAACCTCAAATGACAGTAAATGATGTCAAAAAGGTCTTTCATGGTCCTTTCAGCCAACAACACTCACGGCTGAGTTGTTCCTGACAGGCCCTACTCCGAGGTAGGAATCTAATATAACGTTAGAAACCAACACTTACTTGAGAACGTCGGTAGAAGCGTTCATTTCATTGCAAAAAGAAGGTTGCGTTTGGCCATTACAAATCTCAGGGTAGATGGCATTCTGTGGATTATCAGAGAAAAATAATTGGTTATCCTGGAGAATGGAATCTTCAAGACAGCAAACTCGTAACTTCATTGGAGATGCCAACAAACACGTAACTTCATTAGAGATGTCAACAAACACGTAACTTTATTAGAGATGTCAACAAACACATAACTTCATTAGAAATTTCTACAAATGTATAACTTCATTGGAGATGTCGACAAACTGGTAACTTCATTAGAGATGTCAACAAACGTGTAACTTCATTAGAGATGTCAACAAACACGTAACTTCATTAGAGATGTTAACAAACACGTAACTTCATTAGGGATGTCAACAAACACGTAACTTCATTAGGGATGTCAACAAACACGTAACTTCATTAGAGATGTCAACAAACACGTAACTTCATTAGAGATGTCAACAAACACATAACTTCATTAGAGATGTCAACAAACACGTAACTTCATTAGAGATGTCAACAAACACATAACTTCATTAGAGATGTCAACAAACACGTAACTTCATTAGAGATGTCAACAAACACGTAACTTCATTAGGGATGTCAACAAACACGTAACTTCATTAGGGTTGTCTAAATTCAATCCCATTTATTTGTTGTTGAATATTGATGAATATCAACTTTAATGAAATACAAAATCGAATTATTTTAGAAAGTCTACTCACAATGAAACTGTCAGTTGGCCAGGGTATGGTAGCAATAGTCTTCTCATAAATAGTCTCACTGGCAATAAAAAAACATATAAATGTAAATGAATATGTCCACAAAAACATATCTATGTCATAATAAATATAAGAAATTTATAATAATAATAATTTTTAAAGGTACGGTGTGCATATTACGGGAGTTATTTTGGGTTAGTTTTTTTAAAAGTGTGAGTGCACACCAATTTACAGCAAAGCCTTTGTAACATATGCAACGATGTTTGCAACATACGTAACTGTGTTTTAACAAACGTAACATGCTTGTAACATACGTAACAATGTTTGTAGTATAAATAGCAATGTTTGTAACATAAGTAACATTGTAATATTCGTAACAATGTTTGTAGTATAAGTAATAATGTTTGTAACATACGTAACAGTGTTTGTACCATAAGTAACAATTGTAACATAAGTTACAGTGTTTGTAGTATGCGAAACAACGTTTGTAACATAAGTTACACTGATTATAACATAAGTAACAATGTTTGTAACGCACGTAACAATGTTTGTAATATATGTAACAATGTTTGTAACATACGTAACAATGTTTGTAAGATACGTAACAATGTTTGTAACATAAGTAAAAGGGTTTGTAACAAACGTAACAGTGTTTGTAACATACGTAACAGAGCTTGTAACATACGTAACAATGTTTGTAACATACGTAACAGTGTTTGTAACAAGTAAAAAAGGGTTTGTAACATACATAACAGTGTTTGTAATATACGTAACAGTGTTTGTAACATACGTAACAATTTTTGTAACATAAGTAACAATATTTGTAAAATAAAGAATGCTTGTAAACATGCATCTGACACAATTATACAAATGTCAGCTAGTTGTAGCCAATAGTTATCTCCCTTACTCGCATGGACTATTGCAGCGACAAGCGTTGTCGTCCTTCTCTATCTCACATCGTCTTTTATACATACATTGGCGATCTAGGTTTATAGAAATAAGACTTTCGTTTTATACAAAAATTGGTGATCTAGACTATATTTAAGACATTTAACTTTATAAAAACATTGGTGATCTAGACTATATTTAAGACATTTAACTTTATACAAACATTGGTGATCTAGACTATATTTAAGACATTTAACTTTATACAAACATTGGTGATCTAGACTATATTTAAGACATTTAACTTTATACAAACATTGGTGATCTAGACTATATTTAAGACATTTAACTTTATACAAACATTGGTGATCTAGACTATATTTAAGACATTTAACTTTATACAAACATTGGTGATCTAGGCTATATTTAAGACATTTAACTTTATACAAACATTGGTGATCTAGGCTATATTTAAGACATTTAACTTTATACAAACATTGGTGATCTAGACTATATTTAAGACATTTAACTTTATACAAACATTGGTGATCTAGACTATATTTAAGACATTTAACTTTATACAAACATTGGTGATCTAGACTATATTTAAGACATTTAACTTTATACAAACATTGGTGATCTAGACTATATTTAAGACATTTAACTTTATACAAACATTGGTGATCTAGACTATATTTAAGACATTTAACTTTATACAAACATTGGTGATCTAGACTATATTTAAGACAGTTAACTTTATACAAACATTGGTGATCTAGACTATATTTAAGACATTTAACTTTATACAAACATTGGTGATCTAGACTATATTTAAGACATTTAACTTTATAAAAACATTGGTGATCTAGACTATATTTAAGACATTTAACTTTATACAAACATTGGTGATCTAGACTATATTTAAGACATTTAACTTTATACAAACATTGGTGATCTAGACTATATTTAAGACATTTAACTTTATACAAACATTGGTGATCTAGACTATATTTAAGACATTTAACTTTATACAAACATTGGTGATCTAGACTATATTTAAGACATTTAACTTTATACAAACATTGCTGATCTAGACTATATTTAAGACATTTAACTTTATACAAACATTGGTGATCTAGACTATATTTAAGACATTTAACTTTATACAGACATTGGCAAGCTAAGTAACATAGCATTTTCCTTCATACAGACATTTGTGATCTAGATTTGATGTAAGACATTTAATTTTCTACCGACGTTGGTCCTCTAGAGCAGGCGTGCACAACGTACGGCCCACGGGACACAAGGTAACGAAATATTCTTTTTCATTATCATTTTCTCAATAGCTTTAACAATAGCTTTACCCCCCCCGGCCTTATTTTGTTTGGGCCCGCACAAGTTAACCCACCCCCCTCCCAGGCCTTATTTTGTTTGGGCCTGCACAAGTTTTTCATAAAGCAATACGGCCGGCCTTACAATTTGACTTGTGCACAGCTGATCTAGAGTAATTATAAGATTCTTGATTTAATAATAACATTGACGATCTAGAGTAATTATAAGATTCTTGATTTAATAATGACATTGACGATCTAGAGTAGAATTACAGAAGACATTTAACTTTAGATGATTGAAGCTTTGTAGTTATAGACATAGAAACTAACAGACTCCAACGAATTAGATAAGAGATTAAACATTTTTTAAAAATTGTTTTAATCAAAAAATCAGGAAGGGTGTTGTCCATTAATTACGTCAAAAAAAATTTAGCAATTTTTACCCCCTCTTCCCCCTTGTCAACAACTGTCAAACTTTCAATGACCCCCCACTAGGTAATTATGTCAACTTTTTATAAACTGCCCTCACCATAATGAAATGTAATATAAATAAATTTATAATACATTTTACTTTGTGCTGATCTATTTTAATGACACAAAATTGTAGGAAAAACATTTTATTACATCGTTAGCTTTGTAATCAACCAGTTAAAAAGTTTTTAGACTTAAATTCTATAATGCAGAATCAATGAAAAGGTTGTTAAATATCATTATTTGTGAAGGTGTAAGTATGATTATTGTCAGTATATCTAACAATTGTAGCTCAGTTTCTAGCTGCTATCATCTTCCCAGGAAGTAGCCAGGTGTTGCTCTATTGTAACAATGGGCATCATGGACATCATGGACATCATGGACATCATGGATATCTGGACATCATGGACATCATGGACATCATGGACATCATGGACATCATGGACATCATGGACATCATGGATATCATGGACATCATGGATATCATGGACATCATGGACATCATGGACATCATTTGGTTTTATTTAAATTGCTATGTGATGTGGCGCCTCCAATAATAAACAACTTAAAAAGCCGACAAGGTTTTGGTTTTTCCCCCTCCCCTACACTGAAAACACCCTGAAATGACGTCCCTGAAATGACGCCCCTTATGGGCATACTCTATACTAGCTGATTTATCATTTTCATCTTGCGGAACTGATATACCAAACAAGTCAACATCATCCTCATCTAACCATTTAACACTTAAAAATAGAAGCAATAATGCCATAGGCTCTCACTATCTCCTTGCAGCTAGTCGCATTGGTCGAATCCCTTTTTGTTGAGGAGCAGGTGCTCATTTCTTATGCTCAAGAGGGCATTGTCAGTGCTGTTGAACATGCTTTTTCAACATGACTTGTGATGCAAAATAGATGTTCCAGATTTTGCAAATCCGTTCAAGCAGCGATGTTATTATTGTTACTTACTTTACTTTCCCCTAGTTCGCAAAATATCGAATTCCTACTCTACCAATATTATTTATCTTGACTGTACATGACACTTAAACCTTTTCCTTGTTTCAAGCCTATAACATGATCGCAATCATACCGCCCTAGTCATTTGCGACCAACAGAATCTACAGGTGAAGAGAGGCCACCTTTTGACTTCTCTTGCAATAAGTGTGCTAACATTCTGATCAGCCATCAGCAGTGCACAGACAGACACACATTATATAAATTTTATATTGTTAAAAGCCTAAAAAGTATACGACTATTTACACTCATTTACACTTATAAATATTTTTAAACAATGTAATAACCAGTCAATTTTTTAGATTAAAATTTTAATAGAGAAGTCATGATTGTTGACGTCAACTAATATAACCCCCCACCCTTGTCAATATCAAACATTTCCAACCCCCCACACCATTTTGTTGACATAATTAATGGACTCCCCCAGGGGCATTTATACAGATACAAATTGTCATATAAATTACTATAAATCTTTTCACGACTATTGCTTTGACTTATCGAATAGCTATGGATAGCTAGTTTAGTTTACCTGTTTTGTTGATACACTGACTTGATGTGTTATCAATCCCATCAAGTGTCAGATCAGAGTCATAACAGTTGCACATTTGTATGATGTACGCCTGCTCGCATTGCGTCTGACACGCCTTTACACCAGGAAAATGATGTAATATAAATGTATGATATAAATGTATGATATAAATGTATGATATAAATGTATGATATAAAGGTATGATATAAAACATAGATCACAAATTAATGTGTAATTTGTTTTTAAAAACGTTATTTATCGTTTATAAATAATTCTTTTCTGGGTGGATTAGATTATATAGCATGTCAACCGAGTAAGATGTATGTGTGCTTGTGTATGTTCGTGTGTGTGTGTGTGTAAGAGAGAGAGAGAGATAGTGAGAGTGAGATAGAGAGCAAGGGGGACACATAATGTGTGTGAGAGAGAGTGAGAATGAGGGCGAACACATAATGAATCTAGTCGTTGAAATAAATATGTCTACACCACATAGAGGTTAAAGGTCATTGAACTCTTGTAAATTTAAGTCCACAGTACCATACATTTTTGTAACAAATTATTTTTCTATTTAAAACAAATTTCTCAATATTCACTAGCTTAAATAGCGTGGCGTTATGATATCAGACAAAACTAACATTACCAGTAAAATGTTTTAAAGATACAAGACAACAACAAAAAACAATATAAGACAATATCAGATAGGACCAAATAAGACTCCATAAGACATCAACAGACAATACTAACACTTGTTGTGTAGCGGTACGTTGTGTTGGGAAGTGGTGACGTCGGTTCTGGTACGCACGGAGAATATGGCGCGCCCATTCGTCGAATCTGAACCTGGAAGAAAAGAGATTTAAAAATTTAATCACACAAATTATACCTGAACTAACTAGAGCAAAGGAAACACGTTGTGTATGCTAGCTAGAGCAAGGAAACGCGTTGTGTATGCTAACTAGGGCAAAGGAAACACGTTGTGTATGCTAACTAGGGCAAAGGAAACACGTTGTGTATGCTAACTAGAGCAAGGAAACGCGTTGTGTATGCTAACTAGGGCAAAGGAAACACGTTGTGTATGCTAACTAGGGCAAAGGAATCACGTTGTGTATGCTAACTAGGGCAAAGGAAACACGTTGTGTATGCTAACTAGGGCAAAGGAAACACGTTGTGTATGCTAAGTAGGGCAAAGGAAACACGTTGTGTATGCTAGCTAGGGCTACTGAACCAGGTTGTGCATTCTAGCAAGGGCAACTGATCGACTGTGTGCATAGAAGCTAGGGCAACTGAACCATTTTAAGCATACTAGCTAGGGCAACTAAACTACTTTGTGCTTATTAGCTAGGGCAACTGAACCACTTTTGCCTACTAGCTAGGGAAACTGAACCACTTTCTGCATACAAGCTAGGGCAACTGAACCACTTTCTGCCTACTAGCTAGGGCAACTGAACAATTTTCTGCCTACTAGCTAGGGCAACTGAACCACTTTTGCCTACTAGCTAGGGCAACTGAACCACTTTTGCCTATTAGCTAGGGCAACTAAACCACTTTTGCCTACTAGCTAGGGCAACTGAACCCCTTTTTCCTACTAGCTAGGGCAACTGAACCACTTTCTGCATACAAGCTAGGGTGAAGGAAACACGTTGTGCTTTCTAGCTAGGGCAAAAGAAACACGATTTTAAAATATGGGAAGTGGGGCATAATCTAATAATAAATCCAGACGGCCATCCAAATATCCATCGCTTTTCATGATCTTTAGGAGCCATCATCTCTTTTCTTGTTTAAACTGCTTTGTGGTCAAACCATTACTGAGAACATTCATCAGAAGGCGCTGGAATTTTTAGGGAAATAATTTGAATGGAAAACCCCCAGTTATCTTTCCAAAGTGACGTGATAAGTATGATACTGGCGTTTCATCTGACCTTCATAAGTTAAGTCCCTTTAGGGCAGACAAGATCCATTCTGGAATTATTATTATAGAGAGGTTTTTAAATTAACTCTAACTCTAACCCTAACCCTAGCGCTAACCCTAGCCAGTTTTTAATGGCATATAATTTAGGTTTCATTTGCATTTTACTGAGTGGCTACGGCACTCCATCCCCTTTTTTTAAACGATCAAAGATACTTTCCCCTTTTTAAAGTTATGTCAGACGGTTCAATCAAATATTCTGAAGCAACAAAACAAAAAAGTAATCTGTCCGAAAGAATAATGAAACTTTTTTGTAAACATGATATTTAGAATATGCACACAGCTTTGAGAGTATTAGTACAGTCAACAATGAATTGACTTGATCTTTGATATAAATCTATGTTTTGTACTTGCTCCAGTGGTCACGGAGCATTGAGTTCAAACAAGAATTTATATAGAGCAGGGGTTCTTACCCTTTTGTTCCTCGGAGGGTCCAGGAAACGGTGTCACAAAGTACGCGAGTTGTATTTTGATAATTCTAAGAAGTATTCAGGGGCGTACATCTAACTAACAAAGTGATGCATGGAACATAATGTGACGTACATCTAACTAACAAAGTCATGCATGAAACATAATGTGACGTACATCTAACTAACAAAGTCATGCATGGAACATAATGTGACGTACATCTAACTAACAAAGTGATGCATGGAACATAATGTGACGTACATCTAACTAACAAAGTCATGCATTGAACATAATGTGACGTACATCTAACTAACAAAGTCATGCATGGAACATAATGTGGCGTACATCTAACTAACAAAGTCATGCATGGAAGACAAATGTTTTCTGAATAATTTATTCGTTTCTGAAAATAAAATTGTACGATGTGTGTGGCCCCCCCCCCCCCCCCACTACCTAAAAAATACTGTCTAAGGATCGTTCCCAGGTGAGCGAAATGACCAGCTCATCACATACCTGTTTTAATGATATCATTGTGTGCATGCCTGGACTAACGGCCAAGTCGTTCTGGTCCTGGAAAGGTGGGGTTCCAATCTCGTGAATAATGACACGTGCTCCGACACTGGAACTGATGATTGGCATGTACTCATCCCTCTCCACGGAGAGGATCAACTCGAGGCCTAGACATAGACATAGACTTGATATAGATCATGCATCAACATAAACATAGATCTTATTATCACCATTTTCTGTAATTTTAACTCCCATTAAAATAACAATGTACCGTTTTATCACTGGCTAATAATGACATGACAACATTATTCTGTTAATTCCTGTCATTCATCACAAGATTTAAACTCATTACGACCTATGCATATGTCGCTCTGTCATTTCGACTTGCATGTGTCGCTCTGTCATTTTGACTTGCATATGTTGCTCTGTCATTTTGACTTGCATATGTCGCTCTGTCATTTTGACTTGCATATGTTGCTCTGTCATTTTGACTTGCATATGTCGCTCTGTCATTTCGACTTGCATATGTCGTTCTGTCATTTCGACTTGCATATGTCGCTCTGTCATTTCGACTTGCATATGTCGCTCTGTCATTTCGACTTGCATATGTCGCTCTGTCATTTCGAGTTAAATTATGCTTGACTTATTATTTTCTTAATTGGATTTAAATGTCAGGAGCCAAATAAAGAATGGGAAATAAAGAATGGGAAATAAAGAATGGGAAATAAAGAAGTGGAAATAAAGAATGGGAAATAACGAATGGGAAATAAAGAATGGGGAAATAAAGAATGGGAAATAAAGAATGGGAAATAAAAATGGGAAATAAAGAATGGAAATAAAGAATGGGAAATAAAGAAGTGGAAATAAAGAATGGGAAATAACGAATGGGAAATAAAGAATGGGGAAATAAAGAATGGAAATAAAGAATGGGAAATAAAAATGGGAAATAAAGAATGGAAATAAAGAATGGGAAATTAAAAATGGGAACTAAAGAATGCAACTAATTGAAATGTTCCAGTTGTATATTGTATGTGTCCCACGTTTTTAGTCGTGGTCAAGGTTAATCCTAGTTTGAAGGTCAATCCTAATTCAGATTGTGCACTTCAATGGGGATTTTTTTAATGAAACTTGAAAGTGATTTTATTGGACAAATATCTCATCAATCCAATGGTTCTCAGGTTATTATCATAGGAGGTACTGGGAAATGATTTTTAAAATATTTTATTGATCGAAATTTTTTCTTTTTTAAAATGATATATAGTTTTATGTCTAGCTTCCAATCAACATATAATTTGTATGTCGGCTTCCAAAGAACGTATAATTTGTATGTCGGCTTCCAAAGAACGTATAATTTGAATGTCAGCTTACAAAGAACGTAAAATTTGTATGTCTGCTACCAATAAACAGGCAACAGTCAGAGTAAACAGAAGTACGTCCCAGAGTTAATAAAAGTACGCCCCATAGTTAACAGAAGTACGTCCCAGAGTTAACAGAAGTACGTCCCACAGTTAACAGAAGTACGTCCATGAGTTCACAGAAGTACGTCCCAGAGTTAATAGAAGTACGTCCCTGAGTTAACAGAAGTACGTCCCAGATTTAACAGAAGTACGTCCCAGAGTTAACAGAAGTACGCCCCATAGTTAACAGAACTACGTCCAAGAGTTAACAGAAGTACGTCCCAGAGTTAACAGAAGTACGTGCCAAAGTTAACAGAAGTACGCCCCACAGTTAACAGAAGTACGTCCCAGAGTTAACAGAAGTACGTCCCAGAGTTAACAGAAGTACGTCCCAGAGTTAACAGAAGTACGTCCCAGAGTTAACACCTGTAGGTCCACTTTTGTGTGACATAAATTCTTTCCCCTTCACTTACTACCTGTAGGTCGACTTTTGTGTGACATAAATTCTTTCCCCTTCACTTACCACCTGTAGGTCCACTTTTGTGGGAGATAAAATCTTTCCTCTCCAGAGTATAACAGTTACCATATTGCGCCGACACGTTACGATGAAATAATCTGAAATATTATGAAATAATAATAACATTCAATACTGTGATCAGTAGCATCATCTATGTAACAACAAATTACGTGATCAGTAAACATTAACTATGTAACAACATCGAAGAATTATAGAATACAAATGTATAGAGCAGGGATGGGTAAAAATAATGTCCATGCGGCTGTCTACTCATGCATAGTTGCCGAACCCTGGTGTAGAGTCTAGGTTCAGAATAGCATCGCATAGAGTCTAGAGCATGGGTTCTCAAACTACGGCCCGACCGGCCGCCGTAAAGTTAGCTGGGTAGCACCGACAACTATGGAACCGGGCGTTTATCATCTCATTAGCCTTACTTCCCTTTGGATACTATCAGGGTTATGTTGATTACAATTTTTCTTCACAATATTTTATCCCCCCACCCCCCGATTTGTTTGTGGTCTCCTTCAAATAGAATACCTGCAGTTTGCATAGGAATTCAGGGTTTCTTTCAGGCATACCTCCGGGGGGGGGGGGGGGGGCAATACACCCCCCACGGAGCAAGTCAAGTGCCCCCCCCCCCCGCGGGAAAATGTGTAATAAAAATAATTTTTTAAAAAAAATAATCTTAATTTAATTTTTATAACATTTTTAAAAGTTATTGAAATATGTGCCTTTCATCGATTAAAATTATTGGAACAAATAAAATATCGCTTTGTTCGATATATATTGATGATCCATATCGTTCTGGTTAATCTTGTTACAGGCTCGCAGAAATCGATTATAAATATCGTATTGTTTTGAAAATTGGCCACTCCTAAGCTAAATCTTACTTTTTCTTATTCGCTGATATCGGTATCTTTTATTTAATTACATTTTGCAGCTGCACAAGTTGAAAGACTTTTTAATAACACTGTATTAAACTACCTTTACATCGATATCGCGCTATATCGTCTGTGTAGGCCAGGTATTGCAGTGGCTGGCTTTATAAAGTTCCTTATGATTGTTCTGTACCACCTCTCAAGTGCTCACACGTATGTTTCTAATGCTTTTTTCTAAAGTGATGTTGAAAAGGATACACGGATTTCCTTGTCTGAGGCCCAGATTGATTGGGAACTCCCTCAAGTACTCTCTCTGTACTTTGATTCTACTTTTGTAGTTATCCATCGTCATATGTATGAGTCGGGTAAGTTTGTTAAGGACTCCAAGTTCGAGCACAGCATCGTTAATGTATTTCCTGTCTATGCTATCATAAGCTGATTTGTAGTCCACATATAATTGGTGTATGTTGATGTATTCTTAGCATTTTTTACGAGACATGTAGCAGTAAATATTTGAACGTTTGAAATGCCCCTTTACACAGTGTCTTAAAGATACACTGAATACAGTGCATGATACCCTCACTAGGTAACTCTTGTTACCAGTGAAATATCCGCATCAATACCAGGCACAGAAACATTGCAAATCCCATCTACATTCATAGGAGCCATAATGATCAATAAATTGATCGTGGGCCCTTGATATACAGAAAAAGAAGAAGAAAAATTTGCACCACAATGCATCACTGCATTTTGAATTTATTATTTTTAAATTAAGGTGACCCCTGCCCTCACTTTTGCTCAAACTCTTCGGATTCCTCAATTTCTGCTAACACCCCACCCCCCCCCCCCCTCTTTTTCCTTGACGTCGATCAATGTGACTAACGGGATGAATCTAATCTTGTGTCAAATTATTTTCTTCGGCGCACCACAACCAGAATCAATTTGGTTTATGTATGGCACTGAGCGCCATAATGCCTCCCCTGACGCTTGAAAAATTATTTTCCCCGATCAATGAAAGTCTTATCAAAACATTCGAATCATGTATACTCCACAATGCACCTCTTGATTGTTAAATAATCACATATTTTCTGCTGCCCTAATTCCCGATAAAAATTACTTGCCATTATAGCCAAATTTGGTGCTGACATATACACTGCCCAGCGGCGTGCCTAGTGTTAGCGCCACCCTAGCTGGGTTAACTTTTAGAAATTCTGCAGATGTCCGAAAATCCCGCCGCTCTATCCAAAGAAAAAATTACACCTGGGAAGACTAAATGTTCGCCCTCCCCCCCCCCCCCCCCACTTCTACGTCACTGACGTGAGTCTTTGATGACAGGGGACAAGATTCATTTTTACGCCCCCCACCCGCTAAACTCTGAAACCTATTATTTTCATCCATTAACACTATAGCCCATTAGATGCCCCCGCTAGTCTGGCGCCCGGGGACATATGTCCCATCTGCCACCCCTTAGCTACGCATCTGGCCACTGACAACTGGCACTGGCACCCCGAACATCAAAAGTGCCCCCCGGGGGGAAATTTCTGAAAGAAACACTGCATAGGATTCGTTCCTATGTTCTCCATATATATTCCGGGCGCTTGTTTAAAATGTTTTAAGAAGTCTAGAGATAGTCATTCAGGGTTTGTGAAGTCTAAAGATAGTCATTTAGGGTTTGTCAAGTCTAGAGATAGTCATTCAGGGTTTGTGAAGTCTATAGATAGTCATTTAGGGTTTGTGAAGTCTAGAGATAGGCATTTAGGGTTTGTGAAGTCTAGAGATAGTCATTTAGGGTTTGTGAAGTCTAGAGATAGTCATTTAGGGTTTGTGAAGTCTAGAGATAGTCATTTAGGGTTTGTGAAGTCTAGAGATAGTCATTTAGGGTTTGTGAAGTCTAGAGATAGTCATTTAGGGTTTGTGAAGTCTAGAGATAGTCATTTAGGGTTTGTGAAGTCTAGAGATAGTCATTTAGGGTTTGTGAAGTAAACAGATCATAAATGATGACATTTTTGGCAATTTAAAACGCATTTTTACTTTTTTACGGTGTGCTAGACTTAGTCAAACAATTTGTACGGTGTGCTAGACTTAGTCAAACAATTTGTACGGTGTGCTAGACCTAGTCAAACAATTTGTACGGTGTGCTAGACCTAGTCAAACAATTTGTACGGTGTGCTAGACCTAGTCAAACAATTTGTATGGTGTGCTAGACTTAGTCAAACAATGTGTACGGTTTGCTAGACCTAGTCAAACAATTTGTACGGTGTGCTAGACTTAGTCAAACAATGTGTATAGTGTGCTAGACTTAGCCAAACAATGTGTTTGGTGTGCTAGACTTAGTCAAACAATTTGTGCGGTGTGCACGACTTTGTCAAACAATTTGTTGTGGTGCGCGCAACTTAGTCAATAAAAAAATTGCAGTGGTGCAGAATCTTTAGAAAAATATTAGGAAACCTTTCCTAACGCATTATCTATATAAAGATTATTTACTTGGTTTATAATGTGTAAGAATTGAAAAACAATGCACGCATACATGACCTTCTTAGAGCAAGACATGACCTACTTAGAGCTAGCCATGACCTACTTAGAGCTAGACATGACCTACTTACAGCTAGACATGACCTACTTAGAGTTAGACATGACCAACTTAAATCTAAACATGGCCTACTTGGAGCTTGACATGACCTACTTGGGGCTAGACATGACCTACTTGGAGCTAGACATGACCTACTTAGAGCTAGGCATGACATTCTTAGAGCTAGATATGACCTACGTAGAGCTACACGGCCGTTCAGCAAATGAACACATCCTAAGCATGCCTTCAAGTTGGTGTCCTAGGTGTTCACGATGTTTTCTGTCAAAATACATTCAACTTAAGTTAGCATTTCTAATGTTAACATTACTAAAGTTTACATTACTAAAGCTAGCATAACTAAAGTTAATATTACAAAAGTTGTCATTGCTAACGTTAACAGTACTAAAGTGTACATTACTAAAGTTTGCATTACAGGGTCTGCATTACAAAAGTTAGCATTACTTAAGTTATTATTACTAAAGTTAACATTACTAAAGTAAACAAAACATATTTTGACAGGTGTTCTTTATTGAACTGTGTATTTTTACAAAAATATAAAGTAATTTTCTATCGCACACATCAATATACACAACACATAATTTTATATTGCTATTATGGATATTTTAATTGACATTTTTTGAACTGTTAAATTTACACGCTCATATTGATATGCCCTTTAAGTTACACGCTCATATTGATATGCCATTTAATTTACACGCTCATATTGATATGCCCTTTAAGTTACACGCTCATATTGATATGCCCTTTAATGTACACGCTCATATTGATATGCCCTTTAAGTTACACGTTCATATTGATATGCCCTTTAAGTTACACGCTCATATTGATATGCCCTTTAATTTAAACGCTCATATTGATATGTCCTTTAATTTACACGCTCATATTGATATGCCCTTTAAGTTACACGCTCATATTGATATGTCCTTTAAGTTACACGCTCATATTGATATGCTCTTTAATTTACACGCTCATATTGATATGCCCTTTAATTTACACGCTCATATTGATATGCTATTTAAGTTACACGCTCATTTTGATATGCCCTTTAATTTACACGCTCATATTGATATGCCTTTTAATTTACACGCTCATATTAACATGTCCTTTAAGTTACACGCTTACATTTATATGCCCTTTAAGTTATACGATCATAATTATATGCCCTTTAAGTTAGATTAGATTTGAATGTTAGCTATAACTGGACACGCCCCTGTTTACAAACATGTTTAATCACACTGACTGTTTGTTGTAGATGTACAAACATGTCTTCTCACACTGATTGTTTGTTGTAGATGTACGTGAAATAATCATCGACCTCGTAGAGTGACGCGTTTTCGAACTCTCCTTGTGGCCAGCAGTATTGACAGTGCTGAAAGTATAGTGACAGTGCTGAAAGTATAGTGACAGTGCTGAAAGTATAGTGACAGTGCTGAAAGTATAGTGACACTGCTGAAAGTATATTGGCAGTGCTGAAAGTAAAGTGACAGTGCTGAAAGTATAGTGGCAGTGCTGAAAGTATAGTGACAGTGCTGAAAGTATAGTGACAGTGCTGAAAGTATAGTGACAGTGCTGAAAGTATATTGGCAATGCTGAAAGTATATTGGCCTTGCTGAAAGTATAGTGACAGTGCTTAAAGTATATTGACAGTGCTGAAAGTATATTGACAGTGCTGAAAGTATAGTGGTAGTTCTGAAAGTATATTAGCAGTGCTGAAAGTATAGTTTCAGTGCTGAAAGTATAGTGACAGTGCTGAAAGTATAGTGACAGTGCTGAAAGTATAGTGGCAGTGCTGAAAGTATAGTGGCAGTGCTGAAAGTATAGTGGCAGTGCTGAAAGTATAGTGACAGTGCTGAAAGTATAGTTGTAGTGCTGAAAGTATAGTGGCAGTGCTGAAAGTATAGTTGCAGTGCTGAAAGTATAGTGACAGTTCTGAAATTATAGTGGCAGTGCTGAAAGTATAGTGGCAGGGCTGAAAGTATAGTGACAGTGCTGAAAGTATAGTGACAGTGCTGAAAGTATAGTGGCAGTGCTGAAAGTATAGTGACAGTGCTGAAAGTATAGTGACAGTGTTGAAAGTATAGTGGCAGTGCTGAAAGTATAGTGGCAGTGCTGAAAGTATAGTGACAGTGCTGAAAGTATAGTTGTAGTGCTGAAAGTATAGTGACAGTGCTGAAAGTATAGTGACAGTGCTGAAAGTATATTATTACACAGAGATAGACAGTCTCATTATTACATAGAGATAGACAGTCTCATTATTACACAGAGATAGACAGTCTCATTATTACACAGAGATAGACAGTCTCATTATTACACAGGCATAGACAGTCTCATTATTACACAGAGATAGACAGTCTCATTATTACACTAGAGAGAACGTTTCATTATTACACAGAGATAGGCTGTCTCATTGCAAGGTGAGATGTTACCATTACCTCACACAGTGCTGTCTCCTTCTGTTGTACCCATTCCAGCAATGACGCGTCATACGTGTTAGGTTCACTTTGTGGGTCAGCATAAGAAG
Organism: Omphiscola glabra; assembly: GCA_964017045.1. Taxonomy (NCBI): domain Eukaryota; kingdom Metazoa; phylum Mollusca; class Gastropoda; family Lymnaeidae; genus Omphiscola; species Omphiscola glabra. Next base: position 53,390,701 of record OZ024796.1, on the reverse strand, counting down.
TACTACTGATACAATGGGATTAGCATAAGAAGTATTAGAGAAATTGTAATTAGATCTGAAAGAAATAACTTTATTATACTGTTGTGTGTATTTGTTGTATAGTCGTATCTTGTTGTGTGTATTAGTTATATAGTCATATCTTGTTGTGTGTATTTGTTGTATAGTCGTATCTTGCTGTTTGTATTAGTTGTATAGTCGTATCTTGTTGTGTGTATTAGTTGTATAGTCATATATTGTTGTGTGTATTTGTTGTATAGTCGTAACTTGTTTGTGTATTAGTTGTATAGTCGTATATTGTTGTGTGTATTAGTTGTATAGTCATATCTTGTGTGTATTAGTTGTATAGTCATATATTGTTGTGTGTATTTGTTGTATAGTTGTAACTTGTTTGTGTATTAGTTGTATAGTCGTATCTTGTTGTGTGTATTAGTTGTATAGTCGTATATTGTTGTGTGTATTAGTTGTATAGTCATATATTGTTGTGTGTATTTGTTGTATAGTCATATATTGTTGTGTGTATTAGTTGTATAGTCGTATCGTATTGTGTGCACTAGCTGTGGTCTGTTTTTGTTAATTTCACTATTCTAATGCTCTTAACGGGTTATAATTTACTCCAAATTAATAACTTATTTTAAAAAGTTTATATATCATTTTAAAATTTTACATGCCATTTAAAAAGTAAACATATCATTTACAAGGTATACATATCATTTAAAAAGTATAGATATCGTTAAAAACTGGACTGCTCTTCATGTAATATTTAATATTACAATTACCTGTTAGGTGAGCTGGCATTTGTTGGATTCTCGGTTTCATTGGAGAAAAGTCTTTGAATTTCTTTGGACGCATGACTAATCTATAGTGATAAAAGATATTACTTTAAGTTGTATGATACTTACACACATGAGTAGTTACACACTTGGTAATTTACACATATGAGTAGTCACACACATGGGTAGCTACACACATAAGTAGTTTCACTTTGGTAGTTACACACATGAGTAGTTACACACATGAGTAGTTACACGCTAGGGTAGTTACACACTTGATAATTTACACATATGAGTAGTTACACACATGATTAGTTACACACTAGGGTAGGTATACACATGATAATTTACACACATGAGTAGTTACACACATGAGTAGTTACACACATGAGTAGTTACACACTAGGGTAGTTACACACATGATAATTTACACACATGAGTAGTTACACACATAAGTAGATATACACATGAGTAGTTACATGACCGCCAGCAATTATCAGAAAGAAACTTCTCCTTTCTCCGTCCACCACAATTGTTATATATGTAACACTAGCAACCCGATAGACCTAAAGTCCTTACATGTCTAATACATGAAACCAAATACTTTTTCTAGCTTCTTTACATATGTCCAATTTACACCCAACAGGTCTAACTTCGTTACAAATGTAACACTTGCAACCCCATTTGTAGATATACTTCCTGTTGACATTATCAATTAGGACAACAGTGGTGAAAGAGGTACGATAAACTCAAAGACATGAACCCTCTAACCACCACAGAAAAAGCGAAACTGGCAGTTGGTGTCAGAATTAAAGTGTGGAGGACAAACTCTTGGGGGTGTCATTTAAATGATATACTTTAGTAAGAAGAGGACAAACTCTTGGGGGTGTCATTTAAATGACATACTTTAGTAAGAAGAGGACAAACTCTTGGGGGTGTCATTTAAATGACATACTTTAGTAAGAAGAGGACAAACTCTTGGGGGTGTCATTTAAATGACATACTTTAGTAAGAAGAGGACAAACTCTTGGGGGTGTCATTTAAATGACATACTTTAGTAAGAAGAGGACAAACTCTTGGGGGTGTCATTTAAATGACATACTTTAGTAAGAAGTAGACAAACTCTTGGGGGTGTCATTTAAATGGCATGCTTTAGTAAGAAGAGGACAAACTCTTGGGGGTGTCATTTAAATGACATGCTTTAGTAAGAAAGACATTGGATGGAATGTTTCCCATCTGAGTAGTGGATGAAAACAAAAAAACGAACCATCTAATCCTGTGTTCAGAAAACGAACCATCTAAACCAGTGTTCAGAAAACGAACCATCTAAACCAGTGTTCAGAAAACGAACCATCTAAACCAGTGTTCAGAAAACGAACCATCTAAACCAGTGTTCAGAAAACGAACCATCTAAACCAGTGTTCAGAAAACGAACCATCTAATCCAGTGTTCAGAAAACGAACCATCTAATCCAGTGTTCAGAAAACGAACCATCTAATCCAGTGTTCAGAACTTCTGATATATGAAGTAAATTAATATGTTAATGAAGAAATATTTTTAAAATTAATCAACATTTAAAACATTTTTTAAAATCAAATGATCTCTCTGTCCTTACATCTCTGTCCTTACATCTCTGTTCTTACATCTATGTCCTTACATCTCTGTCCTAACATCTCTGTCCTTACATCTCTGTCCTAACATCTCTGTCCTAACATCTCTGTCCTTACATCTCTGTCCTTACATCTCTGTCCATACATCTCTGTCCTTACATCTCTGTCTTTACATCTCTGTTCTTACATCTCTTTCCTTGCACCTTCTGAAATACTATCTCAGCTACCCATGAAATGCTATCTCAATAACCCATGAAATGCTATCTCAGTAACCCATGAAATGCTATCTCAGTAACCCATGAAACGCCATCTCAGTAACCCAGGTTGGGTCTAAACACTGATCTAACCGAATTAATTTTTGTACAAAAGCAAGTTATATTTAACTAAGCAATAAATCTAACTAAACAATGACTGTCAGCAAGTTACAAAAACAATGGCTGTCTACGCCGGGTCATATTCAGCTGGGAGTTATGTAAAATTATCTTTGAAACAAACCTTATGTAACTATAAACCAACCTGACGTAACAATAACCTACCTGTGACCAGTATTTATTTCAGGCAAGCTCACCCGGGGGGGGGGTGGACAGTAATTGTAACCAATGTTCCCTCTAAGGTTTGCTGGTTCGTTTGCAAAATCATAAAGTTGTGTGCAAAGTTTTACTTTGCAGAGTGCAGCGTATCTGTTCGAATGTATTTTTATAAAAATTTGCTGCGCGGATGCTCAAAACGGCTGCGCGGCATCTGTGAGGTAGCTGCGCAGCCACGCAGCTTAAAGAGAACATTGATTGTAACCCTCTATTTAAGGTCAACTTTCTGATAAAAATGATCGATAATTTTGATGCCGATAGATACAAAGCCTACCTTTGACACCCTCATCATGTCAACATAAACCTACCTTTGACATCATCATCAAGTCAACATAAATCTACCTTTGACACCCTCATCATGTCATCATAAACCTACCTCTGACATCATCATCATGTCAACATAAATCTACCTTTGACACCCTCATCATGTCAACAAAAACCTACCTTTGACATCATCATTATGTCAACATAAATCTACCTTGACATCCTCATCAGGTCAACAAAAACCTACATTTGACATCATCATCATGTCAACATAAGTCTACCTTGACATCCTCATCATGTCAACAAAAACCTACCTTTGACGTCCTCATCATGTCAATATAAACCTACCTTTGACATCATCATCATGTCAACATAAATCTACCTTGACATCCTCATCATGTCAACAAAAACCTACCTTTGACATCCTCATCATGTCAACAAAAACCTACCTTTGACGTCCTCATCATGTCAACATAAATCTACCTTGACATCCTCATCATGTCAACAAAAACCTACCTTGACATCCTCATCATGTCAACAAAAACCTACCTTTGACGTCCTCATCATGTCAATATAAACCTACCTTTGACATACTCATCATGTCAATATAACACTACCTTTGACATCCTCATCATGTCAACATAAATCTACCTTTGATATCCTCATCATGTCAACATAAACCTACCTGTGACATCCTCATCATGTCAACAAAAAACTACCTTTGACATCCTCATCATGTCAATATAACACTATCTTTGACATCCTCATCATGTCAATATAACACTACCTTTGACATCCTCATCATGTCAACATAAACCTACCTTTGACATCCTCATCATGTCAATATAACACTACCTTTGACATCCTCATCATGTCAACATAAATCTACCTTTGATATCCTCATCATGTCAACATAAACCTACCTGTGACATCCTCATCATGTCAACAAAACCTACCTTTGACATCATCATCATGTCAACATAAATCTACCTTGACATCCTCATCATGTCAATAAAAACCTACATTGACATCCTCATCATGTCAACAAAAACCTACCTTTGACGTCCTCATCATGTCAATATAAACCTACCTTTGACATCCTCATCATGTCAATATAACACTACCTTTGACATCCTCATCATGTCAACATAAATCTACCTTTGATATCCTCATCATGTCAACATAAACCTACCTGTGACATCCTCATTATGTCAACATAAATCTACCTTGACATCCTCATCATGTCAACAAAAACCTACCTTGACATCCTCATCATGTCAACAAAAACCTACCTTTGACGTCCTCATCATGTCAATATAAACCTACCTTTGACATCATCATCCTGTCAATATAAAACTACCTTTGACATCCTCATCATGTCAACATAAACCTACCTGTGACATCCTCATCATGTCAACAAAACCTACCTTTGACGTCCTCATCATGTCAACATAAATCTACCTTGACATCCTCATCATGTCAACAAAAACCTACCTTGACATCCTCATCATGTCAACAAAAACCTACCTTTGACATCCTCATCATGTCAATATAACACTACCTTTGACATCCTCATCATGTCAACAAAAACCTACCTTTGACATCCTCATCATGTCAATATAACACTACCTTTGACATCCTCATCATGTCAACAAAATCCTACCTTTGACATCCTCATCATGTCAATATAACACTACCCTTGACATCGTCATCATGTCAATATAACAATACCTTTGACACCCTAATCATGTCAATATAACACTATCTTTGACATCCTCATCATATCAATATAACACTACCTTTGACATCCTCATCATGTCAACATAAACCTACCTTTGACATCCTCATCATGTTAACATAAACCTACCTTTTACATCCTCATCATGTCAACATAAACCTACGTTTGACATCCTCATCATGTCAACATAAACCTACCTTTGACACCCTCATCATGTCAACATAAACCTACCTGTGACATCCTCATCATGTCAACATAAACCTACCTGTGACATCCTCATCATGTCAACATAAACCTACCTTTGACATCCTCATCATGTCAACATAAACCTATATTTGACATCCTCATCATGTCAACATAAACCTACCTGTGACATACTCATCATGTCAACATAAACCTACCTTTGACATCCTCATCATGTCAACATAAACCTACCTTTGACATCCTCATCATGTCAACATAAACCTACCTTTGACATCCTCATCATGTCAACATAAACCTACCTTTGACATCCTCATCATGTTCATGTTGCAAAACGTGACAGCAGGAAACTGAAGACTGCTGAACTTCAAGTTGACTTTTGAGTATTTTTGGTACTCGAAGAAGATCGAGAACAGGCTGATGAAAACAAATAGTTTGAAATAGGAGGCATTAAAAAAATTATAAAAACAATATGTACTAAATCTAAAGGAAACATGTCACATGTTGGATGTTGGATGTTGCCTGTTCCGTCTTCTTTTGTTGTGTGTATTGTTTCTACAACTGTGAATATTTATGTAAAAAATTCACTGGAACTTATTTCTAGTTAATTATAAATTGAGTACTGTGTACTTGTCTAAGTGTCTGTGCCATCATAACAATATCATAACAATATCACAACAATATCACAACAATATCATAACAATATCATAACAATATCATAACAATATCACAACAATATCATAACAATATCATAACAATATCATAACAATATCATAACAATATCATAACAATATCACAACAATATCACAACAATATCATAACAATATCATAACAATATCATAACAATATCATAACAATATCACAACAATATCATAACAGTATCACAACAATATCATAACAATATCATAACAATATCACAACAATATCACAACAGTATCACAACAATATCATAACAATATCACAACACTATCACAACAATATCATAACAATATCATAACAATATCACAACAATATCATAACAATATCATAACAATATCATAACAATATCATAACAATATCATAACAATATCACAACAATATCACAACAGTATCACAACAATATCATAACAATATCACAACACTATCATAACAATATCACAACAATATCACAACAATATCACAACAATATCACAAAAGTATCACAACAATATCATAACAATATCATAACAATATCATAACAATATCACAACAATATCACAACAATATCATAACAATATCATAACAATATCACAACAGTATCACAACAATATCATAACAATATCACAACAATATTACAACAATATCACAACAATATCATAACAATATCACAACTTCATAAACTATCCAGTTGAATTATATCAATATCTCTGGTTTAGACTTCAAGAAACAAATGGATTAAACAGATTAAATTGCTGAACAACCCTTACATTTAATAAGCAAGTTGTTGTTTAATGAGGCGAATTATAATTCAGAGTTTGCAAAGCTTGGAAATGTTTGAAGTTTCAACTATAGTCGTATCACCTATTTACAAAATAGTTTTCTAACCGTTTTAGTCGAATCACCTATTTTCAGAATAGTTTTTTAACCGTTATAGTGCAATCACATATTTACACTACTGATTTCATACCAGTAAGATTCTTAAACCCACGGCCCTCTCGTAAAATAAGACAATTACAATTGAATTCTCACAGTCTGTAGAACGTATTAAAAATAAGATACAAGGCCCAAAATTGACAATCAAAACTGTCAAAAAATAGAGTAACAAACTTACTAATAGAGATGGAATAATGTAGCTCCAATGGCTGCCAGTAGCAACGCTACCCAAGCCAACTTAACGATTGGCTTCTGAGAGTGGAGTATGAAGATGACGCCATTCAAGGAGGCACGGGACGCGTACTTGTTGAAAATACGAAAGAAACTTTTGGGTGGACGCAGGCAGGGAGATTTTGTGTTCTCTGTGTCATGGGTCTGGACAGACTCTTCATCAGACTGCTTGTAATCCTTCACGAAGTTCAGACGGGACTCCTGAAAATTGACAAAATTTGTGGAATGATCTTGGGGGAGCATTGTTGAGACAATGTTGATAGACCACTGTTATGTTATGCTATTTGTAGGCGTATACTGAAACTATGTTGATAGACTACTGTTCTGCTAAGCTTTTTGAAAGCTTGTGTTGCTATGATGTGGACAAGGTTATGTTGTAAGGTGTACATTTTCCATTTAAGAACCCGTGCCATAATCATTTAACGACAATTATAACGACAATTATGAACTTTACCAAAAGACATTTTATTAATACAAAGTGATTCTCATTCTATTTTGGGAAAAGAGAACATTTTACCGTACACAAAAATGAATTTTTTAAAATGTATTAAATTGTCATTAGTGCAACATTTTTAAAAACAATAGTAACTGTTGCATTTACCGCTTACAATTTGCGGCACATGAAATATCACTACGCAGGATACATTTGATGATCCGCATGTTAAGGCTTATGTTTGGGCGATTACAGTATTCGATTATAAATATCATACTATCCGCTCCTGATTTTAAGCCGAAGACTTACTTCCTGTTGTTCGCATACATCGGTATTTGTATTAAATTATTGTGTGCTTCTTCACAAGTTTAAAGACTTTAATAACACAGTATCGAACTACACAGCAACAATAAAAGGTCTTTAATTTTAATATATTTTTTGCTATGCATCAAACATAGGCAATAGGACTAAACGAAAGTGATTTTCTGCTTTCGACCGAAACTGAAACTAGGCCGAAAGTTAAAAATGATTTTCGACTGAAACCAAAAGCTTAACTAGACTTTCGGTCGAAACCGAAGCGGAAACCAAAAGTTGAACAAGAATTTCCGCTGAAACCGAAACTGAAAGATTTAAATATTTCAAAACTCATTTTCGCTAACGCTCTGCGCACTGTAAAAAGTAACTTAACTTTTGTGGCAATATTCATGTGTCTTAATTGACTCTCATACAATTTACTCCGGACTGCCACCCCCCTCACCCCCCCTCCCTTTTTTTTTTTTTTTTTTTGCAGTGTCAGCTATAAACGTCTTTACTTTTTTTTGCCAACCGAACTCATTGAGACCTGAACGTCCCTGTATATCATCCAAATAGGAGCGGGATTAACTTTTAAAGAGTCAATTTACCATTTTCCTTTGGATGTTAGCCCTTTTAGTCATCATACACACCAACATACGCCCACACACACACACACAGACACACACACACCACCGGCGGAGCACATAAATTAACATGTTTTTATATCTTCCCCAGTGAATTGCTCTCAACAATAATCCATATGAAAGAATTAATATTGTGTAATCTCAATGTTACAGTCAAAGTGTGCAATCCAGCCATTCTCTAGAATGCCTAAGCAAAGTGAATATTGGCTCATGTATTTTACACTTTGACTATGCATTCTATAGAATATTTGGATTACACACTTCGGATGTAACATTTAAATATATGAATAAATCTAATCATTTTTTAAATAGTTTTCGTAATGTAATTCTAGAATACAGACAATACTATATCAAAAATTTACTTTAAGCTTGCTTCCACCTACTAGTACTGTTACCTACAATATATAAAAAATAATTATAGTAAGTTTATAACATATAGCCATTTATGAGCATGACGTTGATGAATGTCAATGAATTAATTAATTGAATAAGTCCAGGGATCCCAAATTAAACAGAATAAAAGAATATATTTTTTTAAATAATGGAACTTTACCTTTGACTATGACAACATTTATGTGCAAGATATTGATAAATCAAAATTAATCTTACAGATGAATGATTTAAATAAACCAAGAGTTCCCAATTTTTAAAAAATAAATTAATAAAAATATAAATACTACAATTCCCAAAGTTGTGTTTTTTTCCAAAAATCTATTTCCCTTTCCCTTTACCTTATTGAAACTTTATTTGTGAAAATATTGGACAAGTTAGTCATCATGCAGCTGTGACAAGTTAGTCATCATGCAGCTGTGACAAGTTAGTCATCATGCAGCTGTGACAAGTTAGTCATCATGCAGCTGTGACAAGTTAGTCATCATGCAGCTGTGACAAATAGGTCATCATGCAGCTGTGACAAATAGGTCATCATGCAGCTGTGACAAGTAGGTCATCATGCAGCTGTGAACACTATTCGCAGAAGATTTATTGTATACTAGCGGATCTACCCTGCATTTTACCGGGATAACAATCGGAACGAAGGAACTTCTACAGTCTACACAGTCTACATCCTTATAATTATTCTAATCCCGGTGAGCTCCCAATCCCGACGGTATCCCGCTCCCGTTAGTGTACCGTTTCCCGGTGGGATTCTGACCCCACTGGATCCCAACTCCCGTATAATCCCAATCCCGTCAGTATTCCGATCCCGGTGTTATCTCGATACCAGTGGAGTTAGGTTTGAGTTTTCCGAAAGGATCCATATCCGATTGGGGTCCCGATCCCATTAGTACGCCGATCCCGTCAGTATCCCGTTCCCGGTAGGATCCTCTTCTCCAATAGGTTCCCATTTCCTGATAGGATCCCGATCCCGGTTTCATCCCGCTACCCAATCGGATCGCATTACAATGGGGTTCAATTAACTGCTGGATCTCGTTAACGTAACTATAAGCTTTTATATCCAATTATACATCCCCGTAGAACTATATAGAAATTTCTGGAACATTCTAGATAAAATTTAATAACCTCCTCCAAATGTGTAAAAGTTATGAAGTTAGGGTTAGGGTTAGGTAATTCAGATTAGTTATGAAATAAAATGTAAAATGTGTCCCATTCAAATGTATTTTAAAATGCCGTAGATTTAGCTTTTTAAAAATCATCGAACTTTCTGGAAAATTCTGGATTGGATATTATTAGTTTTGAAACCACCGATATTTCAATATGGACAATGAAGGGTATTGCTACCAAGTTGGTCATAGATCCACGAATTCAAATAGAAACTATAGTGTTGTCTAAGCCTATATAAATATTTATATAGATTATTTAACGAAAAATGAAATCGGGCCCTTGGCCCCAGAAGGATAAATATTATGAGTTCAGTACCTTCGGTATTTGAATATGGATAACAAAGTGTATGTGTACTAAGTTTGGTAAAGATCCATCTACTCATGTAGGAGTATTTGTTGATAATTTTATTTATATAGCTATAGAAAAAATAGACATTTTTGGCCCCCGACCCCAAACGGAACGTCATATAACCCCTTAAGAGATCCTATCGGATAATGATGGATATTTGTGCCAAATTTGGTCAAGATCCATCTATTCATCTAGGAGTATTAAGCCTATTGACCTGTAGAACTTTCTGGAACATTCTAGATTAAATGTTTTATCCTCCTCGAACTGTGTAACACCTGTCTTTTATCGGTAATTATTCTGCGAATACGAATAATTATACAACTAAATGCATTTCTATAACTATAGTATATTTAAGTTAAAAGAGGGGCCCCATGGGCCCATTCCATAATTGTACCGAATTAGTTTTGCCTGAGATGGGGCCCTATAAAAATTATTCAGGTAAGTTATGAAGTTATAATTTTTAATTTGTCCCATTAAAATCTATTGAATAATGCCATAGATATAGCTTTTAAAGTTATCGAACTTTCTGGAAAATTCTAGATTGGATATTATTCGTTTTAAATCCACCGATATTTCAATACGGATATTAAAGTGTATTGATACCACCCTAGGCATATATCCATCAATTCACATAGAACCTATAGTGTTGTCTATGCCTATTGATATTTATATAGCTTAAATAAAGAAAAATGAAATGGGGCCCCAGCCCCAGACCAATGAATATTATGAGCTCAGTACCCTTCGATATTCATATAGGAGTAGTGTCGGACATTTTATTTATATAGCTCATGTAAGAAAAAAAATTATTTCTGGGTACCCGGCCCCAAACGGAATGTTATTAAAAGTTCATAAACCCTTAAGAGTTCCTTGCGGATAATGATGGATATATGTGCCAAGTTTGGTCAAGATCCACCAATCCATGTAAAAGCCTTGATTTTTCCATTCAACTGAAAGTTTTATCTACTTACATATCTGAATATCAATTGTCTGCCTATAATGAAATTAAAGTGATAAAAACCTTGAACAAGTGCCACCAGCTTTGGGGTTAAACTCAACTAACCTTTGGGTTAAATTAACTAACCTTTGGGTTAAACTTAAATAACATTCGTGTTAAACTTAAATAACATTTGGGTTAAACTTAAATAACATTTGGGTTAAGCTTAACTAACATTTGGTCTAAACTTAAATAACATTTGGGTTAAGCTTAACTATTATTTGGGTTAAACTTAAATAACATTTGGGTTAAGCTTAACTAACATTTGGGTTAAACTTAAATAACATTTGGGTTAAACTTAAATAACATTTGGATTAAACTTAATTAACATTTGGGTTAAATTTCTGATGAGCCTGCTAATACTAGACTATGATGAGCCTGGTATCGAGAACGTTCCAAGATCGCTGAAGAAATTTCAACACACTACTTTGTTGGGAAAGCCATTTAATGGGAAAATACATATGCGCAATTCGAATATGACTCAGTGAGTTCCTCTAAGTAAAATGGTCGGTAAACATTTCCCTAATGAACACACAATGGCTGAAAAGACCAAAACAAAAACACGCTTAGCGTATCTTAGCAGCAGGAATTGTGCTTCTAAGCTCCAGCGTAACACCACTAACGGTGCTAAGTTATAACTCAAGAACACACCCTGGGTACTTGATGGTTTGTAACACCCTGGGAAATTGATGTTTTATAACACCCTGGGAACTTGATGTTTTGTAACTCCGTGTAAATTAAATGCGTCACCAGAACTAAAGACAATTTAACAAAAGTCCATTTCATTAAATTAAGTTTGTTGCCTTACGGTTTTGAAAAATCCCACCATTTGCACGGATGATGTTGTGTCTATGTTCTCTTGGTGACTTTCTTCTCCAGAAATAACCACACTGCTTCTTCTATGCATTATCTGTCCCACAAAGACGGTATTACTTTGTCTGTCAGAGTTTATGATCCATCTGGCATGGTCCACTGACATAAATCGACACCCGACATCGATGGAGGTAGTGGAGAAACCTCTGGGTATCTCTGGCTGGGGGCCACACTTCAAAACTGTACACGTTCTTTCCAATGGTACACTCTCTTCCAATGGTGCACTTTGTTCCCAATGGTACACTTTCTTCCCAAGAGTTATTGTGCTATCAGACAGCGTCTGTTGAACAAACAAAATTGTTTACATCCAGCATAACAGAGGCATCAGACACGTTTAAGATGTGTTTTTGTTTCAGTTAATTTGATAAGTCCTCTGCGTGTTGAAATGATTGCCAACGTGTTGAAATTATTGCCAACGCGTTGAAGTGCTTGCCAGTGTGTTGAAGTAAAGTACGACGGATCCAGTATGAAAATAAGACAACAAGAATTAAAGACATGTAGCCGACGGCATGCGGTGACGTTTTTCTCGTGTAACTTTAACGCAACTACTGAAAGACATGCATTACGTATTTCAAGACAGTCGGTTTGAAAGGCCGTGTGTAAGCAGGCAGTGCAGATACGCACCCATTACACTGTAACACAACCTAATGAAAAACCTCCGTGTCTAGTCCCTGACAAGTCAGGCTGTCCTTGTCATATATTTTGTTACATATAATCATGCACTGTTTCTTATTGATGACCGTTTACATTAACAGAATGTGATAAGAAAATATTATAAACCATATGATATTAATTAGTAGAGCACATTTCATATCTAAATTATAGAACCACACATAAGCAATGGAAATATGTTTTACTAAAGCTTTGACTTTGATTAACTAGAATACATTCAACAGTCGTTCTATCCATGAAAGTAATGTATTGTGTGTCTGCTTCGTTGTTTTTCTGAGTCTCTGTGAATGTCTTTGTGTGTATGTGTGTGTCTGTATGTTTGTTTAATGACTAATCAATGAATGTTCTCCACATTATCGTTAAGTGTCGCGGTTGGTTGAGTTTTCTGTCCAATCAGAAAATACATCATCTCATTACGTCATTAATTGATATCACTGAGAAGCGTCATTGAACTTTATGCTTGAAAGTCTGCAAAAATAAATTATTTTCGAATTATTGGACTTTAACTCAAGCAGGAATTCAGATCGGATAGACAAAACAAATGTGTGAAGGTTATCATCAAAGTTTTCTATAAATTTTAAGATAATTGATTTTAAATAAAAAATTTGAGAAAATATTTATGACCCAATTCCTGCCAAAGGCATCACTTTACGATACTGGAATGCGAATACAGTATCGAACTTCATACTTCATTACTACCTGCGGTAGAGCCAGTGAAGAGTGAGGAGTGTAAGGCACACAGTTAGGCAGACAGTGAGGCAGACTGTGAGTCAGGCAGTGAGACAGACATTGGAACAGTGAGGCAGACAGTGAGGCAGAAAGGGAGGCAGTCAGTGAGGGAGACAGTGAAGCAGACGGTGAGACAGGCAGTGAGGCAGGCAGTGAGGCAGGCAGTGAGGCAGGCAGTGAGGCAGGCAGTGGGGCAGGCAGTGAGACAGACATTGGAGCAGTGAGGCAGGCAGTGAAGCATACAGTTTGGCAGGCAGTGAGGCAGACAGTGAGACAGACATTGGAACAGTGAGGCAGACAGTGAGGCAGAAAGGGAGGCAGTCAGTGAGGGAGACAGTGAAGCAGACGGTGAGACAGGCAGTGAGGCAGGCAGTGAGGCAGGCAGTGAGGCAGGCAGTGAGGCAGGCAGTGAGGTAGGCAATGAGGCGGACAGTGAGGCAGGCAGTGATGCAGACGGTGAGGCAGGCAGTGATGCAGACGGTGAGGCAGGCAGTGAGGCAGACAGTTTGGCGAGCAGTGAGGCGGACAGTGAGACAGACAGTGGACACACAGTTAGGCAGACAGTGAGGCAGGTGGTTAGGCAGACTGTGAGGCAGACAGTGAGTCAGACGGTGAGACAGACAGTGGGATAGACAATAAGGCATGCAGTGAAGCAGTGAGGCATACATTAAGAACACAGTGAGGCAGACAGTCAGGCAGGCAGCGAGGAAGTTAATGAGGAAGACTGTGAGGAAGACAGTGAGGCAGACAGTGAGGCAGACAGTGAGGCAGACAGTGAGGCAGACAGTGAGGCAGACAGTGAGGCAGACAGTGAGGCAGACAGTGAGACAGACAGTGAGGCAGACAGTGAGGCAGACAGTGAGACAGGTAGTGAGGCCGACAGTGAGACAGGTAGTGAGGCCGACAGTGAGGCCGACAGTGAGACAGGTAGTGAGGCCGACAGTGAGACAGGTAGTGAGGCCGACAGTGAGACAGGTAGTGAGGCCGACAGTGAGACAGGTAGTGAGGCAGACAGTGAGACAGGTAGTGAGGCAGACAGTGAGGCAGACAGTGAGGCAGACAGTGAGGCAGACAGTGAGGCAGACAGTGAGACAGACAGTGAGGCAGACAGTGAGGCAGACAGTGAGACAGGTAGTGAGGCCGACAGTGAGACAGGTAGTGAGGCCGACAGTGAGGCCGACAGTGAGACAGGTAGTGAGGCCGACAGTGAGACAGGTAGTGAGGCCGACAGTGAGACAGGTAGTGAGGCAGACAGTGAGACATGTAGTGAGGCAGACAGTGAGACAGGTAGTGAGGCCGACAGTGAGACAGATAGTGAGGCAGACAGTGAGACAGGTAGTGAGGAAAATATTAAGGAATACAGTGAGGCGGAAAGTGAGGCATGCGCATGTGAGAATTAGTCAAACAATTTCAAAATCAGGTTGTCAAATATTTTTGCTGAGCTGACTAGCCATTAAGGTCTTTGTCATCAGGGTCATGATCATCGGAGGTATGGCATTGTGTAATCCCTACCCTCGGATTCCTACTGGACTCTGAGTCACTGACTTGTGTTCATCCATTCAGTTGGTGACCTTGTGTCCATGCTGATCATTGAGTTGGTGACTTCATGTCTAAATTGACCATTAAGTATGTGACTTTGTGTCTATACTGACCATTAAGTTGGTGACTTTGTGTCTATACTGACCATTAAGTTGGTGACTTTGTGTCTATACTGACCACTGAATTGGTGACTTTGTGTCTATACTAACCACTGAGTTGGTGACTTTGTGTCTATACTGACCATTAAGTTGGTGACTTTGTGTCTATACTGACCACTGAATTGGTGACTTTGTGTCTATACTGACCATTAAGTTGGTGAATTTGTGTTTATACTGACCACTGAATTGGTGACTTTGTGTCTATACTGACCATTAAGTTGGTGACTTTGTGTCTATACTGACCACTGAGTTGGTGAATTTGTGTCTCTACTGACCATTGAATTGGTGACTTTGTGTCTCTACTGACCATTGAGTTGGTTCTGGGTGATTGTCTAGTTCAGGGTTTACACACCATTTCTATACTTGAGCCCTCCCCTACCCATTGTTTAACAAAGTCTTGCACACAACGCCTTACAAATTAAATTGTAGAAATTTGAATAAAAAATAAATTGTTTATAAACAAATAATAAAAATATATAAAAATTATGTCATGTAATAAAATGCAACCTTGCACCCTTAAAATGCCATTGAATGTTCTATATGAGAGTATACTTTAATGAATGTTCTATATAACAAAGTATTTTATTGAATGTTCTATATGCAAAGTTAATGAGCCAAACAGAGATGTAAAGGAAAAGTCAAGCATTGGAATCTTATTGTTGTATTTGGAGTTGGAACTATTTCTTGGAGGCACTGTATCTCTAGATGCCGGTAAATGTAAGATTGAAATGTGTACGTCATGAATCATTCAATTCTCACACTATTAGAGTCGGGGTTGTATAGTGTCAGAGTCTCACACTGGTGAAGTATTTGAAACCTTTAAGTTCAAGTTATCATCACCTTTGCTGAATGGATGTGTTCTTTTATTTCAAAGAAACGCAAATATTATTTCGTTATGACTTAACTGTTTTTACTTAATAATGTTTATTTTATCGTGACCTAATTACATAGATAGAAAAGGATGTGTTTGGCACATACACAGAACAGAATGTGTTTGGCACATACACAGAACAGAATGTGTGGTTTTTTTTATGTTTGTTTTGTCGACTGACGAACTAAACTTGTTTTTATTTGTTTGTGTGTCTGTATATCTGTTCGTTTAAGGATGTGTGTGTCTGTGCGTGTCATTTTGTTTGTTTGTTTCTTCTTCAGTTTATGTCTTTGGTTGTTTTTGTTGTTGTTTTCCCCTATTTTTTCATTGCCCTGTCTCATATAACCATAAAGCTGAATGAAATATTTGAAGACTTTTTGTCCATGTATTAAGCAGACACGATTTTAAGACGTCAGGAATATTGAACACTAATCAGCTTTAAATAAACAAAGAAGTGTCAGACCAGCGGTACTCAAATGGTAGTCCATGGACCGGCACTGGTCCCTCCCCCCCCCCCCCCCATTTTTTCCACAAAAAAAAATCAGAACATTATTTCAGAAACAAAGTGGGGAGGGGTGGAGTGAATGCGTCACTCTTCAAAACAAACTTCATAAACCGAGGTTGTCTTTAACACGAGGTTGTCTTTATCACGAGATTGTCTTTATCACGAGGTTGTCTTTATCACGAGGTTGTCGTTATAACGGGGTTGTCTTTATCACGGGGTTGTCTTTATCACGAGGTTGTCTTTATCATAAAATACCCGGCGTTGTAGGTATCAAGAGGAGACTGGGAAACTGACGTCATGCGCCAGGTACACATTGCAGTAAATGTGGAGCCTAACACTAGCATATCAATGTGGATCCTAACACTAGCATATCAATGTGGAGCCTAACACTAGCAGATCAATGTGGAGCCTAACACTAGCAGATCAATGTGGAGCCTAACACTAGCAGATCAATGTGGAGCCTAACACTAGCAGATCAATACAAAGAGCGTACGAAACAAGGTTCAATAATGATTTTTTCACATTGCAAGATAATTTCTTCACATTACAAGATCAGTTTTTCACTATACAATATCAGATTTTCACGTTACAATATCAGTTTTTCACGTTGCAAGATCATGTCTTCACGTTTCAAGATCATTGATTCACGTTACAAGATCTTGCCTTAACTTTTTTTGATAATTTGTTTTTAACAGCCATAACAAAATAAACTGTTCAAGTCGAGAATCAGATGGCAATATTTATTTCAGCATCAGATGGTAAGATTTATTTGAGCATCAGATGGTAAGATTTATTTGAGCATCAGACGGTAAGATTTATTTTTTGAGCATAAGATGGTAAGATTTATTTGAGCATCAGATTGTAAGATATAATCGAGTCCTGTCGAATTTATTGATCTTTGAGTTGAAAATGTCTTAGCACATCAAATATCAAATATTTAAGGTCAAATAAAAATAAAATTCATGAATGACGAGAAGTAGATCTTAGTGTCTATTGTTTATCTAACCTTTGAACTCAGATGCTTACTTGTAGAATACTACAGTCTCCGACTTCTTCACACGGACTGGTGTAAATGACATCATTGCACCAAACACTGAATATCTTGATGTAAGTTATAACGCTATACGTTTATTATACATCGTCAAAACCTGACGGAGTAATGTATACCGTCAAAACCTGACATAGTAATGTATACCGTCAAAACCTGACGGAGTAATGTATACCGTCAAAACCTGACATAGTAATGTATACCGTCAAAACCTGACGGAGTAATGTATACCGTACTAACAATTCAATTCGTAAGCAAATCAACGTTATCCCTTAACAATACATCCAGCCGGAATCCTCAAAACACAAAACAAGCTAAGCAGTGAATATCCTACAACGGCAATCAATCCAACATATTATCAACAACAAAACTAACGCGTCATTTCTATCTGACACAATAGATACAGCTACACATATAATCTCTAATTAACATCTTTTCCATACCAAACATAACAACAGTGATCTACACATAACAACAGTGATCTAGACATAAACAGTGATCTACACATAACAACAGTGATCGACACATAACAACAGTGATCTACACATAACAACAGTGTTCTACACATAACAACAGTGATCTAGACATAACAACAGTGTTTCTCATATCCTTGACAATGTATAAATCTGGCTGCTAGAAACAAGCAAACATACGCACACCAGTTATACATATAGATAACTATTCCCACACCAGTTAAAGATATAGAGAACTATTTGCACACCAGTTCTACCTATACAGAGTTATTTGCACACCAGTTTTAAATATAGAGAGCTATGTGCACATCAATTATACCTATAGAGAACTATTCTCACACCCATTATACATACATATAAATATTCGCACACCAATTATACATGTAGATAAATATTCGCACACCAGTTATATATATAGAGTACTATTCGCACACCATTTATACATATTGCGAACTATTCGCACATATATAGAGAACTATTGCACTTAGTCGCACACACTCTTAGACATTCTGTATCAAGTGAATCAAATGCCCTATAACCAACCTATGACGTAATTTTCAATATTACCTCTCTCTCTCTCTCTCTCTCTCTGTATGTGTGTTTGCGTTGTGTGTGTGTGTTTGTATGTGTGTGCCACTAGTTTCTGCCACGCATTGTATACGCATTGTCTCAATGCGTGATACGCCCTTTGCAAAGGTCGAAGTCAGTCAAGCGAAACAGGTGGAGCATAGCTAGAGCGACTAAAGCATAGGCTTCATTGCAGAAACTCCTCATTCAGCAAACATGTTTTGAATTCCATGATCCCAGATCGAGGCTAAGATTGAATTTAACATAGACTTTTACAGAATGTTGTTCACATTTTAGGCAATTTAAACTTGAAAAATCAATGCTTGATATATTTAGGTTATGCGTCTTATTCTATGAATAATATGCATTTCTCGATTTATAAATCATATGATCACATAATCACATAATCTTATAATCACCAGATTTGTTTGTTGTTGTTTTTTTTTCCAAAATTAGCATCTACTTTTCTCGTCTGATTGTAGCTAAACCTCACCTTGCCCTTATTGACTACCTCACCTGTTATCTATTATATGCCCTTATTGACTACCTCACCTGTTATCTATTATATACCCTTATTGACTACCTCACATGTTATCTATTATATGCCCTTATTGACTACCTCACCTGTTATCTATTATATGCCCTTATTGACTACCTCACCTGTTATCTATTATATGCCCTTATTGACTATCTCACCTGTTATCTATTATATACCCTTATTGACTACCTCACATGTTATCTATTATATGCCCTTATTGACTACCTCACATGTTATCTATTATATGCCCTTATTGACTACCTCACCTGTTATCTATTATATGCCCTTATTGACTACCTCACCTGTTATCTATTAAATGCCCTTATTGACTACCTCACCTGTTATCTATTATATGCCCTTATTGACTACCTCACTTGTTATCTATTATATACCCTTATTGACTACCTCACCTGATATCTATTATATGCCCTTATTGACTACCTCACCTGTTATCTATTATATGCCCTTATTGACTACACCACCTTCCCTTTCAAAGAAACCCACTACCACGTGTGGAGCTCACTACCACGTGTGGAGCTCACTACCACGTGTGGACTAAAAATCTGTCTTTATGTTTCTACCAATGACTACAACATAGAATTCAAGGAGTTCTCATTTGAACTATTTGAAAAGACTTTGTACATAGACATTGTTCATTGTCTTATCTGGACATTGTTCATTGTCTTATCTGGACATTGTTCATTGTCTTATCTGGACATTGTTCATTGTCTTATCTGGACATTGTTCATTGTCTTATATGGACATTGTTCAAAAACTTATCCGGATACTTACAACACAGACTCTGGCCTTCGGGGATCTACTCCAGCTGATTTTCTGCCGACTCCACTTGGATGCAAGTCCTGTACTTCGTCTACAAATATCAGGAGGCGTCTTCGTGTTTCAATAAACTAATAAGAATCTCCTCTTTAAGAGTAGAGGGATCCCACTTAAGAGTAGAGTGATCCCACTTAAGAGTAGAGGGATCCCCCTTGTTGACTGGAATGAACCTATCGGGCTACGATTTATTTTGGTAATCACTGTATGAGTTAAAATAAATGATTAAACGCATTCAATATGTTGTGTCTCAGTTCTACATAAATAAGTCAGTCGTAATTGATATAATGTGGAATGCAAATGTGTGTTATTATTATTATAATTAGTTCTCTTATATAGCGTGCATGGGCGCCCGCACATAGTGGCAAGGTGGGGCGCATGCCCCCCCCCCCCCCTGGATTGAATGATTTTTAAAAAAAATTAGAAAAAAATAGACAAAACATTTATTAAAGTAAAGAGAAAATAAAGAGAAATTACGGGGTAATTATTTTTATATTTTCTATATTAATTAGCTTTACAAAGTTTTATCCGGCTGTCAGGTATGCCTTACTAGTTTTGCTAACATTACCAGCAACAACATGTACGGTGGAGCGATCGTTCAGCACATTACGTCGTGTACAAACATGGCTTAGATCTACAATGTCAGATGAACGTCTGTCTGGGTTGTGCATGTTAAGCGTACACGAGACAAAGTGAACTGCAACAAAAAAGACTTTATGGACAAAATTGTAGATATGTTTGGTAGCGATAACAGACGACTCCAGTTCTTGTTTAAAGAATAAATTTTATTTAATATTTTTTGCTACATACATATTAACATATATTGTGTTAATAAAAAATTGTTGCCTCAGTATGCCCTTCATTACTACAGTGTCCTGTCAGTTCGTTCCCCATACAAATACCCTACAGTAAATTAAAACTAAATTAAAACATTACTAAAAATATTTGGCCCCCCTAGAAAATATTTTGCCCCCACCCCTAGAACATTTTCTGCGGGCGCCCATGATAGCGCGGTACCCAAACCTAGGGCTGGGCTCACCGCGCTGTTCATAAAAATATTAGCAAAAGAAACATAATCGTGACAAAAAAATAAAATACATTTATGTAATAAAGAACATATGTATAACAACAAAACAAAAACAAATGCATATTCACCCCACCCACCCCAGAACTTTTCTATGTCAAGCAGCATCGTTTATCGGTAAGGGTGGGGGGTGGAATCGGTCGGGGTAGTAGAGTTTAAAGAGATGTGCCTGTGTGTCTCTCTGTCTGTCTAGCTATGTGTGTGTGCGTGTATGTGTATGAGTATGTGTGTATATATATAAGTGTGTGTGTTAGGATATTTTTATCCCAACAGTGACAATAAATAATTTCACAACTGAACATGTGATATCAAGCTGTCCTGTGTGCCGCTGTCCCGTGTGCCGCTGTCCTGTGTGCCGCTGTCCTGTGTGCCGCTGTCCTGTGTGCCGCTGTCCTGTGTGCCGCTGTCTAGTGTGCCGCTGTCCTGTGTGCCGCTGTCTCGTGTGCCGCTGTCCTGTGTGCCGCTGTCCTGTGTGCCGCTGTCCTGTGTGCCGCTGTCCCGTGTGCCGCTGTCCTGTGTGCCGCTGTCCTGTGTGTACAATTGAAAGAAGTTATTGATGCTGTTCAAACTGTTCATTTTATTGGTTCAGATTTCATGAAAACACAAAGACTTTAATAAAAAAAAATATTTAAAATGCTTTAATATACAATAGTGGATGTGTGGATGGGTTTATTTTTAGGCCACTGGAGTTAAGTGGCCAGGGGGCAGACTAGGTAGCTAATCGGTTAACTTTATCTAACGGGTTCTTCCGTCAGAAAAGAGATGAAAACCTTCATGCGAAATGAAATCTAAGATTCACTGATCTCACCCCTGCTTTCCAGTCTCACTTTCTAGTCTCACTTTTTAGTCTCAATTTCTAGTATCACTTTCTAGTCTCGCTTTCTAGTCTCACTTTATAGTCTCACTTTCTAGTCTCAATTTCTAGTCTCACTTTCTAGTTTCGCTTTCTAGTCTCACTTTCTAGTCTCACTTTCTAGGCTCACTTTATAGGCTCACTTTATAGTCTCACTTTCTGGTCTCACTTTGTATATAGAATTAGCTGATCATTTTAATATCCCAGTTTGTTACTTCAGGGGAAAAGTGAGTTAATAACACATATGAATAAAATTCAAGGTCACTTCATAGCTCACCTTTGATGATTGATATGAACATGAACATTCTCTGATGACATGCAAAGAGCACTACTGGAACTTAATGATATGCAATAAACAGCAGTGGAACTTAATGACATGCAAGAAACAGCAGTGGAACTTAATGACATGCAATAAACAGCAGTGGAACTTTATGACATGCAAAGAGCAGTACTGGAACATAATGACATGCAAAGAGCAGTAGTGGAACTTAATGACATGCAAGAGCAGTAGTGGAACTTAATGACATGCAATAAGACGTTGCTGACACGTTGTGATTGTGTGTAGTCAGTGAAATTCAGTCAAATAGGAATTGTGTGGGAATAGGAATTGTGTGTGAATAGGAATTGTGTGTGACAACGATTCTTGAAAGTATTTTTTAAATTTTAAAGTATTTTCTTGATGAAGTATGTTTCTTCTGATGAATTACAACAACCATAGAAATTTTGTAACCATAGAAATGTTGTAACAATATTTTGACCATTTTGTAAGAAAGCAACTTCGTCAGTGACGCTGGATCCTCTGATATGACCAACATCAAGACCACAAATACTTAAGATTTCGACTGGTGAACATTTAGAAATCCAATGAGGGCTGACGATAACTGTATCAAATTAAGAACATTGCATGTACCATTTAAAGCAAAATAAATCATTAAGTCGTGTATTTCTTTATTACCAGTCTTCTACTTCTTTGATACGAGTATTGTACTTCTTTGATACCAGTCTTGTATTTCTTTGATACCAGTCTTGTACTTCTTTGATACCATTCTTGTACTTCTTTGATACCAGTCTTGTACTTCTTTGATACCAGTCTTCTACTTCTTTGATGCTAGTCTTCTACTTCTTTGATACCAGTCTTCTACTTCTATGATACCAGTCTTCTACTTCTTTGATGCTAGTCTTCTACTTCTTTGATACCAGTCTTGTACGTCTTTGATGCCAGGCTTCTACGTCTTTGATACCAGTCTTGTACTTCTTTGCTGCCAGGCTTCTACGTCTTTGATACCAGTCTTGTACTTCTTTGATGCCAGGCTTGTACGTCTTTGATACCAGTCTTGTACGTCTTTGATACCAGTCTTGTACTTCTTTGATGCCAGGCTTCTACGTCTTTGATACCAGTCTTGTACGTCTTTGATACCATTCTTGTACGTCTTTGATACCAGTCTTGTACTTCTTTGATACCAGTCTTGTACGTCTTTGATACCAGTCTTGTACGTCTTTGATACCAGTCTTGTACATCTTTGATACCAGTCTTGTACGTCTTTGATACCAGTCTTGTACTTCTTTGATACCAGTCTTCTACTTCTTTGATGCTAGTCTTCTACTTCTTTGATACCAGTCTTCTACTTCTATGATACCAGTCTTCTACTTCTTTGATGCTAGTCTTCTACTTCTTTGATACCAGTCTTGTACGTCTTTGATGCCAGGCTTCTACGTCTTTGATACCAGTCTTGTACTTCTTTGCTGCCAGGCTTCTACGTCTTTGATACCAGTCTTGTACGTCTTTGATACCAGTCTTGTATATCTTTGATACCAGTCTTGTACGTCTTTGATACCAGTCTTGTACGTCTTTGATACCAGTCTTGTACGTCTTTGATACCAGTCTTCATAGATTCTTCCACATGTCTCCACATAGACAATCAATTTTTTTAGCAAAATCTCTTCCCACATCCAAACAAAGAGTTGTAAATCTAATTAAATAAACAACATCCTTGACATAACGTAATAGTGCAGCCATACAGCCAGGCCAGCCATACAGCCAGTCCAACCATACAGCCAGGCCAACCATACAGCCACGCCAACCATACAGTCAGGCCAGCCATACAGCCAGGCCAACCATACAGCCAGGCCAACCATACAGCAAGGCCAACCATACAGTCAGGCCAGCCATACAGCCAGGCCAACCATACAGTTTGGCCAGCCATACAGCCAGGCCAACCATACAGTCAGGCCAGCCATACAGTCAGGCCAACCATACAGCCAGGCCAACCATACAGCCAGGCCAGCCATACAGCCAGGCCAGCCATACAGCCAGTCCAACCATACAGCCAGGCCAACCATACAGCCACGCCAACCATACAGCCAGGCCAACCATACAGTCAGGCCAGCCATACAGCCAGGCCAACCATACAGCCAGGCCAACCATACAGCAAGGCCAACCATACAGTCAGGCCAGCCATACAGCCAGGCCAACCATACAGTTTGGCCAGCCATACAGCCAGGCCAACCATACAGTCAGGCCAGCCATACAGTCAGGCCAACCATACAGCCAGGCCAACCATACAGCCAGGCCAGCCATACAGCCAGGCCAGCCATACTGTCAGGCCAACCATACAGCCAGGCCAGCCATACAGCCAGGCCAACCATACAGCCAGGCCAACCATACAGCCAGGCCAACCATACTGCCACGCCAACCATACTGTCAGGCCAACCATACAGCCAGGCCAGCCATACTATCAGGCCAACCATACAGCCAGGCCAGCCATACTGTAAGGCCAACCATACAGCCAGGCCAACCATACAGTCAGGCCAGCCATACAGCCAGGCCAACCATACAGCCAGGCCAACCATACAGTCAGGCCAACCATACTGCCACGCCAACCATACTGTCAGGCCAGCCATACTATCAGGTCAACCATACAGCCAGGCCAGCCATACTGTAAGGCCAACCATACAGCCAGGCCAACCATACAGCCAGGCCAGCCATACAGCCAGGCCAACCATACAGCCAGGCCAACCATACAGCCAGGCCAGCCATACAGCCAGGCCAACCATACTACCAACCATACTGCCAGGCCAACCATACTGTAAGGCCAACCATACTGCCACGCCAACCATACTGTAAGGCCAACCATACTGTAAGGCCAACCATACTGTAAGGCCAACCATACTGCCACGCCAACCATACTGCCAGGCCAACCATACTGTAAGGCCAACCATACTGCCACGCCAACCATACTGTAAGGCCAACCATACAGCCAGGCCAGTCATAAAGTTAAAAGGATTTCATTTTTGGCATCCATCCGTTTTAAAAGAAACGAGGATGTAGTTTTCTGTTGATGTAGTTGTCGCTGGAATGTAAGAAAAAACACGGCCAGTGGCTGGGGGATATGGAGATGAGCTATTCCTACCCCCCCCCCCCCCCCCAAATTCACATAAAAATCAAATGAACATATTTTACAAAGTTGGTACAATTGTTTGTTGGTGTTGTTATGGTCGTCTTGACACTAGTGGTCGTAATCTTCTATGATTTGTTCTTGTGTCAACCAAATTGACCGCACAGCCACCCGTCATCAGTCACCCACTAGTCATTAGTCACCCGTCACCAGTCACCCAACAGTCACCAGTCACCCGTCACCAGTCACCCACACGCCACCAGTCACCCTTCACCAGTCACCAGTCACCAGTCACCCGTCACCAGTCACCTGTCACCGTCACCAGTCACCTGTCACCGTCACCAGTCACCCACCCGCCACCAGTCACCAGTCACCCACTCGTCACCATTCACCAGTCACCCGTCACCAGTCACCAGTCACCCGTCACCAGTCACCTGACACCGTCACCAGTCACCCACCCGCCACCAGTCACCCACTCGTCACCAGTCACCCGTCAACAGTCACCAGTCACCCGTCACCAGTCACCAGTCACCCGTCACCAGTCACCAGTCACCCATCACCAGTCACCCGTCACCAGTCACCGGTCACCGGTCCCCGGTCACCAGTCGCCAGTCACCCGTCACCAGTCCAATCTTTGCTATTTTATTTCAAAGCTGCCATTTTTTTACTTTATATAAGGTCAACCTCGTCATACTTTTATATATACAACAACCCTATTGCCATTCCTCGCTGCCTTATTGTATCAAACCTATTGCCATTGCTCATTGCCTTATTATATCAAACCTATTACCATTCCTTAATGGCTTGTACCAAACCTATTGCCATTCCTCATTGCCATATTATATCAAACCTATTACCATTCCTCATTGCCTTATTATATCAAACCTATTACCATTCCTTAAGGGCTTGTACCAAACCTATTGCCATTCCTCATTGGCTTATAACAAACCTACTGCCATTGAATGACTTCCCCTTCCAACGGTCCATACAACATAATTAAATAAACATGACACTGTAGGAAGACTGACATCAAGGAAGTAAATTATGAATCTCATATAAACTAAAATCACCGGACCATGACATCCAGTAGTAGTTCTCATTATGGGATTAGTTTTCGATAAGTAAGCTGTAGGAGCTAAATAACGGTATGCACCTCTTCATTTCACCATTCCTTTAAGTTTACTCTGTTGACGCGTTGAGTGGTCATGTGATCATTCTGTTCCCGTATGAACTATGAGAACCCCTTCATATGAGCTCAAGGTGTGATGACGATAAACCTCATCAAGGTATGTTTTGGGCTCTTTGTTAGTTACCGTGATACTTAAGTACATTTGTGTCATTTATATGTGAGTGCTACGTCGTGAGCCTTTGTTGTGTTCTATCACTAACCCCCACCCCCACCCTATTCCTATATGTCCGGCTCCAATCCCGCTAAACTTCGACACAGGCATGGTGACGTCATTCATGACACAGGCATGGTGACGTCATTCATGACCCAGGCATGGTGACGTCATTCATGTTAAGATTCTGTTGGGTTTTTTCTTTCTTTTTTAAATCCTAAACATTTCTTTCTAATTTTTTAAGGTCTAAATATCCCCTAATTTCATTTCATTCGTTCACCCGCTCCCCCGGGCCCTCCCTCCGACCCCCGGCCCTACATCTGCCACCGGGCCCTACCTCCACCACCCGGGTCCTCTCTCCGCCCCCCCCCCCCCCGGGACCCTCCCTTCGACCCCTTGCCCCTTCTCCGTCCGTTGAAATGAGATAATCATTGTTAACATTCCGTTAAAAATTTGTTTCAAAAGTTGTTTCTGTGACGATGTAACTGTAACAAGCACAACGTCAACGGTGACAAGATCAACTGTGACAGGAAGAAGAACATGTTGACACTAGTCAATATAGGATTACTGGTGACATTCGTTCAACTGTCAGTTTCACAGAGTAAGTTGCGCTATTAATAGAACTGTTTTTTTAGGGTTTTTTAATGTAATTGTACAATCAAAATGATCATGACGTCATGAAGATACAATACAAATATTATGTTAACCGAAGCAATAATTAACAAAAGATCTGTTTTTTAAATATCACGTGATACTTGACCAGCTTAACCTTCAAAAAGAAAATGTTCATTTGATTTAATTTTGCCACTCACTAGGACACTCTCAACTTATTGGCCACTTACTAGGACACTCTCAACTTATTGGCCACTTACTAGGACACTCTCAACTTATTGGCCACTCACTAGGACACTCTCAACTAATTGGCCACTCAATAGGACACTCTCGACTTATTGGCCACTCACTAGGACACTCTCAACTAATTGGCCACTCAATAGGACACTCTCGACTATTGGCCACTCACTAGGACACAGTCAACTTATTGGCCACTCACTAGGACACTCTCAACTAATTGGTCACTCACTAGGACACTCTCAACTAATTGGCCACTCACTAGGACACACTCAACTTATTGGCCACTCACTAGGACACTCTCAACTAATTGGCCACTCACTAGGACACACTCAACTTATTGGCCACTCACTAGGACACTCTCAACTTATTGGCCACTCACTAGGACACACTCAACTTATTGGCCACTCACTAGGACACACTCAACTTATTGGCCACTCACTAGGACACTCTCAACTTATTGGCCACTCACTAGGACACACTCAACTTATTGGCCACTCACTAGGACACTCTCAACTAATTGGCCACTCACTAGGACACTCTCAACTAATTGGCCACTCACTAGGACACACTCAACTTATTGGCCACTCACTAGGACACTCTCAACTAATTGGCCACTCACTAGGACACTCTCAACTTATTGGCCACTCACTAGGACACACTCGACTTATTGGCCACTCACTAGGACACACTCAACTTATTGGCCACTCACTAGGACACTCTCAACTTATTGGCCACTCACTAGGACACACTCAACTTATTGGCCACTCACTAGGACACTCTCAACTAATTGGCCACTCACTAGGACACTCTCAACTTATTGGCCACTCACTAGGACACACTCAACTTATTGGCCACTCACTAGGACACACTCAACTTATTGGCCACTCACTAGGACACTCTCAACTTATTGAGGAGAGGTTTCTTTAGATTTTCTTTGACACCATTTAAGTTCTGAGTTTTACTCTGTTACTCTGTATAATAATAATAGTATAGATGTTGATCTTATTTTATAGATGTTGATCTTATTTTATAGATGTTGATCTTATTTTATAGATGTTGATCTTATTTTATAGATGTTGATATTATTTTATAGATGTTGATATTATTTTATAGATGTTGATATTATTTTATAGATGTTGATATTATTTTACAGATGTTGATATTATTTTATAGATGATATTATTTTATAGATGTTGATATTATTTTCTTCAAATTCAATTGTCTTTTTTGAATTTTTCATTTCTAGCGTTTGCGCAAAACGGGACCATGGGTTGTGTCCTGCATAGTTGCGTCACAGGCAAGTTTTCATTTCTTCTGAATCTTTAAATTTCGGGTACAGATTGATAGTTGTTTGTTTGTTTGCCTTATTCATCTCGACATGAAAGTTTTACGTTGTAAGTTGTCACATAGTGAGGAACAATACATGGATAGACCCCTATGTCACATAGTGAGGAACAATACATGGATAGACCCCTATGTCACATAGTGAGGAACAATATATGGATAGACCCCTATGTCACATAGTGAGGAACAATACATGGATAGACCCCTATGTCACATAGTGAGGAACAATACATGGATAGACCCCTATGTCACATAGTGAGGAACAATACACCGTATAGTGTAGACAGACTGTGTGACAGATTTCTCCCTTATAGATCGTAGACAGACTGTGCGACAGATTTCTCCCTTATAGATCGTAGACAGACTGTGTGACAGATGTTTCCTTTTTAGAGAGTACTAATCTCTCTGATATAAGTCTAAACTTCATTGGACGGTAGAAATAAAATTTCGTAACTTATTAAATCATAAAATAGGATATAAGACAGCACACACAAAAAGGGGGGGGGGGGGCTTATTTATAGAAATAGAGCTCTTTTGGCAAGAGAACACAAATTATTGAAACATTAGTTATAGTTATAGCACGCCAGACATTGGCGACATCAATGCGTGAACTTCATATCTATTAAAGTTAATTGACAAATCATGAACTCAAGCTACACCAGACCCCCCTCCCCAAATGATACGTCACTGGACACTTTTTATTTCACGCCCATGAATTATATTAAATATTCTGATGTCCCAATCACTTTTGAACCGAATATTTTTTACACCATACTTAAATTGAGACGATTTCATTTTCCGAAAAGAAAATATTACGCGCCAAACACAGTTGCGTTATTTAACCCCAAAAATATTAGTATACGTCACAAAATACAAAGCAAATAGCAAAAGCTACGAAAATAATCTCAGTACCAAATACGCTAAATCGCAGGCAGACAGCTTGTTAGGAAGCAAACGGAAGCAGTCCACCAGAAGCGTAATATATATAAGACATCTATCAGGACTCAAGTGTGATTGGCCCCATTCTTAACACTCCATTGGATTTCTCCGACATTTATATCACACATTTTGTTTTAAAAAATGTGTTTTATATCTGACAGAAAAGTCCTCGTCTTCATCAAATGTGGGTATTGCAGTCGGGGTGTCATTGGCGTGTCTTGTAGTCATCGCTGTTGTTGTCGGTGTCATCGTGTATTGGAAGCGTGTCCAGTTCATGACATGTGTACAAAAGAGATTCTCGAACCCCTTCAAGCGTGCTGCAGGATCTCAAGATCTGAATACTAATAATACTATACCAAGTGGACACTACGATAAACCAAACCAACATAATACTATGCCAAACGGACAATATAATAAGCCCGACCTAAAGAGACCTACAGCAAAGAAGGGAAATAAAACAGAGGTTAAAGAAGTAGAAGTCCGGCCAATTTCGGACCCTTATTATGAATCTATTGACCTTACAAGTAAGTTGATGTAGATGTGTGGAGTTGACTTACGAATTTCAGCAGTAATAAATCTAGGTTAATTAATCTCCACAAGTATTGATGCATAGACTCTTATCAATGTTTTATATTCATCTTATCTAAATTAATCTATGTCATCGTCAACACATGACATTATAAGTCACATTATAAGTCACATTATAAGTCACATTTTTGGTAACCGTTAGAAAGAACCGAATTCAGGTATTTATTATTTCTTTTTTTTTTTAGAAACACTCATCAATGCAAAAAAAACTAATTTTTAAAAAAGCAAAACTGGCGGTCTATTCAGTCACAACTGGCGGTCTATTCAAGCACTATTGCAATAAATCTCCATACGAAAGAATGAGAAACAAATGTAATAACGTGCAGATTTTAGCTGTTGGCCAACATCTGTTATTGAAATTTTGGCCTAAAGCTGTGTGTGATACATGACATTGGCCGGGAAGATGCATACAGAAATGTTCATAAAAATTCTATAGTCTATGGCATTTATTTTTAATTTGTTTGCAACTCAATATTTGACATTGCTTTTTTCAGAATTTTATCAACAATGTCAACATGTTTACACAAATGACGTACCACCGGAAGTTGACCATAAAAGCGGAGAGAAGAACACTGCGCATGAGTCGGAAATAATAGACGTCTATGAGAATTGACTATGTTTAGATGTTAACATTTTGGTTACATGGATTTATTGTAGTATAATACATCATCGATATGACGCAATCAAATGGTGTGTATAAACCCAGCTCCCGACACCAAATACCGAGGATGGACAGCAGTTGGACTTCTCGAATAAATTATTTTTTAACAGAATAAGTGTATTAAGCATGTTGTCTCAGTTCATGGCCAACAAACAACTGCGGCTTTTGGGGTACAGACCGGTGTCAGACAGGGGTGCCTGCTCTCACCTTTCTTATTCCTGCTGATCATTGATTGGATAATGAAAATGTCTACAGAGCAGAAGAGAAATGGTATCCAGTGAACACTATGGAAACAACTTGATGACCTGAATTTTGCGGATGATCTGGCCCTAATATCACACACACAGCAACAGATGCAAGAGAAAATCAATTATGTCGCACAGCACTCTGCTTGCATTGGCCTGAACATCCATAGAGGAAAAGGCAAAGTCGTTAAAATAAATACATCAAGCAACACATCTATAGCACTGGAAGGAATAAACCTTGAGGAGGTGGATAGCATTACATACCTCGGCATCATCATTGACATACAAGGAGGGACAGACGCCGACATAAGAGTGAGAATTTCTGAGTCTGGAGCTGCAGCAACTTGACCCTCCAGTCCAAGATCAGGATATTAAACACCACATTGAAACCTGTCTTGCTATATGGAGCAGAAACATGGCGAACAACCGCAGCTGGTTCGAATAAGCTACATTCATTTATTAACTCATGTCTCTGTATGATACTCCGAATCCGCTGACCCAACGTCATCACCAACGAGGATCTCTGGCGGTCGCACACAACAAGTACCAGTGGAAGAGTTAGTCTGCTAGCGCAGAAGGAGATGGATTGGCCACACCCTCAGAAAGCCCACATCCAGTATCACGAGACAAGCCCTCACCTGGAACCCCCAGGGCAAGGGAAAAAGAGGTCGACCCAAAACGACTTGGAGAAGGGAGCTGGAGGCAGACACCAAAAATTGTGGGCACAACTGGGGCAGCTGGAAAGACTGGCCCAAGACCGTAATGCCCGGAGAGCCTTTGTTTGTGGCCTATGCCCCAGACAGGACGACAGGCGATAATGATGTTGTCTCAACTAAAACCAGCGGCCTTTTGTGGGTCTAAGTAGCGCAGATTTCGTTGACAAGTGCAATTATAAGGTGTTGTTTAAAAAAGATTTGCTATACTTTGTGACGCCAAGCTCTAACATGGCTCAAGGTCACGGAGAGCTGCGTCTATGAGATTCCTGATGTAGTCCATGAGATAGATCTGAAACTTGCCTTGCAAATATAAGGACAAACTAACCAACTGTCGCTTAAGAGGTAGTTAGGAACACGAGTTTGGAAGTTTTATTTAAATTTAATCAGATAACATTTTTCAAGGTCAGGGTACCATGTGATTAATAAAAGAATATTTCTTATTAAATAAATCGTTTCTGTACATTTAAAATTTTAATTCTTGCCGTTTTTAAATAAATATTTATGTGGAAGCTTTAGAGTCCTCTCAATGTCTCGTATGCACTCACCTTCACCCACCTTCATCCACATTCACCCACCTTCATTCTCCTTCACCCTCATTCATCCACCTTCATCCATCTTCACTCACCTTCACCCACCTTCATCAACCTTAACCCACCTTTATCCACCTTCACTCACCTTCATCAACCTTCATCCACCTTCACTCACCTTCACTCACCTTCACCCACCTTCATCAACCTTAACCCACCTTTATCCACCTTCATCCAACTTCACCCACCTTCATCCACCTTTACCCACCTTCACCCACCTTTACCCACCGTCACCCACATTCACTCACCTTCACCCACCTTCATCAACCTTCATCCACCTTTACCCACCTTCACCCACCTTTACCCACCGTCACCCACATTCATCCACCTTCACCCACCTTCATCAACCTTCATCCACCTTTACCCACCTTCACTCACCTTCACCCACATTCATCCACCTTCACCCACATTCATCCACCTTCATCCACCTTCACTCACCTTCACTCACCTTCACCCACCTTTACCCACTAATGGAAATACAATTGTTTAAAAATCATCTTTCCGACACCAATAAGTATGCTGTCATATAAAAGTATGCTGTCATATAAAAGTATGCTGTCATATAAAAGTATGCTGTCATATAAAAGTATGCTGTCATATAAAATTATGCTGTCATATAAAAGTTTGCTATCATATAAAAGTATACTGTCATATAAAAGTATGTTGTCATATAAAAGTATGCCGTCAAATATCTACTGACAATACTTGCTACAAGGGCCGGTAATGTCATGGTGGGGCTCTAATAAGTCTCTCAGAACATTCATATGTATAGTGGCAATGGAATGTCTACGTTTACTGTGCATCGATAACAAAACAAATAATCTGAAGGATTAAATCTATGTCAAGTTATAATTACAAGTATTAAATTATATATGTCAGGTAATATTCGCAAGTATTAAGTACTGGTACATATTTATTTTCACTATGTTGTATTGGTCTGTATTTTGTGGACAATATTTAAATAAAAATATCTTATAACATAGTGTTCACATATTTTTACTAATATGAGTAACCATGAAATAGTTTTAAAATTGTAAAATGGTATCACGTGAGCGTACGCGTGAAAACATTTGTTGAGCATAAGAGTGAAATCATGTGTTGATCTGGAGTATAAGAGTGCAAATATTTGTTGATCTGGAGTAGATGTGTGCAAACATTTGTTGATCTGAAGTATATGAGTGCAAACATTTGTTGATCTGGAGTATAAGAGTGCAAATATTTGTTGATCTGGAGTAGATGTGTGCAAACATTTGTTGATCTGGAGTATTTGAGTGCAAACATTTGTTGGTCTGGAGTATATGAGTGCAAACATTTGTCTTCGTTTTGACACACTACGAATAAAGATGTTTACAGTTAGTCGATACAAGCCATAAAACAGGATATGACGTAACAAGATGATTTTAGAAACATTGAAATAACTCAACATGCCACTGCCAGATTGTCGTAAGGAGGAATGTGGCACTACTGTCAACATGGCAGGAATGTGGCACTACGGTCAACATGGCAGGAATGTGGCACTACAGTCCACATGGCAGGAATGTGGCACTACAGTCCACATGGCAGGAATGTGGCACTACAGTCCACATGGCAGGAATGTGGCACTACAGTCAACATGGCCAATTCTTCTTCTATATTTCAAGGGCCCATGATCAATGTATTGATTATTCTGGCTCCTATGTATTTAGAGGGGATTTGCAATGTTTCTGTGCCTGATTTGAAGATGAAATTTTACTTCAAATATTCAGACACATAAGCATAGAACTAAACAAAACTTAATGTCTCTGACCAACCTAATATTATCCTACTCATTTGCACATAAAAATATTACAAACCAAAAATACTGTTATGTTGATTTATGACTTTATTTATCTTTAACATTTTTCAAAAGCATATAATTAATTATTCATTATTTTGTGGATTTCAGATGTAAATGGTCTCTCTGGGGAGAATGTGAGAATCCTGGCTTAAAAAAAAAGAAAAACTTGATTGATCCACATTAAATAGTTGGACATGAAATCACTTTCAGAAATATTACTGTACAAGACATTATAAACATTATACCCCTTACAAATGACTAGTGAATGGTCTACGACTGTTTTATTGAATATTGGAGTGCTACTTATGTTCAGTTACTTGAAATGAATGAGTTAAAATTTAAGCAAATTAGTTGATAAAAAAAATTTATACATTCATCTAAAAAATGCAGCAATATAATGTGTAAGAAATATTTCTTATAAACAAATTTTTTTCTCTTTGAAACAGTGTCTGGAAATGTATTCTTGAACATTGACACATAACAAACACTGGAAGCTTGAGTGAATGCTGCTACGTCAGCACGGCCAAGACAGCACGGCCAAGACAGCATGGCCATGCTGAGCTCGGCAAGGCAAGTAACTCTAAACAGATAATATGTTTCCAGTTAATTTATTTGGAGTATTATATTTTCACAACTTTTCTTTTCTCAATTTCTTTTATCACATCACCTGCAAATGAATTGAAAAAAGAAATACATTTTAGTTCAATAACTTTGTACGCTGCCTACATTATTTCAAGATATTCTTTTTATTTAAAAAAACCAAATCTGTGTGCACATATGACGTTTGTGAGTTGTCTCACCTTGCAGCTAAAGGGAAAGGATAGCATGCATCATCAGTGACCTCCCTTTCATATTCATCAACATCTGCCAAGTCTTCATCAAGTGTGCGAGTCAAATATTGAAGGAAGACATCAAGTGCCTGGACAAAACATAAGTTTAAATATATAGGTCCCTCCAACTTCACACAGGACACAAACAACTGTCCTACCACCACTGTCACAAAGACAAAACCAAAACGACAAATAAGTCTGACTGTAATCCTGACAAGACAACACAATATCTATTGTTGCTCTGGCTACGATGTGTAAGAGTGCCAATGAATTTCTATCTTGTGCCAACTACATTACATAACAGGGGGGAGTTCAGCATGCCAGCAAATTATATATTAGCTATCTGTGACCTGTGGGAGTTCAGCTTGCCAGCTACATATATATAAGCTATCTGTGACCTGTGCAGCTACATATATATAAGCTATCTGTGAACTGTGGGGACTCAGAATGCCAGCAACATATATATAAGCTATCTGTGAAACAAGGAAGGAGCAGACACAGCTCTTTTCCTTTTTAAAAAACTTTTGGTATCATCTTGAATGTCATCAAAAACAAATAGTCAGTTTTCTCGATCATTTTCTGTGGTGTAATTTACTGAATACTTTCATACGATAACTTAATAGAAGTTGACATGATAACTTAATATGGTAACTTAATAAAAGTTGACATGATAACTTAATATGATAACTTAATAGAAGTTGACATGATAACTTAATATGATAACTTAATAAAAGTTGACATGATGACTTATTATGATAACTTAATAAAAGTTGACATGATAAATTAATATGATAACTTAATAGAAGTTGACATGATAACTTAATATGATAACTTAATAGAAGTTGACATAATAACTTAATATGATAACTTCATAAAAGTTGACATGATGACTTATTATGATAACTTAATAAAAGTTGACATGATAAATTAATATGATAACTTAATAGAAGTTGACATAATAACTTAATATGATAACTTAATAGAAGTTGACATAATAACTTAATATGATAACTTAATAAAAGTTGACATGATAACTTAATATGATAACTTAATATGAATAACAAATGTAATAAGCATCTAGGAGTGAGCCAAAGAGTTCTTATATTTACTGATACTATTTAAAACGGATCAAATGAAATGTTTAAACACATTACCACATCAGAAACAACTTTTTCATGCAGTTTTTGCAATGGTTTACACTGTACAGTTTTCTGTCTCTGCTTTTGTATATTCAAGATTTGAGTGAGGCTTGTGTTGAGGATCAGATCTGTCAAACATTAAAATAATGCAACCAATTTGTGGCATAGAAAATAACTCATGTTTGATGTAGACTATTGTAATATTTCTTAACAGTTCATATTTCAAAGTTGCTTCTTTTTTGTTTTTTTGTTTTTTTTCAACTTGACCAAATTATTTCAAATGTGAATCTCGTATTTCAAAAGAACTTACTTTTCCCGAAAATAACATTTTTTTCATCTAATAAATTCTAAAACTCATTTTTAAAATGTTTGTTAGTTCAATTTTCTCCACTATCGTATTTATGTTTTATATCATATTAAGTTTTATAAAGAGGTAATAAAATGATTGCTCAAGTTAACACTCATGGGCTATGTTATATAATTATGTTACAACACTTGTCTGCCAGCAATTCAACTCTGCACCAACTGAAGTTATTTGATATGTCATCTGTCACCTAATGGTCAACTTATGGTCACGGAATGTTCTGCACTAACAAGTAATGTTAGGTAGGAGTACACAAGTAATGTTAGGTAGGAGTACACAAGTAATGTTAGGTAGGAGTACACAAGTAATGTTAGGTAGGAGTACACAAGTAATGTTAGGTAGGAGTACACAAGTAATGTTAGGTAGGAGTACACAAGTAATGTTAGGTAGGAGTACACAAGTAATGTTAGGTAGGAGTACACAAGTAATGTTAGGTAGGAGTACACAAGTAATGTTAGGTAGGAGTACACAAGTAATGTTAGGTAGGAGTACACAAGTAATCCCCTACCATCCAGGTATTTGTTTTGATGGTCAGTCTCAGCCCAGAGTTTCCCATGCTGTGACATCAGCGACAACAAGTATTCCATTATGATAGAATCTGCCAGGACATCATGGGCTTGTTGGCTGACCTTAGACAAAAAAACAAAAAACATAATTGAAATTGTCCAGCTGATGACCTCACTTCTCCAAAATGAATATGCCATTTCAAACATTTAATAGGTCAAGTCGAGATCAGCTAATTGTTAATAAAACTCCATTTATATTATTATTTTTATTACCGTACACAATTCTGTCAAATTCTCAAGATTCTAAACATGAAATTCAAGATAAAATGTAGCATAAACTTCATAAACTTCACAAAATGCAATGCCTAATGGTAGAAAGAGCTTTACAAAATACCATGTCTAAAGGTAGAAAGAGCTTTACAAAATGCCATGTCTAAAGGTAGAAAGAGCTTTACAAAAGGCAATGTCTAATGGTAGAAATAGCTTTACAAAATGCCATGCCTAATGGTAGAAAGAGCTTTACAAAATGCAATGTCTAATGGCAGAAAAAGCTTCACAAATGCAATGTCTAAAGGTAAAAAGAGCTTTACAAAATGCCATGTCTAAAGGTAAAAAGAGCTTTACAAAATGCCATACCTAATAGTAGAAAGAGCTTTACAAAATGACATACCTAATAGTAGAAAGAGCTTTACAAATGCCATGCCTAATGGTAGAAAAAGCTTTACAAAATGCAATGTCTAATGGTAGAAAAAGCTTTACAAAATGCAATGCCTAATGGTAGAAATAGCTTTACAAAATGCCATGTCTAAAGGTAGAAAGAACTTTACAAAATGCCATGTCTAGAGGTAGAAAGAGCTTTTAAAAATGCCATGTCTAAAGGTAGAAAGAGCTTTACAAAATGCAATGCCTAATGGTAGAAAGAGCTTTACAAAATGCCATGTCTAAAGGTAGAAAGAGCTTTACAAAATGCCATGTCTAAAGGTAGAAAGAGCTTTACAAAAAGCAATGCCTAATGGTAGAAATAGCTTTACAAAATGCCATGCCTAATGGTAGAAAGAGCTTTACAAAATGCAATGTCTAATGGTATAAAGAGCTTTACAAAATGCAATGTCTAATGGTAGAAAAAGCTTTACAAAATGCAATGTCTAATGGTAGAAATAGCTTTACAAAAGGCCATGTCTAAAGAGCTTTACAAAATGCCATGTCTAAAGGTAAAAAGAGCTTTACAAAATGCCATGTCTAAAGGTAGAAAGAGCTTTACAAAATGCCATGTCTAAAGAGCTTTACAAAATGCCATGTCTAAAAGTAGAAAGAGCTTTACAAAATTTCATGCCTAATGGTAGAAAGATCTTTACAAAATGCCATGTCTAAAGGTAGAAAGAGCTTTACAAAATGCCATGTCTAAAGGTAGAAAGATCTTTACAAAATTACATGTCTAAAGGTAGAAAGAGCTTTACAAAATGACATGTCTAAAGAGCTTTACAAAATGCAATGTCTAAAAGTAGAAAGAGCTTTACGAAATGCCATGTCTAAAGGTAGAAAGAGCTTTACAAAATGACATGTCTAAAGAGATTTACAAAATGCCATGTCTAAAGGTAGAAAGAGCTTCACAAAATGCCATGTCTAAAGGTAGAAGGAGCTTTACAAAATGCCATGTCTAAAGGTAGAGAGAGCTTTACAAAATGCCATACCTAATGATAGAAAGAGCTTTACTAAATGCCATGTCTAAAGAGCTTTACAAAATGCAATGTCTAAATGTAGAAAGAGCTTTACAAAATGGCATGTCTAAAGAGCTTTACAAAATGCCATGCCTAAAGGTAGAAAGAGCTTTACAAAATGCCATGTCTAAAGGTAGAAAGAGCTTTACAAAATGTCATGTCTAAAGGTAGAAAGAGCTTTACAAAATGCCATGCCTAATGGTAGAAAGAGCTTTACAAAATGTAAAGTCTAATGGTAGAAAGTAGAAAGCTTTACAAAATGTAAAGTCTAAAGGTAGAAAGAGCTTTACAAAATGTAAAGTCTAAAGGTAGAAAGAGCTTTACAAAATGCAAAGTCTAATGGTAGAAAGTAAAAAAGAGCTTTACAAAATGCAAAGTCTAATGGTAGAAAGTAAAAAAAGAGCTTTACACATTTTACCTCTTTTAATTGCCGCTTCAAAACCTTGTCATCATAGTATTGAATTGTCTCCCTTGCTACGACTACCGCCTCTTCTTTAACCTCAGGAGCTATGACCTCACTCTGAATGAAATCTTCTGCTATTAGGTCAAAGGTTATTTCCTCCAACTGAAACCAAGAAAAAAAAATGTACAATGTTATTTAAAACAGGGATCTCAAATTCCAACTACTGCTTGATCTCAATGTCCCTCTATTTTGAATGTTCTACTGCTTGATCTCAATGTCCCTCTATTTTATCCTTTCCTGTCAACTTTAATTTTTTGAAAATCCAAGACAACCTGTAATAAATGTTTACTAAACTAAACTCTGCATTTAAATAATTGTGTTATTTCTATCCCAGCTCTAATTGCACATGTCAAATATGTGTCATTCAATCTATTTCTATCACAGCTCTAGTTGCACATATCAAATATGTGTCTTTTCAAACTATTTCTATCACAGCTCTAATTCCAAATGTTAAATATGTGTCATTTCATTCAGGATTAAATATTGTACACTTTAAAAAAATATTTCCCAATGAACAATATGAAATCTATATACCAGATCTGGCCCTTTCTCTCTCATGTAATCTTTGAGTACATACCAGATCTGGCCCTATCTCTCTCACGTAATCTTTGAGAAGACTCTGAATGACACCTGTAGCATACTCATTCTCCACGTAATCCTCAGCCAGATTAATTACAGTTGACCTGACAACTTCACGCGTCCCGACTTGGACTACATCTTCAATGATACCTGTGAGAAAGTCTTCCAGTGGATCTCGCTTCAGCATCTTCTCATCCAAGTAACTTTGATAAAAAATAAACAAACACAAAATTTGGGGGGATTAAATATTTCTAAATAACTTAAAAGTATTTGATTTTAAATTTGATTTTAAATTAATGACATTCTCTCCCTTGGTTAAAAAAGACAGCTGGAGTTGGAGTTTATTATAATAATTGTGTACATGTTATTTGTGTACATGTTATTTGTGTGCTGAATATTTTGAGGACATACTGAATGCAGACAATAGACAAGATGAAGATTATCAACCATCACACAGAGGACCAGACCCTTTAATAAGCTCCCCAACTCTAGAAGAAACTCAAAAAGTAATCACTTCTATGAAAAACAACAAAGCCCCTGGAGAAGACCTCATCACAGCAGAACTTATTAAATATGGAGGAAAAGAACTATACCAACAGAATGGGAAAAAGCACTAATAACCCCAATGCACAAGAAAGGCTCCAAACTTCAGTGCACAAACTACAGAGGAATCTCCCTATTAAATGTTTCTTACAAAATACCGACAAAACTAATTACCAAAAGACTACAACTGTACTCTGAAGAAATACTAGGTGATTACCAATGTGGATTCAGGCAAAACAGATCAATGACTCATCAGATTTTCACCATCAGATGCCTATCAGATGCCTATCAGATGCCTATTAGAGAAATCTTATGAATATAATATCCCAGTGCATCAACTCTATGTGGACTATAAAATGGCCTGTGACGTCATCAACAGAAAATATCTATATGAGACTCTGCAGGAGTTTGGCATAGTCAACAAACTGACAAGACTGATACACGCAGGGCCAGCCTTAGGCCAATGCAACCTATGTGGCCGCAGTGGGCCCGCACTTTCATAGGCCCCGCCCCGAATTTATTTTCTAATACAAAATCTTAATTTTCACTTATTATCCTTATTCCTACCCAGATTTGGTCCCGCGCAATCCGTTTCGCATAGTGCCCCGCAAATGTTAGGGTCGGCCCTGGATACACGTAACACTGAACAACTCAAAAATCAAAATAAACGTTCAAAGAGAATATTAAAGAGAAAATTTAGATGAAATGAGGCCTAAGACAAGGAGACTCACTGTCTTGTATGCTTTTTAACATAACATTGGAGAGAGGTATAAGAAAAATAAATATTGACACCCGAGGAACAATAACAGGATACTTTCTGAGGGAGGTCCAATCACACAACCAATGAGCACTCTCTACCATCAACCCCTTTAGTATCTTGCATATGCTGATGACATAACACTGCTAGGGAAAAGTATTAAAGACATATCAAAATCCTTTATTGAATTAGAAGACGCATCACTACAAGCAGGGCTGGAAGTTAACAACAAATAAAACAAAATACATGACTATGATAAGAGAAGAACAGACAGATGTAGCCATTAACATTTGAAACCAGACTTTTGAAAAAGTAAATCAATTCAAATACTTAGGATCTTTATTAAATGAAAGAAACGAATTACTAACAGAAATAAAAGAAAGCATATCAGCCAGAAACAGGGCAAACTTCAGTAGTCAGAAAATACTCAAAGAAAAAACATTACAAGAGAAATAAAGAAAACTATATAACTATAATCAGACCAGTGAAACTTGGAACCTAACAAAAATGGCAGAAAACATATTATTCTCATGGGAGAAAAAGTTCTCCGGAAAATATATGGACCAACAAAGGATGAATATGGATGAATAATACAAACCAACCATGAATTGTACAGTCTATATCAGAATCCCACAATAGCAGCAGAAAAAAAAGGTAGGCTAAGCTGGGTAGGACACTTAGAGAATGCCAAATGACAGAGAAGTGAAGAGGGTGCATCACCAAAACCCCAGAAGAAAACGGCTCAAAGGGAGATCTAGGCTTAGATGGACGGATGATGAGAAGATCTTCAGCAGCTGGGAATCCAAGCATGGAAAATATAAGCATCAGTTAGGTCTGAGTGGAAGGAAGTAGTAAGGCAGGCCAAGCCCTATATGGGCTGTAGTGCCACAGGGATGGATGGTCTGAGTGGAAGGAAGTAGTAAGGCAGGCCAAGCCCTACATGGGCTGTAGTGCCACAGGGATGGATGGTCTGAGTGGAAGGAAGTAGTAAGGCAGGCCAAGCCCTACATGGGCTGTAGTGCCACAGGGATGGATGGTCTGAGTGGAAGGAAGTAGTAAGGCAAGCCAAGCCCTACATGGGCTGTAGTGCCACAGGGATGGATGGTCTGAGTGGAAGGAAGTAGTAAGGCAGGCCAAGCCCTACATGGGCTGTAGTGCCACAGGGATGGATGGTCTGAGTGGAAGGAAGTAGTAAGGCAGGCCAAGCCCTACATGGGCTGTAGCGCCACAGGGATGGATGGATATTTTATTTATAAGGAGGTTGCTGACATGTCAAAATATGTGTCCTTTAATTAATGAAACATAACAATACTGAATTTTACCTACAACAATAGTTTGTGTCTTATTAACACATTTAGTTTGTGTCTATTAACACATTTGGCTATTGTCTTATTTAAACTTA
Organism: Omphiscola glabra; assembly: GCA_964017045.1. Lineage (NCBI taxonomy): Eukaryota > Metazoa > Mollusca > Gastropoda > Lymnaeidae > Omphiscola > Omphiscola glabra. Next base: position 53,347,885 of record OZ024796.1, on the reverse strand, counting down.
TTAACGCATTTAGTTTGTAGGTCTATTTTTTATTTGGCTAATTTAAATATCATCATACTTACTCATTGGCAAGTTCTCCAGCAGTTTCCCTGACAATATCCAAAACCATTTCCGAAACGTGATCTGATAAAATATCCTCACATGTGTGTAGTGACGGTAGATATAAGGGATGATCATGGGGCTGAAATATACACAAAATTCTTGTTTACAAAGCTGACAGTAATCATGTTACAGCTGACATTTTTTTAATTTTTAAATATGTTCTAACTCCTCATTTTCCAAATAATTTATTTACATTCTGTTGTGAAAACTCAAATGAAAATAAAGTAATTCAGCTCTTGTTATCCACAAAATATAATCCTTATTTTCTTATTGAAACTGGTAGAAAATAACTTTGTAATAAAATAAGCTTGTATTTGTAGGTAGTCCAAACTGAAGAAAGAATGTGTTTAATTTAAGGTCATTTTTCAAAACTATAACATGTCTTTGAAAGTGTTTTTTGTGTCTTTGAAAAGTATCAGTTTGGACAAATTTTATAAATGAGTAGGTCAGATAAAACCTATTATGTATTTGATCTCGTTCATCGTGTCAATGAGTAGGTTAGATAAGACGAACCATGTATTTGATCTCATTCATCGTGTCAATGAGTAGGTCAGGCAACAGTTCTGTGTTCAGGCAGTCATCAATGAACCAGGTACAGAAATCACTAGCAAATAATGGATGCTTCTTCCAGTGGGATAAAGCAGATTTTGTCTGGAACATCATCAAAGTCAATAAGGAAGAAAAAAATGAATGTTTGTAAACACATTGAAAGTTTGAGATTAATCAATATCAAAAGAGGATTGGCTTGTGAACCTCAAATATATTAATTCATTAATATTAAAGTTCAATATCGTCAAATAAGGATGGGAACTGAATTCAAACTGATCTAGTAGAGAATCTTGCTTCTACACTGACAAAAAATGTCACACTGACAAAACATGTCACACTGACAAAACATGTCACACTGACAGAACATGTCACACTGACAAAACATGTCACACTGACAAAACATGTCACACTGACAAAACATGTCACACTGACAAAACATGTCACACTGACAAAACATGTCACACTACGCTTTCTCTTACTACCAAATAAACTCCATCAAGTTTAATCTTCACTTACACAGCACCTTCACTTTTAATAATAAAATCAACACGGCATGTTAAATAAATTCACAAACAAGTTTTCTTGTATGTCTATCTATAAGTCTCAGAAAGTCTCTCTGTAAGTCTAGGACTCAGAAAGTCTGTAAGTCTAGGCCTCAGAGAGTCTATCTGTAAGTCTAGGCCTCAGAGAGTCTGTCTGCTAAGACAACGGACAGACTTTATTTTACTTTATATAGGAATTAAATCTTAATGATCTAGTACAGAAAATCTAGAAAAGCATTCGAATGTAAATAAACAGTTTCCCCAGCCAGGACAGGGGTGGCTGACTCCCCAGCCAGGACAGGGGTGGCTGACTCCCCAGCCAGGACAGGGGTGGCTGACTCCCCAGCCAGGACAGGGGTGGCTGACTCCCCAGCCAGGACAGGGGTGGCAACACAGTTACATGGTGAAATCAATTTCAAGGCTCTTACTAGCAGACAAACTGTGGTGGCTAAAACTAAAAATAACTGTGTAGTTTAAAAATAAGCCACGCCCTACCCTGTACTGGGCTATATATTTAACAGTAACACAAAAAAAATGTTACCATTAAATCTTCTTCCTCAGTTCCTTCCTCCTTATCAGAGGCAGATCCAAAAACTCCATTAGACATGTCAGGATAAAAAGTTGCAAACATGGGCATTGACGGGTGAACATTCGTAGACTTTCTTTTTTTCATAACTGGTATACCTGACTTGCTCTTGTGGACTTTTCTTGTGTTTCTATCCATTGAATGTACAACATTTTTATACAATCACAGGACATGGGAACGATTTAACATAAGATTATAATTTTATCTTAGTAAAGCAATGATGACAGGGTTATAAAATACATGCCAATAATTCACTGATAATCAAATTGAAGTCTGCCAATAATTCATTGATGATCAAACTGAAGTCTGCCAATAATTCACTGATGATCAAAGTTAAGTCTGCCAATAATTCACTGATGATCAAAGTGAAGTCTGCCAATAATTCACTGATGATCAAAGTGAAGTCTGCCAATAATTCACTGATGATCAAAGTGAAGTGTCAAACAAAGAAATGAGGCATGATCCAACAAATTCCCAGCATTCAGATTTATGCTCTTGTTCTCTCTCCTCTTGCAACTCTCTTCTGTCAGGTTCACCAAAATACTTCTTACAAAAACTACAAAAGGTTCAAAACTCTCTTCTGTCAGGTTCACCAAAATACTTCTTACAAAAACTGCAAAAGGTTCAAAACTCAGCTCTAGGCTAGTTTTAAAGGCAAAAAATCGTGATCACGTCACACCACTACTTCAATCACTTCATTGGCTACCTGTACAAGCACGGATTGATTACAAACTCTCTGTTCTCTGCCACAACTTTTTCTCGAATTCCTGCCCTTCCTATCTAACCTATCCTATGGAATGGTTGGGCGAATACACATTTGTTTTGTTTTATTTAATTAATTTATGTTAATTTTAAGTTCATAATTATGTTTGTTAAATTTGTATGTACAGCGTGGTGAACCCAGCCCTAGGTTGGGGTACTTTGCTATAAAAAACTTCTTATAATAATAATTTAATTTAGGGAACAGTTATTTGAAAGGTACACACACCTGTCATATTTTTCTCTTTGATTTGTTCCTTTTCTAGCTGGGGGAGGTGGGTAGTAGACTGGGAAAGGTACACTGTACACAACCTGTGGTTGAACGTACGCCTGCATTGATGCGGGATAAGGTTGAGGTTTCAATCTTCTCTGCTGTTTGACCGGCGTTGCTTTCCTTCTACGCTTTATTGGTTTTATCTTTTCATAATTGTATTCATCTTCGTCATCACTTTCTTCCCCCCAGCTGTCATAGTCTTCAGCTGAGCTGTTAGAAAATGGAAAACGATAAATTCATTTTTAGTATAAATATAAACTTTAATGCCATAATTTAATAATAAATTTAATGCTAAGATTAAAATGTTCAGATAAATTGCCAAGTCAAGTTAGGAAATGGCATCAGCGGGCCGTCAAGCTTATTGCTCCTTATGCCCTCCCCAAAGCACCACCCCTAAGCATGAATATCGGGCCGCGAAGCCGCACATTGGAGATGTCCCTTTGCCAGGAGGACCCCCACCAAAGTCCGCTGGAGGCCGCCCCCAACCCAAGGACACCCAGTTGGTCTGACAAAGCGAACACACACAGTGCACACGATTGACTTTCCTAGGAGTTGGGATGGTAAATTTACGTCCTAATATCCTCCCCCACCCATCCCGGGGAAGCATCGGACGCCCTCTAAGAGGGGTTCTACAGTGGGTTTCCACCTCGCAACTAGTTTGCGAAGTAGCTGGGACAAAACGGTTGCCTAAGAGCAGCTTTCTCAGGGCTGCATATCTGCAGGATATCAGGATTAAAAGTTGCCATTAAAGGATATGAGGCGAGAGGCTGAGGTGGAAGTCTCTGGCCGATGATTCTAGATAAATTGCCAATGAATTATGGGATATCTTTACTGATATATTTTGTTGTGTAAACTCACCTTGTCAAAAAAGCTTTTTTTGGTTTCAATGGAGGTACTACATCAAACACTTTTTTGGCAAGTCCCTTTTGTTGGGCTGGTTTTCTTTGGGGTTCAGGGCTAATTCTGGGAAATGAAATAATTTACCAAATTTGACAAGTTAAGTACGGATAATGGCTTCTTAAATTAAATAACTCTCAGTTCTAAGTTAGCCACAGTTTTCATTTCGTTGTGAAAAATGTCATAAGAAAAAAAATAGTTTTAGGACTAGGTCCAGTGGACCATTTTAGAAAAGAAATGACCTCAGAACAGTAGGTTATTCTTAGAAGAAGTGGACCATAAAACAAATGACCTCAGAACAGTGGGTTATTCTTAGAAGAATTGGACCATAAAACAAATGACCTCAGAACAGTGGGTTATTCTTAGAAGAAGTGGACCATAAAAGAGATGACCTCAGAACAGTGGGTTATTCTTAGAAGAAACTGAAAGACTAATAAAGAGGAAGCGAGGGAGTGAAACAATGCTTTAGGTCATTTTATGTTATATTGTATCATTAAATATTAGGGAATTGAACTTAATATTTCACTACTATAAACCTTAGTTCCCATATGAAGCATTTTATAGAAAAAATAAAGACTTTAAATTGTAAATATTCATTACATTTTTAAAATTAATTGCACTGCTAGTGACAATATTATTTATTAGCCTAAACTTTGAAGCATAGTTAATTTTGGTTTATGTAAAAATATTTGTATTTTCAATAATTAAAATTATCTTTTAAATTCTAATAATAAAATATCTACTTACTTACTATAGCCTATATAGTTTAATATATATATATATTACTTAGGTAAATAAGGTGATGGTGTCCTGCGATATTTTCCATATGGAGGATGACTGGGAGGTTGCAGTCCTGATTTGCCATTGGGTGTTCGTTTCCTCACCCCTCCAGGTGTACCATATCTACTTTTTTTCCCAGACTGCAATTCCTGGCGTACTTTGACAAGACTAGAATGAAAGCATGGATTGTTCAAAATAATTTCATGAGAAAATTATAGGCCAATAGAATTAATACCCACTATTTCATTTAAGCCTTGCTGACAGACTCAAATGAAATGAGCAACAAAATAAAATTATCAAGAACAAGGCTGCATGAGAAGGACATTGTCAATTTGTACAGAAATAAAAATTGAATCTTATCTATAGTTATACAATTTGACAAATTTTTATATCAAGGAAGTATTTGGAAGTCTTACACTTACCCTATATGGTACCCATTTAATATAATTGCAGACATGTAAAAAAATGTAGATTAGTGCACCAAATTGTATTTTACAGAGCAAAAGAAGTATTTGATAAGTCAGAACCTGGCACTTTTAAATCTCTTAAAATCAGTAGGCAGTAGGAATAAATCTTGAAAGACCAAATTTTGTATTGCCAAGTTGTGATCAATTAACACTTGACTTGAAACAGTGTAAAAAGTCAAAGTAAAATCTATGCCTAATGAAAGCTATAGACAAAGGCTATCGCCATATCATTTTTTGGAAAGATATGTAGTAAAAATCAATTTCACAACTGCCTATTAGATTAGACCTTTTGAGTATTACTATTACATTACTTTCCAGAGTTGTTCCATGTCCACTGATTGAATTTTTCATTGTTTCCAAATTTAAAAATTCCAATCAAATTCAATCATCACTCTCACTGTCCTACTTTCCTAGCTGTTTGTCAGGTTTAGGCCATTACTAATTACTATAATAATAAAATTATGTTAAGGATTAAATAATAAAAACTAGTATTAGCATAGGTATAGTCAAAATCTTATTAAAATTTAAATACAGTACTGTACTCAACTGAGTACCGATATTCCGGACTTCTGTCATTAGTAATTAGGTAGGCCAGGTAGGCACTTTGATGAAAATTTCAAAACAATTTTAAAAATATAAAAATACTACAGCTGTATAGAGCTGCAATATATCGACCATCAAAGCCTTCAAAACTGCACTGAAAATACATCTCTTTAAATTCTACTATCCTGACTGAATGCCCCCTCCCCCCGACTGATAAACGATGCTGCTGGGTGCCGTACATGGCTTGACATGTAAATAGTTCTTGAATGGGTGGAGTAAATATAGATTTGTTTTGTTTTATTTAATTAATGTACGTTAATTAATTTTTTAAGTTCATGATTATGTTTGTTAAATTGTATGTACAGCGTGGTGAGCCCAGCCCTAGGCTGCGGTACCAAGCTAAATAAAACCACTAATAATAATACTAATAATAATAATTACAAAAACACCAAAGTGACCAAGATCAGCTTTCTTGCTCAAGTGGTTCAAAAGTTATAAAGTAAGAACCTCAAAACCACTTTTTTACTATGGCATGGAATTGGAGTTTGCCTCCACACTTTGTGAACTGTATTTTGCTTTTGCACCTATAACTTTCTTATAAAATGAGATGAAAATATAATATTTACAGGGAATATAGTAAATAAAACTATATATATATAAATATATACTAAATAAAACATCAAATTTTATATTTAGTTATTGTTAATATTCCAAAAAATTTCTGTAATGTCTATAATTTTCCTAATAAGAGGCCATCCATAAATGAAGACACAAAAATTTTGCAGATTTTTTACCCCCCCCCCCCTCCCACCATCGTCACAAAAAGTTAGACCCCCCCCCCTCTCCCACCATCCTCACAAAAAGTTAGACCCCCCTTCCTCCTCAAATTTAATGTTACAAATCCTTTATAAAAATTCTGTGTCCACTACTATCCTTTACAAATTCACCTCCCATGGATATCAAATTACTGCACGTACTGCACCTGTGTTAGAAAAATTTCACTAGAAGAGTGGTTCTTAACCAGGGTTAAACGTATCTCCCCAGTCCTGAGGTGTGGAAGAACAGAAAATTGTATTTGCTGTCATTGCTAGTTGTTGCTGCTTTTTTTTTTAAAAATCAGTTTTTAAGCATCTTGATTATCAGCAGAAAATGTTTATCTCGTGAATTTTGTTTTCCCATTGCTTGTATTGATAATTTTTATCCTTGTTTATAAAAAAGTTAATTAAAGAATTAAAACTATGATAACTAAATTATTTAATTATTTTCATATTTTAAATTTTATTACAATATAATTTATACTTTTTTGTTTTGTTTTGTTTGGGTGGGGGGGGGGATGTTTAAAACAGAGTGGGTCCGCAGAGCTCAAAAAAAGGTTAAGAATCCCTGCCCTAGAGCATTTACTAAGATTGCCCCCCCCCCCCGTCAACCATTTTTTTCCCTTCCATCCCACCTCCTGTGGTAGTACTACTTCTATGACTCCCGTGTCCACATTTAGTCATAAATTCTCACCACTGTCATTGTAACTACATCCCGATTCTCCTCCCAGCATGCATCCTGTAACTTAATCAGAGTCAATTTTTTGGCACTCACATACCTCCACTGTTTTTCTCAGTGATGGTAGTTTTAATGTAAAATAATTATAACTGTTGTATAAAAGAGTCATGTTAAAAATGACTGTAATTTAGGGTTTTTAAGTGCAATTTTTTACTACAATATTCCGCTTTTCATGTGACGTCATAATGCTTAAGCCCCCTTCCCCCACGTCACACATCGTCACAAAAATATGACCCCTCCCACCACCCTAGACGCGTGATGTCATTTATGGGTGGCCCTTAAAGTATGTTGACTCAACACTTATTTTTATTTCCTAATTATTTCCCCAAAATAATAATCATAATAATATTCTTTAGATATTAATTTTGAGTTTTCTGTGGAATAGTTTAACATTTATAGGGATAAACAAATAATACAGGGATTATTTGGTTCATTTAGTTAAAATTCATGATTATTCTGTTTTATTTTACCATTTTCTATATATGTATTTTAGTTTTTAGTCCCATAAGAATATGACAAAAATATTAGGATGTCATTTATTTTAAGTTAGTCATGTTGTTTCACAAATCAACATGTATTGTTAGAATCAACTTTGGCGGTTGATACTATTGATAGAAATAAAAATAAGTTCTAGTCATTTGCTTTAGGTACGAACAAATATTTATGATTGTTCTTTAGTAATATTTTAAGTAATTTTTTGATTATTGTGGCAGAAAGTGTTTTTTTTCTTTGAGCTTACTGATGATTGTATAATAATTCTCTTGTGGAATATTGTGATATGTGATTAAATATAGGATATTTCAATACAAAAGGTAAGTGAGTAATTTTTTTATTTTTTTTTTAATGCCTGAAGAATCCTAATAATAATATTTATTAAAATATGATATGATTGCATAGCCTAAAATATCATTACATATAATTCATAATAGGTTCAACAAAGTTCGGTTAGGGGTAGGACTAGGCCTTTATTATATACCAAACAAGGCCTATAAGATATAGGCCATATATATATATATATAAAAATATAAATATATATAATTAGTATTAGAATCACATAATATATAGTTGTAATAAAGGCTATTTATCCCACTCCCCTAATTATTTACAATAGTATTATTACTATTATAATACTTAACTAGGCCTAGGCTTATCTAAGTCTAAGTCAAAGACAAGTGGCATTATTAATATTATAATACTTGTAGTAAGTTTTAGTAGGTCTATCTAAGTCAAATACAAGTGGTTGTCAATCCAAAGTCCATGGCAACAACCCCAAAATTAAAACCACAGTGATATTTCATAAACCAAAAATAATTATTTATGTTATAAAACATTTTTTATTTATTTAAAATGATTTATTATTAGTAATATTTCCCATTTATATTCTGGGTAAATAATGTAATGAATTGTTAAGTACCCCGCGGCCACTATCGATAATATGTAATAAGCATTGTGGCCATGATGACAAATTACATAGCCTAAAAATGTGACTTCTCAGATTTTCATTTTTGAATCTTCCCTTTGGTCTACGCTCATTAATTTTGGATATTTTATAAATGAACCTATAAAATTAATGAGCGGGTTTTTTTTTATAATGGAGCGCATTTGTTTTAAAAAGTTATTGATCAGTAAAGTTTACCTATTTTTAACTTCAATTCACTTTTACAAAGAATTAGTAACAACAAAGCTTGGTAAATTCCAATAGATCGTACCGCGTTTTTTTACCTTGGCCGCCAACTTGATTGCCATGACCCGTAAAAATTAAGAATAAAACGTTAAAAAAAAATGAAAAATGTTCTTAAATGTATCCCTAAACCTAACCTGAATCCTAAATCTATATCTAAACCTACCTGAACCCTAATTCTATCCCTAAACCTAACCGAATGAAATGAGGTATGATTTATCTTAATTAGCCCAAAGCTTTAACCTCGAAAAAAAAAAATCAAATGAATTCTTAATAGAACAAGCAAGATGTTAGCTTACTTTAAGTAATTGGTGGATGTAGAATTTAATATTCTGCTAAAAATTAAAATCGACTATAAAAGGTGAAACAATGATAATGATACACTAGGTACATTAAAAAGTGGAGTTTGCCATTTTGACAATGAAATTATGATACCCATTGGGGTGGGGGAGGGGGGGCAATTGCCTGGCGATATCGAAAACCCTAAACTAGGGCTTATTTATGGAATCCCGTACCAACCTGAGGTTCTGTGTATGAGTGAACTCCCCTTGTTTAGTCATGAGTTAAATTTAATCAGATTAGTAATGAAATTTCAGAATGAATACATTTATTTCACGTTTCAAAGATAAATTAAATCCAGAAATGGAAATGTCTTCTGAACTCTTCTTAGATTCTTAGATGATTTAGTCATTTAGTAATTTTAAGTTCTCAAGGCCAAGGCTCAAGGGAAAAAATTGCCTACGTGTCTTGGTGTTCTTTCCAAAATGACTCTTTTTCAAGCTGCTGAAAAGCCCCTGTCATATTTTACTACAGACTATAGAGATTTAAATTATTAAAAATTAAGTTATGTATTATTTGGTCCGTAGTGTAGTAGTATTAGTAGCCACCATATTGTTTACATGTTGATACGGAGATTTTAGAACGCCACCTACTTGTGCACGAATATCCGCAAATAACCGATAAAACAAAATAACGATCTTGGTCTAGGTCTAGGTTTAAACTTCTAGATATCTTGTTTAACTTATTAAATATTGTTTAATTTATTAAATCTTGTTTAATTTATTTAAAAAATATTGAATCATATATTTTAATGATTTTCTAATAATTCGAAGTATAGGTCATGTGTATTATTAAGCTAATTAAAAATAGTGTGTGCCACCCCAGTGGGCGCATACCTGAATCAGTTTTTATCGCTCTGCGCTTAATTTTAAACTTTGAAGAAAAAGTACAATATACAAGTTCAGTGGTACTGGTAGGCCTACAGGTTATTATTATTAAATCCCCTGATTCAAAATAATGAATTTGAATTACACTTACACAACTAACCATAATAATAATATTATAATAATTATAAAAGTTTTGAGTACCGTGTATCTCTAGATCAGGGTTCACCAAACTTTTTCACGGCGGACCGGATAACGGAAAAATGACGAGCGCAGGCCTGATAATCATTTTAAAAAACGAAAAACATAGTTTAGTACGGTACCGTATTCCAATTCCATGTTATTCATGTCATGGGTGAGTGGCGTGCAATGCAAAAAAAGCAAAGACAACCAAATTATTTATTTACCCGGTGCTAAAAAGGTTCGCAAAGAAGGCGACGTTAGCAAAAAGATATTTTCACATAGGTCTACCCGGTTTTCGAATCTCACAAACTAACCAACAAAAAAAAGTTAATGATTACAAGATGTGATCATTGTTTGGAATTGCACCAAATGAAAATAATTGTTTTAAAATGTTCATCAATCCCCCTCGTTCGATGTGTTGACTTCACATACTTAATTTTTGAAAATGTTTGCAGATATAAATATAGGTTGTTCCATGCATGCTGCAAACGGATGCCAACTCTTCCGTTATGTGAAAATGCAAATTGACACCACAAATAAACACGAGAAGTTGTGACAGATCAGTAGACTCAACCAGGCCAGTGCCAGAGAATACCACAGCAAGTTCCTAGCTTTCTCACGTACCTATGTTCTCTCCGAGTTCTTCTGTTCTGACGTGTTCTCCACACAACTGAACTTGCCGAAGGGCTGTTAGTTCCAACCGCGGCGACTACGATTTTTAATGTCCCCCATATATTTCCAACACTCTTTTTCCTTTCACATATTTACAGTTGGTGGCAGTATCACTCAATATAAATTAATAACTAGCAAATTCAAAACAAAGTGATCGCAGATTGTATTTAATTTTAAATTATAAACTTTGGTCACCTACTCTTACTTAGTACCGGTACCGTAGTTAACGTCTTTGACGCCAGCTTTTAACTTGATCAAACTAGGCACTGCGATGCGAGTAGTTATTGTATTAATTTTACATACCGTACGTTTATTTATTTACAATTAATATTAATAGTGTTAGGTTACCGATAATTAAGATACCGTATTTTACGATTTTGAGACGATATTGTAATATTTTAGTTAAGAGTTCGAGGGTAAACAGGTCTGCAATAAATAAGAAAATCTAGACTATAGAAACAATATTTTAAAATTGAAAAAGGTATATACCGGTAAGTCACATAATATAAGTATAAGGCGCATAGCAGCCAGGAGGTCTCCGCACGTGTGAAGAACTCGTACTCGTAGTATTCTAAAAATAATATTGATTTAATTCATTTAAATTTGATCATTTAAAATGTACCGTTATCACGTCTCGTGTTCCATACGTTCAAGCAAGTTCAGGTACCGTCGGCGGGCCGGATGAACCGGCCTCGCGGGCCGTAGTTTAGTGACCCTGCTCTACTAGATGTTTCAGTACAGGTCATGACAAACATAGGCCTACGGTACGCAGTGGCGTAGTGAGGGGGGGGGGCATCATGCCCTGGGTGCTACTCACAAATGGGCGCCAAATGGTATATTTTACTATAATATTGTATGGTTTTCGAATAGGGGGGGGGGCGCTAAAAAGGTATTGTGCCCCAGGCGCGAGTTAAGCTCGCTACGCCACTGACGGTACGTTAACTAACAATAAAGATACACGATGATAATGGTATCATCATCATCAGATCCCGTAGTCCTTCGACCGTTGGGGCGCCACAGATGACATTTACACTATTCTTCTCCATTCCTCTCGGTCTTCTGCCCTACGCATAGCATCGCCTAGTTGTAATCCAGTCCATTCTTTGATATTATCTTCCCATCTTTTTCTTTGTCTTCCCCTTCTTCTCCCTCCTCTAATAGTGCCCTGCAAGATCTCTTTGGCGAGCCCTTGTTTTTATAGCATAGTATTATAGTATTAGTATCGTTATTTTTTTCCTACACACAATTATGAATACCGGCATCAAAATTCTTTTAATTAAAATAAAAGTACCCCGGTACCGTATCGATACGTTACGATAGCAAGAAGACTGCTCCCCCCCCCCCCCCCCCAACTTCCCTCTAATTATGGAAGAGGGGCATTAAAACATTTTAGGCAGGTGATCAGTTGGTGCGTGAGGTGAAAAAAAAAGGCTTGGGGAGCATTACCATAAACAAAACATGTTAAAGCTTTTGGTGCGCCCCCCCCCCCCCCAAAACCATTTTTTTTCACCAGGGCAGTTGCTTAGTTCAGCCCAAAGAAATGATGACGTCACAAATTACGTCACACAATCACAAAGCAAAAGTAGGACGATAAGGTACACAACATTGTGGTGACTATTTTAACTTTAATTTATAAATATTAATGATTACACATACATTTCAGACTTTAACTTTAAGGGGACGGCTGGCTTTAACTTTATTAGTTGGGAGTCAGAATACTAGGATTACCGGTACTAAATGTACCGTACCCCCGGTATCGGTACATACTTTTCACCAAACCGCACCAGCCCCCCCCCCCCCTTTTTTCCGTGCGTACGTATCGGTAATCAGTCAGAGTTTGGGTCCATTATAATTATACTCATTACCGAGTTACATTATTTAGAGCGATTTTTTTAAAATTTGGTGCTTTACATTAATTCATACCGGAATTAAACTATTATTTATCAACCCCCCTTCCAAACACAACAAAAAGCATCAGATAATGTTTTTCAGATTTAAAAGTAACAAAAGGCACATTACTCACAAGAATAACGTTAATATAGGTAATTTAACAGTTTTGTCCCTTGTGCTACTTTACCGGTACCGTACTTCATATAATTTAAACGAATTGGCTATTGGTACCCGGTTACCAGAATTGCGAGGTTGGGATTAAAAAACGATTTAAAATATTATTGTTGGGTTTGTAAGACCAATCTTAATTCTTTAGTTTTAATAAAAGAAACTACCACAAATGACATCCGAATAGCATTGAGTCTAATGATACCCAGGTGCGAATGACGGCGCTGCGTGTCCGGTTCCATTTTGAATGGACTAATGCTATTCGGATGTCATTTGTAGTACCGGTAGTTTATTTTAGTTTAAATGAAGAATTAAGTTTACAAACGAATAGTACATTCATCAATTATCTTTCATTTGATATATCATTTTGTCTTACAAACCCAACAATTAGATTTTAATAGTTTTTTAATCCCAACCTCTCACTTCTGGTACCAATAGGTGCAGCCTAATTTAAAAGTTGAGTAAGCAAAAGCATCTCCCTTACAAATAGAAAATTAGCAGTAGGCCTACCTGGCACGTTAATTAAAAATTTTATGTATCGGTACTACTTTCTACAGTCTACACCCTAAAAATACTACTGTACCCAGACCTAACTACTGGAATTTTGATGATACAGGGTAGTAAATATTCTATTTAACATTTATGATATAGTCACAGTATAGTATAATCAATACATGTCCTCTGAGATACCAGTACTAGATTGCAGTGTTTATTTTAATTTTTAGTACCGGTACCATACTTCCCTAATTGGAGACACTGCACAAAAATGGAAAGGTTGCACAAACATAATACAACTAAATAAGAAGTCATGTGTTTTATCACAATGTATTGTCAGTATTGTTCTATTGGTCATGAAATAACACAACTTAAAAAATTGCAGCATAACCGATGAAAAGAAGACTTTACTCTGTACAGGCAGTTTTATCATTTTGAATCTGAATTTTTTTTAAGTTCCAATTTTAAAGTGATTTGTGCTTAGCTATTGATAAAAATTATCAAATAGTAATAATAAAGTGGATAAGTGCATAGGATATTTTGATTCTCTTAAAACAAAATTGTAAACATATCTAGAGCTACAGGCCTAAGTGGAAGGAAAAAACTTAAAGACTGATCTATTCAGAAAATCTTTTAGTTTTAGTTAATATATAAATAAGACAATTTTTAATTTAACACTTTATTTTCAAAAATTACACTTCTAAGCATTTGACAGTTTAACAGAAAATAATGCACAAAACTAAACCCACTAATTTTAGCAGAAAGATCTTTGCAACAATGAAGTCCTGTGTTAGTAAATTACTGAAGTTATAATTTAAAAAAAGAAATAAGAATAAAAAAGGTATGTGGATGAAAGCACAGTAAAGCTTTTACCTATATACACGTTAATTTACATGTGAACAAATTTACAGTAAGTTTAACACCTCCAACACTGAAATCAATTTGCTGCCACAAGCTTCAATAATTGATTAGCACTTTTTATGCTTCTAAACATCTTCTCTGATGTTCACACAAGTGTGAAGATGAGTGGCGTAAAGCCAAAGGAGTCATTTCTCAGTTTTTAAAACACTCAAAGTTACTTTTCCTTTTTTGCTGCAGCCTTTTTACCGGCCTTTTTGGGGGCTGGCTTTTTTTTGGGACTCTTGGGCTTTTTAGGCTTTTCGGCTGCTGGTTTTGCTGCTTTGGGCTTTGCTGCTGCAGATTTCTTGGGAGATTTGGGTTTCTTAGCTGCTGCAGGCTTTTTGGCAGCGGGTGCCTTTTTAGTCGGTGTTTTCTTTGGTTTGGCGGGCGACTTGGGTTTCTTAGCCTTAACCTTTTCAACTTTCTTGGGTGACTTGGCTTTCTTGGCCTTGGCTTCCTCTTTCGAACCAAGTTTGAAAGAACCAGATGCACCAACACCCTTGGACTGTTTGAGATTGCCATTTTTAGCTCCAGCTCGGAGGGCCATTTTCAAATGGCTGTTAATTATCTTCTCATCTTTTCCAACATTGTAGTTTGCCATGATGTACTTGAGAATGGCTTGACGGGATGAACCTCCATGTTCTTTCAAACTGGTGATGGCGGCCTGAGAAAATGAAGTAGTTTCATTTCATTTGAAGTAACCATAGGCATAGGGTTGAGTTATGTTTTTTTTAAAAATGCACTTGCAGAAAATATAAACAATGAGGGGTTTATAGTGAATAGCAGAAAATGTTAACAATGAGGAGTTTATAGTGAATAGCAGAAAATATAAACAAAGAGGGGTTTATAGTGAATACCTTGTTCCAATCTTATATATTTTTTGCTTCTTGTGTCTTGCTGCCTTTTCAAAACCACCCTCCATTCAACTCCACATATTTATATTAATAGTACTGAGTGAAAAAAAAAGATTGTCATGCATGATGTGTATTAATTCTGGTTAAAAGGAGCCACTGATATGGTGTAGGACTGTCTTTATGCAGAGTAGGTAGGGTGTTGGACTATTGGCCTATTTCTCAAAATTACTGGACCTGGTGTAAAAACAACTGCACCCGGTTAAGCTGTAGTTAACTGTATTTAGCTTTGACTTCTTCAATCGTTATTTATTTGAATTTGATCTTTTAATAGGCCCCCTATATCTGTTTTCTCAACTATTCAATCAGGAGACGGAGATCGACCCACCTAAAAACAACCAGATTGATAATTGTTTTGTTAATTATAGGAATGCGATAACTGGCTGGTAACGATTACAACATACAACAGCCTTGACCTTGACTGACAAGTGATTTATAAACGGGAGACTAACTAGTGATTTATAAAAATTTTCTGACATCTGAAAGGCCTAATAATAACATAAGCACACTAGTACTACTAAAGTTTATAGTATGGTTTACTGGTGGGTTTCCTAATATTTTAATTTTAAAATACACCATTGACCATCACCATGGCTATTTTAAATGAATTAAGAATGGGCTAGGCTCCAAGTAGTAGACTCCTTTAACTTTATTAAGGTAAATTTTACAAAAAAATCCAGTCACACTCGCAGTAGTCATAGGGATAAAGTTTGCAAATACGCCCACTGACCACTGGTCTAACCCCCAGCCCCCCTCAGTAATCTCATATTATCTAAAATTAAATATATGGCTAATGTTTAGAGATATCAACATCACTGTGACTTCGTTAGGCATACATTTAGGGTTCACGTTAGGTTTAGGGACAGATTTAGGGTTCGGGTTAGGTTTAAGGATACATTTTTAGGAAATTTTTTCATTATTTTTAAACAAATTGGTGGCCATGGTAAAAAACGCGGTGATATCTCTCAACATTTACCAAATATATTATTAGGCCTAATAATTAATATATTTATTTATATATTATAATATTAATATATATATTTAGTTTTAGACTAAGTCCTACTATTTTCTATTTTTAGTATCAATACTAAGATTAACTAAGTCAAGTTGTACATTACTATTAAAGCTAAAAACACTCTTATTCTTATGATTATAGATGTAATGTAATAAAAATATGTTCTCAATCTATATTCCTTAGGACACTACAACGCCTAATACTACTAGTGTAGGCCTGTTAATAACTAAGTAATTTAGTATAAATAACGTAACTATGATTCGGCTGTTTAAATTTTCCTCTCACCTTGATCATGTCACAATACTTGGGATGGTTTGCTGGCTTCTTGTTTTTAGATTTATTTGATTTCTTCTTAGGTGTTGCTTTAGCTGGTGCTGCTGCTGCGGCAGCGGATGGTGCGACGGTGTCGGTTTCTTCCATTTTTGAGATAAGCAAAATATTTTTAAAACTAAAGAGTGAGACTAAATGATTCTTATGAGCGTTGCTCTCTGCGAGCGATCGTGCCAAATGTTTACTAGGACGAAAGCGAGGGCTTTTATACGCTGCTGCGCGGACGTCCAAGAGGACACCAACTTCGAAGCGCCGCCAATAACTCGGAAACAGGTTTAATTTTAGCGTGTTTGTGCTTCGTACCTTGTAAGAAACACAAATACAATATTGTTCTACCCCTAATTCACTGTTATAGCTTCAAAAGCATTGAGAGGGAATGTTAAATTTAATGTTTAAATCAATAAAACCTTTTTTACATCGATATATTTATAGAAATATTGTATTTTCTCCCAAGTGTAGCGCGCTCACTATTCTGGGTGGTCGTACAAATTATGGCTCTACACCATGAAACACGTTTTTTGACATGCACGTTTTACATATTTCAACAAAGGGGTCTTTCTCCTACAACATTTTCAAGTGTTTCAAAACAAAAGTGACCATTAAATTTTAATAATCGTTTATAACTTTTTATCAACTAACACAAAATAAGTTTTCCGTCGCCATTTTTCTCGATCAAGTACCAACCGTCTTTCTGATAGTGGTGTTGAACTTATTTTCTTATAACGGATGAAAATATATTAAAAAAACGAACGTTAGGCATCAATAAATATTTTGTTGTACCCTCTGGTTATTATCGTTGTTTTCCTCCCCACAATATTCAACAAAACATTTAAAAAAGCAAATAAATGACCATGTCATTTCGACGCAAATGTTGGTCTATATTTTATCAGGACAGAACTGGGAGAGAAGTGAGCGAATGCGCATTGACCTCAATAATAAAATGCCAGTATTTTTTAAAATGAACTTTAAATATAAAGTTTTATTCATTTAGATAGTTTTAAATTATACAATATAATCAGTATACGTCTTATAAATTCATTTAACAATCAAGAGTCATCATTATTTATAGTTTATTCGACTCGGACTGGGACTCAACTGAGAGACCTGCCGACGGTTCACTTAGAATTAGGTCAGGCAGCATAACATTCTTGTGTTAAACATCTGTAAGATTTATTTTGTATATATATTTCATATATTATTACTTGTGTGATATAAAATGCAAAATAAGTTAAAGGATGAGATTAATCGAATGCCGATGGGCCGTACATTCTTGGGAAAGACGGGACTACAAACGTCCGCTCCTGTTTCACAGCGCCATCTTTCCCAGTCCGCGATGTAACGGCCGACAAGCTTCCCTTTGCAAGAATTTTTGCAACACTTAGTCTTAGTAGGGTTTGATTTTTCATTTGTATGTTTTTTTCAAAGGTTTTATATATTATTAACATATAATTTAAACTCATATATTATTCCACGTGTGTTCGCTTTTTGTCTTGTTTTTTAATCGTTCATCTGTTGATATTACCAGCATGATAAACATAGCGATAATTTTATGCAAATATCAATTACCTATTTCTTTTATTAGCTCTGACGTACTGAATGTTCACTCAATCACAATGAACGTTCATTGTTAGTTTCTGTTCACGAGTTCTACGGGGGAAATCTGATTTCATATTGAGGCCAACAATTAATGGGCGAAAATAAACAATTTTTAAAAAATATTTAAGATTATATAGTATGTGCCCAACAAAGCCCTGATATTTTTTCAACGTATCCCCTGAATTTAACTCTTGTACTGTGGTAGCTAACTACTCTTTGATTATGCTTGCTGAAATTATTGTACATTTTGGTAGTTTTGATCGATAGTGTCTTTACTAAGTAATTAATTTAGCAGAGAAAACTGAAAATGTCTATTTTTTTTTAGCAATAGTAAATAATTAGTAGCCTAAATGCTACGGGAAAAACGGAAACAAGAACAAAACGAAACAATTGCAAACATCATTCTTCGGTCAGCAAGAGAACAGCGAAATAAAATAAACTAAATGAATTATTTTATTGTGTTCTCTTGTTCACCAAAGCAGGCTTTTTGCCGACTCGTTCGGTGTGTCCATTTTTAAATATTTAAAAAATCCAACATCTAAGTCAAATGTTTGGCAGACGCTAAAAATTTTCAGAAACACATGAGAACCGCTTCGTTTAATCATCTATTATTTTTTATTTTTTAAAACAGTGTCCAATTAGGTTAGCATTTATTTTTTTCGATGACAATGTGCACGTTTTTATTTGCTTTAATTTTATTAAACATATTATTTCTCCCCTTTCTTATATTGGAAATGTCAATCAAGCAGTCAGGCAAAGGAGTACAATGTTCTTTGATTCTTATGCCAATCAAGCAGTCAGGCAAAGGAGTACAATGCTCTTTGATTCTTATGTCAATCAAGCAGTCAGGCAAAGGAGTACAATGCTCTTTGATTCTTATGTCAATCAAGCAGTTAGGCAAAGGAGTACAATGCTCTTTGATTCTTATGTCAATCAAGCAGTTAGGCAAAGGAGTGCAATGTTCTTTGGTCCCCGTGCTCACAATTGGAAACTCGTGCTAGTAAATTAAAAGTCCATTTCCAGATTTGGATAAAGGAAATATCACAGTTGACAATATGAAGGAGTTGACAAAAGGAAGGAGTTGAAAAATAGAAAAAAATTGATGAAAGAAAGAATTACCTTTTTTTTTTCCTTCAAACTTTTTTCCATTTGCGAAACATATTTTCATATCCATTTGTGAATATTTAATATTGTAACATACCTGTACGATGACTACTAAAGTTTTATGAAGCTCTCATTGTAGTATGTAGTATGCCTACATACAGTCATGCACTCGTTTAAAAAAAGGAATGCATAAAGAATAATTATAAACATGTTGGTTGCTTTACCACAATGACAGAGGATTAATTTAAACCCTTTACTACATAATGACAGAGGATTAATTTAAACCCTTTACTACATAATGACAGAAGATTGATTTAAACAATGTCATAGGAATTGATACATAATAGCGACATCAAAGACATCATAAAAGTTGACAGACTTCATGAAGGTTTCGCTTTGAAGACACTGCGTGCCAACTAGACTTGTGTGCCGAACATTAGAGTCTTGTGTGCGTAACATTAGAGGCTTGTGTGCCCAACATTAGATGCTTGTGTGCCCAACATTAGATGCTTGTGTGCCCAACATTAGACGCTTGTGTGCCCAACATTAGAGTCTTGTGTGCCCAACATTAGAGGCTTGTGTGCCCAACATTAGACGCTTGTGTGCCCAACATTAGAGTCTTGTGTGCCAAACATTAGATGCTTGTGTGCCCAACATTAGAGGCTTGTGTGCCAAACATTAGACGCTTGTGTGCCCAACATTAGAGTCTTGTGTGCCCAATATTAGGGTCTTTGCAGTTTTTATTTAAATTGCCAACTACTGTGGTCTCCCCCCCCCCCTGGAAAAACCCCTGGAATAATGCCCCTGCCTCCACACTGTCTGGGAAAGTATGGATGCACCCTCGTTCAAAACATTGGCACCTCATCGACTATGTCATCATCAATCAAGACGTGCGTGTAACTTCAAATCTATGTGTGGTGCAGACTGCTGGACAGATCATGTAACCAAGTCTGTGTGTGGTGCAGACTGCTGGACATATCATGTAACCCAATCTATGTGTGGTGCAGACTGCTGAACAGATCATGTAACCAAGTCTGTGTGGTGCAGACTGCTGGACAGATCATGTAACCAAGTCTATGTCTGGTGCAGCGTGCTGGACGGATCATGTAACCAAGTCTATGTGTGGTACAGACTCCTGGACATATCATCGTCTTATTATCACCAAGCTCAACCTAAACATAAAACCCAAAATACGCCCACAAGTAAAGAAGACCCCTAAACGTCTAAATACCACAAAGTTGAAAAGGCCAAACATTAAGAAATCTTTTGCGGACATCACTTAGTTTGATGTTGTTCACCACCGCCATGGAGTTTTTGGGGCAAACATCAGGACTTGTTTAATGATACTGTGACGTCATCAAGATACTGCTCGAGGAAAAACACCGTCTCCACCACGCTTCCCTTAACAACACGAGGTCAGTCCCAATGAAAGATGCGTACCACAGTATAAGAAGAACGGTGCAGCAGAAAATGCGTCTAATACAGAAAAATGGTTGAGCGACAAGACCGACGAGATCCAAGGCTATATGGACCGACATGTCTTAAAAAATTTCTACTCCGCTTTGAAATCAGGATCATCCCCATTTCATCAGGATCATCCCCACTTCATCAGGATCATCCCCACTTCATCAGTTTCATACCCACTTCATCAGGATCATCCCCACTTCATCAGGATCATCTCCACTTCATCAGGATCATCCCCACTTCTGAGTGCTGATAAGAAATCTCTTATCAATGAGAAGGAACAAATTAATTGAACGCTGGGCTGAACACCTTGACAACTTCCTGAATCGACCTTCATCGATCAGTGATGAAGCCATCAATCGTCTCATACAGGTGCCCTTTAATCAAGAACGGGAAGACTCCTTTACCCTACCTGAGACCCAACATGCTATATGCCTTCTCTCAGGCGGCAAAGTACCAGGTGATCACTCAATCCCGTCTGAAGTATAAAAAGAAGGGGGGACAGCTCTGTCTGAAATGCATATCACCATGGCATACCATTGTGCTTACTTGCAGGCAAGATATTAACCAGAATCTTGCTAAATCGTCTTAATAGGCATCTTGAGAAGGGTCTACTGCCAGAAAATCAATGTGGCTTCCGGAAGGAACGAGGAACCATCGATATGGTGTTTGTGGCCAGACAGCTACAGGAAAAATGCAGGGAACAATAAGTTGACCTCTACTCCACCTATGTAGACCTAACCAAAGCTTTCGACACTGTCAGTAGAGAGAGCCTTTGGAAGATCATGGCCAAATTGGGATGCCCCAGGAAGTTCATGTCAATGGTACGACTATTCCATGATGGTATGTGTCAACTCCTCATGCTCTTCTGGATTGAGTAATTCGTCAAGTTCCCAAACACGCTGTAATTTCACTGAATAAACTCAAGTCCTTTTCATATTAATTATAACTTTAATAACTTATTATAAATACAGGTTTCAATAGACACATGCATGTAGCGCAGCTCGCTATCAGACATAAATGAAACACATCCTACTTCCACAAAGTTCCACTCAAGTCTGCCGCACGACTAAAACTTACGTAACAATACAGACTAGACAATACGTCACAATTAGCATAAAAATACGTCACTCAGTCAAGCACGGGAAGAGCGTTTGCTAACTAATTAAAACTCTCTAACACACACACCGCGCTTAATAAACATGACATTCAATCGCATCAAATACTAATGAACTCCCATACTCGACAGTACGCAGGCTAGAGTTCTGGACAACGGAGAGACGTCCAAACCATTCCCTGTAACAAACGGCGTGAAATTAAACTCTGCACTTGACCCAACACTTTTGAGCCTCATGTATTCCGCAATGCTGACCGATGCCTTCAGAGAGGGAGACGCTGGAATTGGCCTCAGATACCGAAATTGACAGTAATTTATTCAACACCAAGAGGCTACATGCCAAAACGAAGGTCCTGACAGACACCATCAGGGACCTCCTGTATGCAGACGACTGTGCCCTAAACGCTTTATCAGAAGTGTACATGCAACGCTGCGTCACAAACCATTCTAATGCTTGCACAAACGTCAGCACACCATTAACACAAAAAAGATTGAGGTCCTACACCAACCAGCTCCTCAAAGACCTTATGTTGAGCCCAACATCCAAGTATATGGCGAAAGACTTAAGGTGGTGAATAGCTTTTCTTATCTCGGCAGCACAATGTTCCAAAGCGCAACCATCGATGACGAGGTTAACCTCCGTATTGCAGTGCAACAAATGGAAAATTGACTAAGAACGTATGGACCAGGAGAGGTATCAGCACTCAAACTAAAATGAAAGTATTTCAGGCGGCTGTTCTCCCTACGCTTCTCTATGCCTGTGAAACGTGAACGGTATACCAACGCCATGCAAGAATGCTGAACCACTTTCATACAACAAGACTCAGAAAAATCCTCAACATTAAATGGCAGGACAGGGTCCCAGACACTGAGGTGCTCACACAGGCAGGTCTCCCCAGCATCTTTACCATCTCAATGAAGTCCCAGCTTCGCTGGGCGGGATCTGTTGTGAGAACGTCAGACGACCATCTGCCGAAAAGAAGGATTCTATGGCGAGCTCGATCAAGGAAAGCGGTCTGCTGGCGGGCAGAAGAAACGTTTTAAAGACCACCTAGCATCCAACATCACGGCGTTCCACTTAACACAGGAGCCCCATGCATAATGAAGCGGCTGCAGAGCGCAAGAGACATGACAGGAAGGCCCGGTCTGACTCTGCTCCCTGAGATGCCCCATCATTCCCCTGCACCTACTGCACAAGAATCGGCCTCACCCACACACGGAACTAGCACAAATCTGGTAATAAAAGTGGTCATGGTCGACTCCCGACTGATGAACATCATTTCTGCCTGTATTTCTCCTCACTTTTTCTCCGGCATAAATACTGTGTTGTAATAACGTTGTTAATTTTTCTCATTCATTTACGTCCTTTACTTTAACAGCATCCAAAATCGAAAGTGAAAATAACTCACCCAGTGATTTGACTTTGAAAACTTTGAGACAGCATCCATAGATCACTTACGCAATGATGGGGGGTTAGCGTTAGAAGATATGGGGTGGAGGGTCTCGGCAGAATGTAGACTATACGTACATTTATGAAAATATTTTGCAAAGGTACATGTGCAACTGGAGCCGTCGCTTTGGCCCTGCAACCCCCTTGGGGGGAGGGGGGGGGCTCGGCTATGTAAAGGAACAAAAGAAATTGTGACACAAAAGATCAACTTTGAATGCAAAATGGGGGGGGGGGGGGCTAAAAAGTGACCGGGGGGGGGGGAGCTAAAAGTCACGCGACGGTTCTGGTGCAACAGGGCTGGAACAGGTCGCTGGAACTTCCAGTGCTTCCCGTCACTGCTGTTCACTGACCGAAAGCTAATTGTTTTTAAATAATGACGACTGCAGATGCCTACCTAAACCAAACAAGTTTTTGTCCATACGATCACATTGACCTAAACTGAAAGGGCATCCAACAAATAGCTGTCCCTACGATCACATTGACCTAAACTGAAAGGGCATCAAAAGGCTGCCCCTATGAGTAAATTTTTAAATTCAAATCTCCGATAACTTCGCAGATTATAAAAAATACAACTGCGCGTTTGGTGCTCAATATTTTTGTTTTGTTTTACGGAAAGACTTAATTTAAATGTGGTCTTATATCTGCGTACAAAAAGGTTTGGGCTAGTGCTATAAATGTTATATATTAAGTGTGTGTGGTCAATGAAAATGTTCTCCCGTTGTATAAATATGTACACGGCCCCTCCCACATATGATTTAATATTGAAATACAACACAATGAAACAATATAAAAATGTAAAAAAAATTAATTCGTTCAAATATGAAAAACATATTTGGTTTTATTGGCTCTTGTAATATTTTCAACACACAAATGGTACAAAAAGTTGTTTTAAACATAAAACATGTTTAACACATGACATAGCTTCAAGTTTATATGTTTAACTTTTCTTCAATATATTCTTCCACAACTATGATAAAATTCACCCTGAAAACAGGCCATCATTTTCACTTGGACACAGGCCATTACATCCACATGAACACAAGCCAGTACATTAACCTGGACAAAGGCCATCACATTCACTTGAAGGAAGATCTCTATATTCACCAGGCACAGGTCATTTTTACGTTCATCAGGCACAGGTCATTTTACATTCATCAGGCACAGGTCATTTTACATTCACCAGACACAGGTCATTTTTACATTCACCAGGCACAGGTCATTTTACATTCACCAGGCACAGGTCATTTTTACATTCACCAGACACAGGTCATTTTACATTCACCAGACACAGGTCATTTTTACATTCACCAGACACAGGTCATTTTTACATTCACCAGGCACAGGTCATTTTTACATTCACCAGGCACAGGTCATTTTTACATTCACCAGGCACAGGTCATTTTACATTCACCAGGCACAGGTCATTTTTACATTCACCAGGCACAGGTCATTTTTACATTCACCAGGCACAGGTCATTTTTACATTCACCAGGCACAGGTCATTTTACATTCACCAGGCACAGGTCATTTTTACATTCACCAGGCACAGGTCATTTTACATTCACCAGACACAGGTCATTTTTACATTCACCAGACACAGGTCATTTTTACATTCACCAGACACAGGTCATTTTACATTCACCAGGCACGGGTCATTTTTACATTCACCAGGCACAGGTCATTTTTACATTCACCAGGCACAGGTCATTTTTACATTCACCAGGCACAGGTCATTTTACATTCACCAGGCACAGGTCATTTTTACATTCACCAGGCACAGGTCATTTTACATTCACCAGACACAGGTCATTTTTACATTCACCAGACACAGGTCATTTTTACATTCACCAGACACAGGTCATTTTACATTCACCAGGCACGGGTCATTTTTACATTCACCAGGCACAGGTCATTTTTACATTCACCAGGCACAGGTCATTTTTACATTCACCAGGCACAGAAGCTTCATAAAGCTGTGCCCTGTCACAATAGCAATTCAATCAAACCTTCAATCTTACAGTCAGATGAAGCTTACAGTTACAGTCAGATGAAGCTTACAGTTACAGTCAGATGAAGCTTACAGTTAGTCAGATGAAGCTTACAGTTACAGTCAGATGAAGCTTACAGTCAGATGAAGCTTACAATTACATTGTGAATATTCCGTCACACTTGACATATCCATTCATCCAGCTTTAAAATTATGATAGAATCACATGTATTCACCATTAAGTAATACACACTTTTAAAATGATTGATGCCTCACTATTAACGGTCATACTTTCACACTATTTCACAAAATAAAACTTTAAAAATATATCCATACATTAAAACAAAAACTACATAGAAAAGATATAGATGCAGGGAAAAAAACATGTCTTTAGTCACACCTGACCTTTTTGGATACCCATTATTTTGGTCCATTCAAAAAGTACCCCAGTCAGCTGTTCACCTGTTTACTTAAGCACAATAAACAATTGGACATTTTAAACAAACAAGTTTTAAAAATTGTTATTGTCAAGAAAATAACACTTTATTTAAATCTAAGAAGAAGAAAAAAACACCTGTAGGTGTCATATTCAGATTTCTCCAAATTTTCATAGTAATAGAAAACTATTTGGTACAAGTCTACAAAATAAATATATTTTAAAAATAATCAGAATATATATATAATTTATATATAAATGTAAACTTTAATTGTGATCAGCTGAAGTATCGGATGAATTGAGAGGTTTCAAAAAGATACCTACACTGTAGATAGGGTTACACTGTAGATAGGGTTACACTGTTCTATGGCACATATTTACTTTGTGTGACAACACATCCCAACAATTTTAAGACGACGATGATAATTTAGGAGTGTCATCGATCAATAAAAAATAAATTACACATTTTAAAAATAAACACATTACCAAAATAATTATTTTGTTTAACTTTTGTTTCACAGTCCAGCTGATTTAAAAACTGAGATTTCTAGAGACTTCCACATTCTAAAGTAACTAGTTTGAGACAGTCACATTAAGTAACATGTAATTATTTAAAATGAATAAATTGACACGGTGAAGTAAATCAGGATTTAAAAAAAATTAATAAATGAACTGTGCAAGAAGTTTTTTTTAAAGTTATTATCAGTGCCCTACATCACCATTGTACAAGGTGCAAGACAGTGCCCTACATCACAATCGTACAAGGTGCAAGACAGTGCCCTACATCACCATCGTACAAGGTGCTAGACAGTGCCCTACATCACCATCGTACAAGGTGCAAGACAGTGCCCTACATCACCATCGTACAAGGTGCAAGACAGTGCCCTACATCACCATCATACGAGGTGCAAGAGAGTGCCCTACATCACCATCGTACAAGGTGCAAGACAGTGCCCTACATCACCATCATATGAGGTGCAAGACAGTGCCCTACATCACCATCATATGAGGTGCAAGACAGTGCCCTACATCACCATCGTACAAGGTGCAAGAGAGGGATTTAGCACTGCTTGATGACTCACTAAATCACAATGTTGATGTAGGCAGACAGCTGATGTAAGCAGACGGCATGTTTGTTGGGCTGGTGGGTTGTGGCTCAGAGATTCAATGTTCTATTTTCCTGTAGTTCTCCATCAGCTGTTTCAAGATTTGGTTATCAGCTGTTTCAAGATTTGGGTCATCAGCTTTTTTCAAGATTTGGGTCATCAGCATTTTCAAGATTTGGGTCATCAGCTGTTTCAAGATTTGGGTCATCAGCTGTTTCAAGATTTGGGTCATCAGCTGTTTCAAGATTTGGGTCATCAGCCGTTTCAAGCTTTGGGTCAGTAAGTCATATTAAAATATTAGATGCTTTTCAAGATTTTTAAAATATCATAATTAAATCATTGAAAAAGTTGTGCCCCTGATCTGTTCCTAAAACAGCCCCCTCCCTTATCTGTCTCTGTACACAATAATCAAAGCCAACATAATGGTCACTCATCCAAACCTGGTGAATCTCAGAACTGGGAAAGACTTCAGTTTAAAGAAAACAACAATCTTTTCAGCAGCCATTCCAAGGTCAGACCCAGCAAGATAACAAGGTCAGACCCAGCAAGATAACAATGCCATTTTGTCAAAAAATGTATAAAAAAACATCCCATGTAATACTTCTCAAGAATCAGGAATTTTGCTAGTCAAACATTAGGGGAGCTAATATTTGGAAAGTTTATATCAGGGGAGCTAACTAATATTTGGAAAGTTGCTATCACTAGTACAATATTATAAAAGTTATCCTTACATAATTATTCTTTCAAGAAGAGTGAGGTTGAGAAAATCTCATTTTTGTGACCACTTAAAACTACAAGTATATTCAACATCTGACCAAACAATCTGAATGGAATACATTTTTTTAACAACAAATTCTAAAACTCCGACAAACAGAAACAATATAATTTCACAGCAGTTTATAACACAGATATAGCAGTAATTGAATATACAATGTTGCCATTTTTGGTCAGTACTGTCGGAGCTTTTCAGAGCGTCATGATTGAGAGGGGGGCGGGGACGGGACAAGGCACAAATAATACATTTGTTATGTCATGTCCAGAGGAAAACCATCCACACAAGCCTGACTCACTTTCCTATAGATCCAAAGCACTGCCAACGTGAGCCTGCACAGGCCTGACTCACTTTCCCATAGATCCAAAGCACTGCCAACGTGAGCCTGCACAGGCCTGACTCACTTTCCTATAGATCCAAAGCACTGCCAACGTGAGCCTGCACAGGCCTGACTCACTTTCCCATAGATCCAAAGCACTGCCAACGTGAGCCTGCACAGGCCTGACTCACTTTCCTATAGATCCAAAGCACTGCCAACGTGAGCCTGCACAGGCTTGACTCACTTTCCTATAGATCCAAAGCACTAACGTGAACCTGGTTATTCCAGGCCAGTTTATGGAAGAAAACACACACACCAAATAAACTTGACTTGAAATTATTGTTATACAATACATTCCTCTTTCAGTTTGTATGGTTATAATTCTATGTTAAGTTGCTCATATAAGAAATTTGGCCAATAAAAATGATTCAACAAGATTTCAACAAATCAACAAATCAAACATTTTTTTTGGATGTCAACATGTAAAGTAAACCTCTTTCTCCCTTGTCTTGAACAAGTTTCTTGTTAGAAGCTACATAGTCCATCTGCTTGTCTTGAACAAGTTTCTTGTTAGAAGCTACATAGTCCATCTGCTTGTCTTGAACAAGTTTCTTGTTAGAAGCTATATAGTCCATCTGATATGTATCCTACAGTTGGCTGGCAAAGTTGATGTAACCATCAGTTCAAACACACTTGCGTTGCTGATATCATTTGATGTTTTTACTGGATTAACAAGGCAGACTGACCGTCAGCTTTAGGGTCAATGTGTTTACACAGGTTTGGAATTAGCTGTCAAGATTACTACTGGAGTTATTTCCATGTTAGTTTCAAGAAGAATAAAATAAATAGATGAACTCAAAATTGTTGCTTTGCTGGTTCTACAGAAAATCTTAGACCCCTTCTATTACTGAAAAACGTTCAAACAAATGGCACCTGCTGATAGAATGGTGGCGATGACCACTACGGAAGCCAAGCAATGTTATGGCACCTGCTGATTAAATGTTGGTGATGACCACTACGGAAGCCATCAAACTATGTTCACCAGTTTGCAATGTACCACCAATATTATTGACATGACTTCTCCCTCAGATGAGATTTGAAGGCTGGTGAGCACACACAAGGACAGAAGTTATGGATGATCATGACATTGACGTATGGGGCTTAACAGCCACCACAGGAAGTGTTGACGAGTCCAGCGAAATTATCCCAACACATCAAGTGATCCAGCTTTAAATCAGGCGCCAGTAGGACATTCGTTGCCTCGCACCACTTGGGCAGGTTGCAGTCTCCACAGAGTAGGCAAGGGAAGTGACTCCCATGACAAATGTTACAACTGCTGCATACGCAAGTAAATGTCGTTAGGTACATTTCCCAGAGATGCTCGGACAGGGTGCAGGAGGCAAATGTCAAGGTCATTGTTGTGTTCAGCTAAAGACGTGTGGTAGTAGTGTAGGACAAGCTCTTTAAGTGTGGGAAAGATGAGGTACGGCTCGACAAAACCATATCCTGTCTCGGCATGGTGAATTTTGCAGTGGCCAATACTACCCCGACACCTGGAAAATGCAGATCACTGATAGAAAGTTTGTAATGTTCAAGAAAAAAATCTTAGAGAAATGATAAACAACTTATTTCTAAACTTGAAGAATTTGGTCTGTCTAGTTAATAATGGTTTGGAAAATTGAATATTTGATATTTCAAGAGTTGAGCATTAAGTAAAGATATTAAAACATAACTAAATAAATATTTTAGGGCTGGCCGGAAAAGAAACTTTACACACCAACAACAATTATTTATTTTTAGGTAAGTACAAATTGAATACTGAGACTCATTAACTTTCTATAAATATGTAGCCATATAAAACATAAGCTACAAACAAAGTTTGCTTACACCTTATTTGAGCTACCCTTGCTATAACTTGAGACTTACACTATGGCCCTGTGGCTACCTTTGCTATAACTTAAGACTTACACTATGGCTACCTTTGCTATGACTCTTTCCATAACTTGTGACTTACACCAGCTATAACTATACTATGTAATTTGAGAGACTTACACTATGGACAAAACATGGACATATTTTTTGACAGACTTACACTATGGACAAAACATGGACATATTATTTGACAGACTTAAACTATGGACAAAACATGGACATATTATTTGACAGACTTACACTATGGACAAAACATGGACATTGCCCTCCTCTGGTTTGGGCCGTATGAGAAATGTGCCATCAGGCTTGTTACTGAGTAAAACCTCGGCCTGATTTCTCTGACAGTTGATGAACCAATAGTTATCTTCGTAGTGAGGGATGTTGTAGTCAGAGTCGGATGAGGACTCGGTGAGGCTGCAGGAGAGGGAAAAAATAGAATAAATAAATCACGAAGTCTCATGGCAATTTAACCCATTCAATCCCAGGCGCTCAGAAATTTTGTAACTGGAAACCCCAACCAAAGGGGAGCAACTCCACCCTTACCACGGGTAGGTTTTGAAAAAAATTAAAAACAAATCTATTTAACAGTATAATCATATGAAATAAATTGATTTGCATCCATAAATGGTTGCTATATGTGTTGTGTAACATTATTTACTAATGCTTTTCTTGTGTAAATTCCTAAAAGTCAATTTTTGACAAAGTATTTGAATACAAAGGATCATAACACTAAAATAAAAAATCTGCTTTTAAAATAATGAATGCTCCTCACTCAATAAATAAAAATATCTTTAATAATAGAGTGATCTCCCTTTATCTCGTTTCTAGCGAGATTTACGTTTAAATAGCGAGTTTTCCACTTTCTTTTTAGCAAAATGTAAACAAACATTTGAGTGGCCGGATTTGGCCGTAGTGGGATTGAATCAGTACTAGCCGGATTTGGCCGCTATGGGATTGAATGGGTTAATAGCTGCTTGCTCTCTTTGGGTCGATGTCAGACTTGAAAGAGATCAAAATCTACTTACTTTTCTCGTCTCCCTTCCAATAAATTGTCCAGGAAATCTTGTGTCTTTCCTCTGTCCAGCAGCCATTTTTTCCACTGCTCACGCTGCTTGTTCAATCGTTTGATTTCTGGTTTCATTGAGTTCATGTCTCCGATCAGCATACGATTTCTCGTGGACCGCCGATCTAGGTCAACCTGAACAAACAAATCATTCTCATGAAAATACACAGCCCAACAGACAAGGTGAGTCATGATGGGGAAATTCAATATTTATATTACGGCTCATAAATTTTTTTAAAAAATCGTTTAGGTTTGACTCCAATAAACCATTTAACAAATTGAGTGTATGAAAAATTCGGAACAACACCTTTTATGGGAATTTTATGGGAATAGTTCTAGTGATGTGGTTAAGGGATCTGTACGGTAATTTGAATAGTTCTAGTGATGTGGTTAAGGGATCTGTCTAAGCTCACCTCTAATGCACTTTTACTTTCTTGTATTCGCATCAATCGAGACTTCAACAGATCCAAGTTTTCCTGCAATCTATAGAAAAAAATAAAAAATAATTTGGTCAAAAATTGAAATAAACATTTACTTGCAAATTTTAAAAGAATTTCTTTTTCTAATGCTGCATGTACGCTGTCAAAACTATGTATATGTTAGATTTTAAATTCAGGTGCATTTGGTTGTTTCAGCTGTTGATAAGAAGTTAAAGAATAATAAATTGTTACACAAACACACATATTCACAAACACACATATTCACAAACACACATATTCATCACTAACGTTGGCCTACGCAATTGTTACTGAAACTTCATTTTCGTTGACTGCCAAGTTTATTATATTGAGTTTATTATTTCTAAACAATGTCTTACTTTTGTATCTCATGCCCTGATGCCTCGGACAGCGTCCGTTTGGTCAATTCCATCTGTTCGTGAAAGACAATCAGTGTTTCCTTAAAGGCGTCTAGGGCCTGGTGCTTCAGTTGCATCTCCTGCGAGAGCCGAGAGTGCTGCTCGTACAAGACGTCGTAAGCCGAACGCTTCTCCAAATACTGGCGGTTGATCCTGGTCAGTGTTTCAACCTCTTTGGCAACATCGTGCAAGTTCTCCGGATTGTCCTGTGGGAAAAAAAAAAATGTTGTGTGCTTCGTCAACAACTTCATTTCTAAGAAGCATTGAAATTATCAACAACTTCATTTCTAAGAAGCATTGAAATCATCAACAACTTCATTTCTAAGAAGCATTGAAACCAGAGCCTAAAATATGGGGCTCTGTGGGAAGATGGCGGCATCGGCTGGCTAATAGCAAAGAGGAAGTTATTTAAATTTACAGTTGTGAGCAAATAGCCAGGCAGAAAGCCAGACAGAATGCCAGGCAGAATGCCAGGCAGAATGCCAGACAGAAAGCTGTGCGAGTGCTGTGTTTTCAGGGAGGAGGTAAACTAACCACAAATTTGTGCTTAAGATTTAAATGGATTGTCTACATTAAATCGGCCAGCAAGTAAATGAAGATGGCCGTGATACTGGCCGTCAAGTTAATTAAGATGACCGTGACACTGGCTGTCAAGTAAATTAAGATGGCTGGGATACTGGCCGTCAAGAAACTGAAGATGGCCTTGATACTGGCCATCAAGTAAATAAAGATGGCTGGGATACTGGCCGTCAAGAAAATGAAGATGGCTGGGATACTGGCCGTCAAGTTAATTAAGGTGACCGTGAAACAGGCTGTCGAGTAAATGAAGATGGCCCTGATAATGACCATCAAGTAAATGAAGATGGCAGTGATACCGGTGGTCAAGTAAATGAAGATAGCTGTCATACAGGTGGTCAAGTAAATGAAGATAGCTGTCATACAGGTAGTCAAGTCAATGAAGATAGCCGTGATACCGGTGGTCAAGTCAATGAAGATGGCCGTGATACCGGTGGTCAAGTAAATGAAGATAGCCGTGATACTGGTGGTCAAGTAAATGAAGATAGCCAGGATACTGGTGGTCAAGTCAACGAAGATGGCCGTGATACCAGTGGTCAAGTAAATGAAGATAGCCATGATACCGGTGGTCAAGTAAATGAAGATGGCCGTGATATCGGTGATCGAGTAAATGAAGATAGCCGTGATACCGTTGGTCAAGTAAATGAAAATGGTCGTGATACCAGTGGTCAAGTAAATGAAAATGGCTGTGATACAGGTGGTCAAGTAAATAAAAATGGACGTGATTCCGGTGGTCAAGTAAATGAAAATGGCTGCGATACAGGTGGTCAAGTAAATTAAAATGGCTGTGATACAGGTGGTCAAGTAAATAAAAGTGGACGTGATTCCGGTGGTCAAGTAAATGAAAATGGCCGTGATACAGGTGGTCAAGTAAATGAAAATGGCTGTGATACAGGTGGTCAAGTAAATAAAGATGGCCGTGACACAGGTGGTCAAGTAAATGAAGATGGCCATGATACACTTAATCATCAGCTTATCAAAACCATTTTAGATGAAATTTAATGTGAATAAATTAAGATTCAAACTTCTATCCCGGATACAAGGACAGACTTTATGTCTTACTTTAAGGGCAAACATTTAAAAATACAAGCTTCTTACCATTCCCAAATTACGACTGACAGGATGGACAAGCCTTGTGTCCAGTGTATTATTGTACATAGCTAGAGAATTCACTTGGTACCAGTTGATCAAGCTGACCACTGATGTGAACTCTAGAGGCTCAACAAAACCATAGCGTCCATCCCTGTGCAGAATTTTGATCAGTTTGTTGCTGCCACCTTTCCTGTAAGTTCAGAGAAACATTTTTTCAGTAGTTTCAAGAGTAAGGAACTGATGAAAGAAAAGCTTTACAAAAATTACACATAATAAAAACAACACTAAAAACAAAGTTCTTTTGTATAAATCCTTTATATGCATTTTTCTTTGCGTTTATATAATTGTACGTAATTTATCATTTATTAAGAAGCGTTTATGTCAATGGGTAAACTTCTGGAGAAAGCACACCTCACATTTCCTTCATTTTTCCTTTCAAAAATAAATATTATTTTAACTGCATACCCAAATACAAAGATTTGTTGAAATCTTTGTTAAGTATTTTTTTTAAAATTATTTGAAAACATTAAGAAATTAATGCCATTTTCTCTTGTACAAGTATAGCTCTATAAATGGCTTTGTGCAAACCTCAAGGTAAGAGTGTAGTCCCCTGGCGTGGATGCGTCACGCACCAAGAAGGTTCCATCAGGCTGGTCTTTGAGCTTCTCATTAACTTCCTCTCTTGAGATGTCCCCCCAGTACCACTCGGCATCTCTGAGTTCTGTGGTCTGAGGAGACAAGGCCGCTGCTGTTTCATTGGAACGTGTGCTGCCTGTCAACAGATCAAATTGCCTGTCAAGAGACATTCAAAGCACAACCAGACCAATCACTTAACTAACCCTAAGTACATAATTCATCCCCAAACCATGACATTCAATGCACAACCAGGCCAATTACTTAACTAACCCTAAGAACATTATTTATCCCCAACTCATGACATTCCAACCACACTGACAAAACCAGTTGATAACGGTCAACATCATTCCCCAACTCTTGACATTCCAACCACACTGACAAAACCAGTTGATAACGGTCAACATCATTCCCCAACTCATGACAATCCAACCACACTGACAAAACCAGTTGATAACGGTCAACATCATTCCCCAACTCATGACATTCCAACCACACTGACAAAACCAGTTGATAACGGTCAACATCATTCCCCAACTCATGACATTCCAACCACACTGACAAAACCAGTTGATAACGGTCAACATCATTCCCCAACTCATGACATTCCAACCACACTGACAAAACCAGTTGATAACGGTCAACATCATTCCCCAACTCATGACATTCCAACCACACTGACAAAACCAGTTGATAACGGTCAACATCATTCCCCAACTCATGACATTCCAACCACACTGACAAAACCAGTTGATAACGGTCAACATCATTCCCCAACTCATGACATTCCAACCACACTGACAAAACCAGTTGATAACGGTCAACATCATTCCCCAACTCATGACATTCCAACCACACTGACAAAACCAGTTGATAACGGTCAACATCATTCCCCAACTCATGACATTCCAACCACACTGACAAAACCAGTTGATAACGGTCAACATCATTCCCCAACTCATGACATTCCAACCACACTGACAAAACCAGTTGATAACGGTCAACATCATTCCCCAACTCATGACATTCCAACCACACTGACAAAACCAGTTGATAACGGTCAACATCATTCCCCAACTCATGACATTCCAACCACACTGACAAAACCAGTTGATAACGGTCAACATCATTCCCCAACTCATGACATTCCAACCACACTGACAAAACCAGTTGATAACGGTCAACATCATTCCCCAACTCATGACATTCCAACCACACTGACAAAACCAGTTGATAACGGTCAACATCATTCCCCAACTCATGACATTCCAACCACACTGACAAAACCAGTTGATAACGGTCAACATCATTCCCCAACTCATGACATTCCAACCACACTGACAAAACCAGTTGATAACGGTCAACATCATTCCCCAACTCATGACATTCCAACCACACTGACAAAACCAGTTGATAACGGTCAACATCATTCCCCAACTCATGACATTCCAACCACACTGACAAAACCAGTTGATAACGGTCAACATCATTCCCCAACTCATGACATTCCAACCACACTGACAAAACCAGTTGATAACGGTCAACATCATTCCCCAACTCATGACATTCCAACCACACTGACAAAACCAGTTGATAACGGTCAACATCATTCCCCAACTCATGACATTCCAACCACACTGACAAAACCAGTTGATAACGGTCAACATCATTCCCCAACTCATGACATTCCAACCACACTGACAAAACCAGTTGATAACGGTCAACATCATTCCCCAACTCATGACATTCCAACCACACTGACAAAACCAGTTGATAACGGTCAACATCATTCCCCAACTCATGACATTCCAACCACACTGACAAAACCAGTTGATAACGGTCAACATCATACAGTAACAATTAATCTATTAGGTTTATTTATTTTATATTTGCATGACTTTACATTACAATCATACCAACATTGTACCAACGTTTGTACCAACATTGTACCAACATTTGTACTAACATTGTACTAATGGTGTAATAAAATTGTACTAACATTATACTAATGGTGTACTAAAATTAAACTAACATTATACTAACATTGTACCAACATTTGTACTAACATTGTACTCATGGTGTACTAAAATTGTACTAACGGTGTACTAACATAGGACTGCTATTTTAGTTAAAGGTTCTTCCAATCAATATTTGATCTAAAACAGGGGTTCCCTACTTGTGCTGCTTATACCCGACGAGTGTGCAAGGTGGCATTTCCAGGGGTGCGAGGAAAAGTGATCATAAAAAAAGAGAAGCCATTGACTTTTAAGCTAAGATATAAATATTTATATTAAAATTCTCCCTCATTTACTCTATGGAATAAGTCACAAGCAGTTCTCTTCATAATGATATAAAAATAATTATTAGAATCCATGTTTTCATGTTTTTCTCCTCAATTTTAATATATATACATATATTGGTCAGTGGAAATCTACCATGACCACCTTAATCATAATATATGCTCATTGTGAACTTGGCTGTGGGGGCGCAGACGGCCAATGAGACTGATTCTTGTGCAGCAAGTGCGGGGATCGATGAAATATTACTGATGTACGGGTGCAAGACTGAATCAAAAAAATTCATAAGGGGTGCAGACTTATGAAAAGGTTAGGAAACCATGTTCTAACCTATAAGAAGACAAGAGTGACTTACATGGTATTAATACTATGGGGCTTGATGAGAGTGACTTACGTGGTGGTAATATGATTGGGTTTGGTGACAGTATTGGAGGCATAAATTCCCCCCAGTTTCCATTCCTCAGCAGCTCCTCTAAAATATCTATGTGAAGCTTGGTGTTGTCCACAATATCTCTGAAAGTAGAGAATACAAGAAAAATTAACATTAGCTTTCCAAATTGATTGCTGAACTTTGAACCCTGACATGACCAAGGGGACAAAACAGTCCACTATGGCATTGAAACTTCTGACACAAGCAATGTTTCAAAAACAGGACAGCATCAATAGTGGCATAAATTGTGACAGAATCAATGGTGGAATAAATTGTGACAGAATCAATGGTGATAAGCTGTGACCCAAATAACTAAATAAATAGTCACTAAATTAGTACAGAGCATATATGTTATTTTGTGTTTAAAATATTAATTTATTGAAAGTTTATATATATATAAATGCTCTAATGACAAATTCAGATTATTTTTAAACAAATTAATCTTTATGCAATACAAATAATCCATATTTAATATTTTTCTAAGTGTCAGACCTGTTTACTCTTACGATTTTGGCGTACAATGTATGATTTTGAGGTGTATACATTATATATACTGTATGTTTATTTTTTACTATTACGATAATGTATTGAATGATTTTGTGATGACGTACGATTTTAAGAGTTTGAGGGTAAACAGGTCTGAAGTGTGTGTGTGTGGTATTTAAATAGAAATAATTTAATATTTTTCTAAGTGTGGTATTTCAAGGTCATCTTTTGTAACTAACTGCAAATCTAACTTAAAATAACCCCCCCCCCCCCCAAATTTTTTTCTTTTTTTTTTCTTCTTTCATTAAATAATAATAGAAAGAATTCCTCTAGCTCCAGTTCATAGACATATGGGAAAATTAAACTAATCTTTTTCTCTACTTAAACTCTTCAGAAATATACAACATTTTAAGACAATCTCCAGGAATATACAACTTTTTAAGTCAATATACAACTTTTTAAGACAATCTTCAGGAATTTACAACTTTTCAAGCAGAAAATATTAGAAGAAATAAATCGTTGTACTCCCTTTTTTTTTCAAAACCCAAAATGAGAATCATCAAAACTCTGGCCATTTCTCCACGTCAAAACTCTGGCCATTTCTCCACGTCAAAACTCTGGCCATTTCTCCAAAGCCAAAGCACGGGATTTAGTGCAGAGGAGGATCAGCACCCACTTACATCTTAGGATACAGTCAGCAGTGCATTTGTGACAAATCAGCGAGCCATAGGTCAAAGTATCATTGTATTAGCATTTGAAGACCCAACAGTTTAAAACCATTTACATGTATTTTATAGACATGCCTTTTCTTTTAATAGACAACTTGGCAAGAAGGGCAACTCAAATACAATGGTCACCCTTTATCCTATTTAGGTAAACCCTTTCTCTTTACTATCTTTACTACTCATTGACCAGAGCACTGTATTCACATGGGCCTTCTGACATTTGATTTGGAACCCCTTCGACCTCCTAAGATAGCCACTAATAAATGTGTTAGAGCCCCTTCGACCTCCTAAGACAGCCACTACTAAAAGTGTTAGAACCCCTGCGACCTCCTAAGACAGCCACTAATAAAAGTGTTAGAAGACCTCCTAAGACAGCCACTAATAAAAGTGTTAGAAGACCTCCTAAGACAGCCACTAATAAAAGTGCATGACATGAAAGATGACTCCGTCCATTCTTTTTGGCATGCGTCTCAACCTGTGAGGTATGACAAAAACACACACACACACTCCTTTGTCTCTAGTCAGATTGGGGGGGGGAGAGGGGAGGTGAGTGTGGGAAAGGGGCGTAGAAGAGCTCTGCCTTTTGGTGAAGGGGTGAAATTTTGAATAGGCACCATTGTATGTTTCCACATGCCCCATGTTACATGTTATTTTTGGCCGTGATGATAAGTCTCTAATTTTCCATGAGGTATTCCTTTCTCTTACAAGGACTTCCGGGAATGGGTCGGGAATGGGTGGGGAGTGGGGGGGGGGGGGGTGAGTTATTCCGCAGCTCTGCCCTTCACCACGTTGACACCCGAGACTAGGAAATATCAAGTTGACTGTGGCAAGAACAAATGGGAACTTTCTGGCAAGGTATGCCCACACCGTTAGTTACCCCCCCCCCCCTCTTCCTCCTTGCACATGGGTAACACAAAGATGCTTGAGGCAAGGGCTACAACACAACCCGGAATGATAGCCTCAACATTTGCATACAAGATTACCCGCGGGACAGATACATGCTAAAACAACTGAGGGAGATTGCCCAGCCAATGTGACCATGTGACAGATACATGCTAAGACAAGTCTGGGTTATTGCCCATGTCATAGATACATGCTAAAACAAATGTGGTTGATTGCCCATGTGACAGATACATGCTAAAACAAATGTGGGTGATTGCCTCAAAGATTGTCATTTGTGACTGATACATGCTAAAACAAATGAGATAATCACAGAAACGTTCGGCTAGTCATGTCTAAGTCAGATATCCGCGGTTGAGATATCCCAAAATTTTGTAGGGGAAAACGGTGTCAATTGAACGTGTCAACGTCAGCTCAACCAATCACAATCAAAAGAATTGACTTGCCCCACTTGCCCAAACCGCTGTGAATAATACTGTAAACCCCCCCCCCCCCCCCCAACCAAACTGTTCTGAGTGGTTGAAATCTGTGCTAACTTCTGATTGGTCGGAAACTGTGCCTGCATGAGCTAAGAGATTCTGTCATCAACTAGAGCAGAACCCCCCACCCACCCCACCCATTACGCTACTCAACAGGAAGGTTGGCTGGGTCAAGTTGTTCCTACGGGTCAACGACTGATACATTCTTGCGTGACCGCTGCATTCTTCCACAACTGCTGAACTAAGAGTATGAATAACTCTGGCATCCAAAGATGCTGCTTCCTTCCCAGCACACGTCCCAGCATGTAGGTAATGGAAGACAACTTGACCCAAGCACGCAGTTCACACTATCTGCCAGCCCATCTACTATAATTCCAGTGCCCCCCTCCCCTTCCATTACTGTATAACATGATAGAGTTAACACAAATAACCTTATTCATTTAAGAAGAAGTTAATAATATACCCCAGCCCACCCCCCAAATGTCTATATATTTTTGTCAACACTTTATGTTCAAGTTCTTCACATGTCTTTTTATTGTTAAAAAATCACTTCTTCCTGGTAAGTACTCATGATTTGAGAGGAACAATGCAGACCCCATTCCACCGTTGACTGATCCCTAGTCAAGGTAAGTGATAAATGGAACTCTTCCCAATTGATCCTAATTACACCCCCCACCCCAAAACAAAAAAAAAACTATGTGTCAGCTCTCACACTTTGATTGGAACGTTTCTAAACAGCCTCATTGGGGGCTAAAATATAAGGACAACCAGATAGCTTCATTGGGGCTAAAATATAAGGACAACCAGATAGCTTCATTGGGGCTAAAATATAAGGACAACCAGATAGCTTCATTGGGGCTAAAATATAAGGACAACCAGATAGCTTCATTGGGGCTAAAATATAAGGACAACAAGATAGCTTCATGGGGCTAAAATATAAGGACAACCAGATAGCTTCATTGGGGCTAAAATATAAGGACAACCAGATAGCTTCATTGGGGCTAAAATATAAGGACAACCAGATAGCTTCATTGGGGCTAAAATATAAGGACAACAAGATAGCTTCATTGGGGCTAAAATATAAGGACAACCAGAAAGCTTCATTGGGGCTAAAATATAAGTACAACCAGATAGCTTCATTGGGGCTAAAATATAAGGACAACCAGATAGCTTCATTGGGGGCTAAAATATAAGGACAACCAGATAGCTTCATTGGGGGCTAAAATATAAGGACAACCAGATAGCTTCATTGGGGGCTAAAATATAAGGACAACCAGATAGCTTCATTGGGGCTAAAATATAAGGACAACCAGATAGCTTCATTGGGGGCTAAAATATAAGGACAACCAGATAGCTTCATTGGGGCTAAAATATAAGGACAACCATATAGCTTCATTGGGGCTAAAATATAAGGACAACCATATAGCTTCATTGGGGCTAAAATATAAGGAAAACCAGATAGCTTCATTGGGGCTAAAATATAAGGACAACCAGATAGCTTCATTGGGGCTAAAATATAAGGACAACCATATAGCTTCATTGGGGCTAAAATATAAGGACAACCAGATAGCTTCATTGGGGTTAAAATATAAGGACAACCAGATAGCTTCAGTGGGGCTAAAATAAAAGGACAACCAGATAGCTTCATTGGGGCTAAAATATAAGGACAACCAGATAGCTTCATTGGGGCTAAAATATAAGGACAACCAGATAGCTTCATTGGGGCTAAAATATAAGGACAACCAGATAGCTTCATTGGGGCTAAAATATAAGGACAACCAGATAGCTTCATTGGGGCTAAAATATAAGGACAACAAGATAGCTTCATGGGGCTAAAATATAAGGACAACCAGATAGCTTCATTGGGGCTAAAATATAAGGACAACCAGATAGCTTCATTGGGGCTAAAATATAAGGACAACCAGATAGCTTCATTGGGGCTAAAATATAAGGACAACCAGATAGCTTCATTGGGGCTAAAATATAAGGACAACCAGAAAGCTTCATTGGGGCTAAAATATAAGGACAACCAGATAGCTTCATCGGGGCTAAAATATAAGGACAACCAGATAGCTTCATCGGGGCTAAAATATAAGGACAACCAGATAGCTTCATTGGGGCTAAAATATAAGGACAACCAGATAGCTTCATTGGGGTTAAAATATAAGGACAACCAGATAGCTTCATTGGGGCTAAAATATAAGGACAACCAGATAGCTTCATTGGGGCTAAAATATAAGGACAACCAGATAGCTTCATTGGGGTCAAAATATAGGGACAACCAGATAGCTTCATTGAGGCCAAAATATAGGGACAGTCAGATAGCTTCATTGGGGTCAAAATATAGGGACAGTCAGATAGCTTCATTGAGGCCAAAATATAGGGACAGTCAGATAGCTTCACTGGGGTCAAAATATAGGGACAGTCAGATAGCTTCATTGGGGTCAAAATGTAGGGACAACCAGATAGCTTCACTGGGGTCAAAATACAGGGACAGCCAGAGGAAATACATCTAGATAATAAAACAGGAGGCCTGACAAAACCATTGGATTTGGAGTGGAAGTAGAGCTTATCAAAGGACAAAACCATTGGATTTGGAGTGGAAGTACGGCTTATCAAAGGACAAACCCATTGGATTTGGAGTGGAAGTAGAGCTTATCAAAGGCGTGTGGGCATTAGGGACATTTTCTACTAAATGCTTTTGAAAAATGGCAAGACTTTCTGATAGAAAAAAAAACATGTTTAGGGTTTAAAATATCACAGTATCATTAAGAAGAGTTTAATCTAAGCACTCAATACTTTCTACATTTGAAACACTTGGAGGCAGAGATGATGTGGTCAATCTAAGCACTCAATACTTTCTACATTTGAAACACTTGGAGGCAGAGATGAGGTGGTCAATCTAAGCACTCAATACTTTCTACATTTGAAACACTTGGAGGCAGAGATGATGTGGTCAATCTAAGCACTCAATACTTTCTACATTTGAAACACTTGGAGGCAGAGATGAGGTGGTCAATCTAAGCACTCAATACTTTCTACATTTGAAACACTTGGAGGCAGAGATGAGGTGGTCAATCTAAGCACTCAATACTTTCTACATTTGAAACACTTGGAGGCAGAGATGAGGTGGTCAATCTAAGCCATTACCAGAAAGCCTTTACTAAATTAACAATCATACAGCTTAAATTAACAATCATACAGTAAATAAGAAGTTGGTGGAGAATATCTAGACCAACAATCATACAGTAAATAAGAAGTTGGTGGAGAATATCTAGACCAACAATCATACAGTAAATAAGAAGTTGGTGGAGAATATCTAGACCAACAATCATACAGTAAATAAGAAGTTGGTGGAGAATATCTAGACCAACAATCATACAGTAAATAAGAAGTTGGTGGAGAATATCTAGACCAACAATCATACAGTAAATAAGAAGTTGGTGGAGACCTTTGTTACTAAATGGTATTGCATTTTAAACCCATTCTTGTCTTTATAATAGTTACCTCCCTCAAAGGGCCTGAAAACTTAGATTTAAAGATGAAACAAAGACATTTTGATTGATCAATGACAATAGACAGGACATGCCAGTGACATAGATGACATGCCAGCTATTAATACTACAGTGACACTTACATGATCCTCTCCCAAGGTGGCCGCATCAAAATATGACAGAAAACATGGAGAACATTCTCAACTTTATCTTCCACATCAGACTCAAACTGCCACCTGTACAGTCGCGCAAAGTGAGCAAATATGTAGGTCAGGGTCGACTTGTGTGCTGGGGGCATGTCCTCAACCAACTCCACCACTGACTTGACAGTACACACACCGGAAGTTTGGGCCAATTCTTCTGTGAGAAATATAAGGATTGAAGTCAATTACTCCTAAAGAGTTGATAATTCATAGATCTACAATAACAAAGTCAATTGGATAATTCATAGATCTACAATAACAAAGTCAATTGGATAATTCATAGATCTACAATAACAAACTCAATTGGATAATTCAGAGATCTACAATAACAAACTCAATTGGATAATTCAGAGATCTACAATAACAAAGTCAATTCGACAATTCAGAGATCTACAATAACAAAGTCAATTTGACAATTCAGAGATCTTCAATAAACTATTGATACATTATGTT
Organism: Omphiscola glabra; assembly: GCA_964017045.1. NCBI lineage: Eukaryota > Metazoa > Mollusca > Gastropoda > Lymnaeidae > Omphiscola > Omphiscola glabra. The sequence goes on along the minus strand of OZ024796.1, from coordinate 53,304,454 downwards.
CCACTACATTGTCTTCACTTTGTCAATATAGGGCCCTAAACTACAGCCCAAACTCACAAAATAGGGCCCTAAACTACAGCCCAAACTTATTAACATAAAAAAACCAACATCTCTTTACATTGGTATTCAATCTATTACATTTTTTTCAATAGAAATTTTTTTAATATCCCGAAATAGATGGAGATCAGAGATGTAGAAATGAAATATCCTGAAATAGATGGAGATCAGAGATGTAGAAATGAAATATGCTGAAATAGGTGGAGATCAGAGATGTAGAAATGAAATATTCTGATATAGGTGGAGATCAGAGATGTAGAAATGAAATATCCTGAAATAGATGGAGATCAGAGATGTAGATATGAAATATCTTGAAATAGATGGAGATTAGAGATGTAGAAATGAAATATCTTGATCAAAGTGGCTCTATCACTTACTGGCAGCTTCAATAAACTGGCTGTACATTTCAACTGGTATCACCGGGTTGGGTAATTCTCTCAGGTACTTCTTAAGGGCACCGGCTATTGAATGGACAACGTGAGTGGACAAGTTCACCTGCTCTTGTTCACCTGAAATTAATAGAGCGAAAATCTTAGTCACATTGTGAGGGTACGTCCGCAAGTCCATAATACTTTTAGAAGCATCATTAGAACTTCTTATTTCAAGCCAACGATCTTTAAAGATCAAACCTTCATGTTATAACTTAACATCCGCTCGGGATATGGGATATGGTAAAGGATAAAGGTCAAGGATTTATTTTTGGGTAAAATAAAATAAAATATAAAAACTTAACTTCCGTTTTTCTACACAGAGACAAAGAGCTACCGTTGTTTCTACACAGAGACAGAGAGCTACCGTTGTTTCTACACAGACAGAGAGCTACCGTTGTTTCTACACAGACAGAGAGCTACCGTTGTTTCTACACAGAGACAGAGAGCTACCGTTGTTTCTACACAGAAAGCTACCGTTGTTTCTACACAGACAGAGAGTTACCATTGTTTCTACACAGAGACAGAGAGCTACCATTGTTTCTACACAGAGAGCTACCATTGTTTCTACATAGACAGAGAGCTACCATTGTTTCTACACAGACAGAGAGCTACCATTGTTTCTACACAGACAGAGAGCTACCATTGTTTCTACACAGACAGAGAGCTACCATTGTTTCTACACAGAGAGCTACCGTTGTTTCTACACAGAGAGCTACCATTGTTTCTACACAGAGAGCTACCATTGTTTCTACACAGACAGAGAGCTACCGTGGTTTCTACACAGAGAGCTACCATTGTTTCTACACAGACAGAGAGCTACCATTGTTTCTACACAGACAGAGAGCTACCATTGTTTCTACACAGACAGAGAGCTACCATTGTTTCTACACAGACAGAGAGCTACCATTGTTTCTACACAGACAGAGAGCTACCATTGTTTCTACACAGACAGAGAGCTACCATTGTTTCTACACAGACAGAGCTACCGTTGTTTCTACACAGACAGAGAGCTACCGTTGTTTCTACACAGACAGAGAGCTACCGTTGTTTCTACACAGAGAGCTACCGTTGTTTCTACACAGACAGAGAGCTACCGTTGTTTCTATACAGAGAGCTACCGTTGTTTCTACACAGAGAGCTACCATTGTTTCTACACAGACAGAGAGCTACCATTGTTTCTACACAGACAGAGAGCTACCATTGTTTCTACACAGACAGAGAGCTACCATTGTTTCTACACAGACAGAGAGCTACCGTGGTTTCTACACAGAGAGCTCCCATTGTTTCTACACAGAGAGCTACCATTGTTTCTACACAGAGAGCTACCGTTGTTTCTACACAGACAGAGAGCTACCATTGTTTCTACACAGACAGAGAGCTACCATTGTTTCTACACAGACAGAGAGCTACCATTGTTTCTACACAGATACAGAGAGCTACATAGTCATATCGGACCACAGTTTTTAATATCAAATAGTTTGTTATCACCTGTTTTGTATTGTCTGCTGAAGGATCCTTTTAATTGTTCTGTCTTTTCTTTAAGCCTTAACATGTCTTGTTTCACTATTTATCTGAACATGTCTTGTTTCACTATTTATCTAAACATGTCTTGTTTCACTATTTATCTGAACATGTCTTGTTTCACTATTTATCTGAACATGTCTTGTTTCACTATTTATCTGAACATGTCTTGTTTCACTATTTATCTGAACATGTCTTGTTTCACTATTTATCTGAACATGTCTTGTTTCACTATTTATCTGAACATGTCTTGTTTCACTATTTATCTGAACATGTCTTGTTTCACTATTTATCGGAACATGTCTTGTTTCACTATTTATCTGAACATGTCTTGTTTCACTATTTATCTGAACATGTCTTGTTTCACTATTTATCTGAACATGTCTTGTTTCACTATTTATCTGAACACGTCTTGTTTCACTATTTATCTGAACATGTCTTGTTTCACTATTTATCTGAACATGTCTTGTTTCACTATTTATCTGAACATGTCTTGTTTCACTATTTATCTGAACATGTCTTGTTTCACTATTTATCTGAACACGTCTTGTTTCACTATTTATCTGAACATGTCTTGTTTCACTATTTATCTGAACATGTCTTGTTTCACTATTTATCTGAACATGTCTTGTTTCACTATTTATCTGAACATGTCTTGTTTCACTATTTATCTGAACATGTCTTGTTTCACTATTTATCTGAACATGTCTTGTTTCACTATTTCTTTACTTCACACATGGAAGCTGTCCCCCATACATTTGTCCCCCATACATTTGTTTGTCCCCCATACATTTGTCCCCCATAAATTATCCTTTGTGTGAATTCATTTCAAGACTATATTTTCTGGGGCTTCTTGTTTATCAAAGTAGTTCCCTATGACATCAAAGTAGTTCCCACTGACATCAAAGTGGTTCCCCCTGACATCAAAGTAGTTCCCCCTGACATCAAAGTAGTTCCCCCTGACATCAAAGTAGTTCCCCCTGACATCAAAGTAGTTCCCCCTGACATCAAAGTAGTTCCCCCTGACATCAAAGTAGTTCCCCCTGACATCAAAGTAGTTCCCCCTGACATCAAAGTATTTCCCCCTGACATCAAAGTAGTTCCCCCTGACATCAAAGTAGTTCCCCCTGACTGACAGAATGAGGTTATTTAGTTCAACAAAATGTTTCAAGCTTCCATTTACCTGGAACACACAAGTTCCCCAAATGACATCCCACAAGGTCCCCCAAATGACAGCCCACAAGTTCCCCAAATGACAGCCCGCAAATTCCCCAAATGACAGCCCACAAGTTCCCCAAATGACAGCCAACAAGTTCCCCAAATGACATCCCACAAGTTCCCAAATGACTGCCCACAAGTTCTCCAAAATGACACTTAGCCCACAAATGACATAACCAAGCTCTTAAATATTTTTCGATTCCTTTAAAAAAAATTAATAAGTAAAGCAGGATATTAAAATGAACTCTGGTAGGCCTACACACAAGGACATGTACACACATTTATTTTCCAATAATACCAACGATCAAATTTATTATATTAAGACTTCAAAACTGAATGCGGCTCTTAAAATTTGTTTAATCGTCCTGCTGCTGATTTTTGGCTCTTTTGACTCATGAGTTAGCCAATCACTGTTTATGCATGTCATAGTATCATATGGTGGTAAAATGATTGACTCGCCTCTACTTCTCTGTGTGAATGTCCTATACATATAGTATCATATGGTGGTAAAATGACTATGACTTACCTCTACTTCCCTGTGTGTATGTCCTACATATAGTATCATATGGTGGTAAAATGACAATGACTCACCACTACTTACCTGTGTGTAAGTCCTATACATATAGTATCATATGGTGGTAAAATGACTCACCCATATTAAAAGCGGCCTTGATCTCATTCACTTCCTCTGTCCTGGCCGATATACGATACACACTCAGAGCTTCCGATTCTGATTTAGAATTACAATCATTTAAGTGGAATGTTGTTAACACGAATGCAAAATATACACTGGTATTTCCCATTTTATTTCTCTCAATGGTTGTTTCCAGCTGGTACATATTAAACTATTGCTTTAAATTAGGGATTCTCAAAGTTTAAGGAATTATGCACCATTTAAATTAAGGGTTTAACTAAAGGGCCACCATGTGCTTATTTTGTATTAGGACTGTACCTCTGCTTATGTAGAGCTTTTTTAGGAGCATACAGGAAAAATGTAACAAGTTATCTACACTTTGTAGTGCATGTACCACAATTTGAGAAATGCTGACAGTATTTCTTAACACCCACACACTAACATATATTCCGAGTAAATGAAGACATGCTGGCCAAGGCTACGTCTGGCTTCCCACACCTTCCCAACTGCCACTGTGTTGCTTCCCACACCTTCTCAACAGCCACCGTATTCCTTCACAACTGCCACTGTGTTGCTTCCCACACCTTCTCAACAGCCACCGTATTCCTTCACAACTGCCACTGTGTTGCTTCCCACACCTTCTCAACAGCCACCATATTCCTTCACAACTGCCACTGTGTTGCTTCCCACCTGCCACTGTTTTGCTTCCCACACCTTCTCAACAGCCACCGCATTCTTTCACACACCTTCCCAACGGCCACGTGTTGCTTCCCACACCTTCCCAACTGCCACCATTATCATTAAAACAATCAAGTAACACTTGATTTCATTTCGCCTAAAAGATTTTAAAATAGCTTTCAGATCGATTGCAAGATTCCAAAATAGTTTGAGCACTTGCCTTATTTTTTATTCTTAAATATGTACAACTATATAAAAAAACAAAAGAAGATATAATTAGATTGTTAAACCGGTCAGCTCTGCGCTGATCTCCCTCTGTTTGTTACACATGATAATGAGACAGTTAGATCATTCTGGCACTTTGTTCTATCAATGGCCAAGTTAAGAGAAACAAGAAGAACACACACACGTAGTCCCACACACAGATGTGAGAAATGGGTTTGAAGGGAGAAACAATCAGGAATCCTTACTGTGCTGCTTGCACCACTTCTCAATTTCCTCCACACATTTGACAACCACCCAGGGGGCTTCCATACAAGACTTGTCCACCTCGTCTGTCAGCTCAGAACCAAAGATGTAACCTGCAACAAGTAAACACCATTTCATCGACTGGCTCGGACACCATCTTTTATTGCTTCTTGCTATCTCTGTACTCTTTCATTGTCAAAATTTAAAAAAAAAACTGTTTCATAAAAAAAACAAAAAAAAAAACTCATTATTTTGCCAATAATTAACTGTTATTGATAAAAATTATGATATAAATGTTATCGCTGAGCTTACTGCTGGTGAAGCTGGGTCGCCGTAACCTTTCCAGCATCGGAACATTGCATTCTGTTGGTCTCTGGGCGTGACAGAAACGATGACAGCACATGCCGCATTCTGGAATAAAGGAGCACAATTACTTTTATAGTAAATTATGATCCTGATTTGATCTACTATTTTGTGTTGAGTGGATAAAAATTTGTTTCCAACGATACTAATGTAAAGAAATAAGTTGCACTCTGGAATTAAAATCAAACAAACTTAAGAAGAAGACTATGATACCAAGAAAGCATCCTGAGTTGGTACAAACCATTTTTGGAGAATGCTACTCCTTGTTTTGGTCACATCATAGACCGAATCAACAAAATAGATCTTTGATAGATGAGCTTTTATAGCCGAGTCATGACATTAAATTAAACACTGACCTCGGCACTGCAGGCCCTGCCGTACAAGGCCGTACAGAAACTTGTCACAAACATGGCATCTCTGCATGGAAGAAAAATTGTACTCTGCAAATCTGTGTTCAGAGTCACCGGCAGCAGCTGAGTGAAGAAATTAGGAAGTGGTGAAAATTTGGATGATAATGAACTTCAGATGAACCAGAGCTAGAGTTATCTGTCGGATGAACCAGAGCTAGAGTTATCTGATTGCAGATTACATGTTCATCTACTACATATACAACTTACATCAATTTTAGATTACACAAATGTTTTCAATAATATTAATCCGCCTTAAATGTGCATTGCAGACGTATCATCATGATACTAATACTTTTAAGACATTTGTTATAATTTCCATCAAACCTAACATATTCCGTAAGATATTTGTTATAAATTCCATCAAACCTAACATATTCCATAAGACATTTCTTATAATTTCCATCAAACATTACATATTCCGTATTGTATTTGGCCAACAACATCAAAGCAGATGCAGGTGAACATTGCAGGTTATGTAGGTAGGAAAATAAATTTTAACCAGATGATGACAGGGCATAGACCTACCTTCCATATCTAGACAATGACCAGGTGGCTGTAATGATGATGCGTAGAGTTGCTGAAATAATAATTTAGAATTATTACCTCCCAGAAGAATCTTAAGTAATTTTTCTATGAACTTTCTATTTTTCTAATGAAGTAAACAAAGACCATTTTCCTATATTCTCCATTTTCTGAGGGATGGATGTTCACACTTTTTCTTTTCTCTCTTTCAATATTTTTTGAGGTATGATATTTATAATTATAGGATATATGTAATTATGAAAATTGTTTATAAATTTCTTGTAATTTATGTTTTTGTTGTACTGATGAAACATCATAAATTTTTATTTTGTCTTTTATTAAAAGTTAACTATATACCAGTTTATAAACACAAATTGTGTGTGTCTTATTAATCAAAAGAGCAAGTCTTGACAGAGACCATTTTAAAAAATGTGTCATTATTTCTAAATCTGTATTTTCTTAACATGTACATAGCAAGATGGCAGAAATGTACAGTGGTGTTTCTAGGTATGGTGTCCCCAGTAGTATATTATCATGGTGCCACCATCACCCCCAATTGACAATACAGTGTCAGCCAAGTATCATCATGGTGTGTGTGCCCCCCCCCCCCCCACCAGTACAGTAGGCAACACACAGAGTCAGCCATGTATCTTATCATGGTTTGTGTGCGCCCCCCACCAGTACAGTAGGCAACACACAGAGTCAGCCATGTATCTTATCATGGTTTGTGTGGCCCCCCTACCACACCAGTACAGTAGGAAACACACAGTGTCAGCCATCTTATCTGTAACCACCTGGTGACACCACAAACTCATAACCCTAAGAAATGAAACTAGTTTTTCACTTTAACAGCTATTTAACTCACAAACTGATATAAAAATATGAAGCATTTTATCCATTGATATTGGTGCTTTTCATATTAATACTAGTTCAAAGGGAGTGACAAGTTTGATCTTTCTATACAATTTGTATGTCCTTATGTATGTGTTTATATTATTTTAAGACATTCAGCAGGAGGGGGGCTGGCAACATTTTTTTTTTAATAAGGGATATCAAGAATATTTTATATTTAACATGATAGGGGCCAGTAACTCTGTTTAAAAAACTCTGATTTAGGTAGTACTTCATCCCTCTATGAATGTAGCCCATATATTAACAGTGTCCAACTTGGTCATCTACATGGGTGCAGATGGGTCAGCTATTTTAACAGTAAAACCCCCCTCCCCGGGTTATTTAGCTGTCGTTATGGCCAGAGGTACACTCTGTCTGCTGTCTTAACACCCCCTGTCTGTCTGCTGTCTTAACACCCCCCTCCCACGTGGCGTAGGTAAGGGACTTATAAAAATTTATATTGAGGGGCAGAATTTTCTGAAAAACAGAGGTTTTGTGGTAGAAGCGGGGTGGGGGCGGCAAAATTCTGCACCTACAGCTAAGCCCAGATGACATGACCAGGTACATATACTCATACCGACTGTTGGCCCCCCCTCTCCCCCCCAGCACCTACAGTTAAGCCCAGATGACATGACCAGGTATATATACTCACAGTGTCAGTCTGTTGCCCACACAGCTCGTCTATGCACACAAGAATGGACTTCTGGTGGAAATCATCCTTTATACCCATTTCCTGAAAAGATGCATACAGACATTGTGGTGCTCCGGGTGCCTCAATGTTAAAGGGGTAGCTGCACTGATCTGCCATCACATGCAAGCATTCACTATACGGCACTTCTTTGATCACAGTTTCAACACACAATAATTGTCTCCCAGAAAATATCAGGTCATCCAAGAATAAACCAGCACAAACTAAATCAATGGGTGAGTCACTCTCCACTAAAATTGTCTACTGCATGTAATATATAACGTAATGGTCACCAGAGCCAGAGCGTTTGTAACTTTGCAACACAAGAGCCTTTTGTAACAAGAGTTGATTAGTTTCAAAGGGATAAAAATGATTTTAAACACACAACAAATTAAACATAAAACTTTTCAGCACACAATCCGTTTTATAATAAAGCTATCAACATTTTAAAATATTAATTCAAACTTTAAAAAGTGATAAAACCTCAACTTGCAATCCCCCAGCAAAATATATACTACCATCTAATTGATATAGGCCAAGGTGTACTCAAACTATGGTCCGCGAGCCACACACGGCCCATCAACGTTCCTTAACCAGGCCCGCCTGGTCGTCATTTTATTACCCAATATAGAACCGGACATTGAAGATCCATTTAGCCAAAGGTTGGGCTCATACATACCACTGACATACTGATAACTAGATGTTGGTTAAAATTGTTCTTCATATTACGTTATGGCACTACAAATAAGATATATGACGTGTGCATAGATACGTGCAGTGTGCATAGGAATTTCTATCATATTTGTTAAAAGTAGTGTCCCGTCCCCAAAAGTGTCTGTGGAAAAGTTGTTTGGGGACCCCCCCCCCCCCCTAAGTGTCTTAGGGACAGTGAACCTACTGATTAAAAAGATGGAGGACCCCTGATACAGCCAATAGTGAATGGGGGTAGAGTTAGATCTATACATAATATTTAGGTGATATAAGACATTGGCATTCACCCAAGTTGGTCTTACAGGAAACAATTATTGTGTGACAGAGTGAGTTGGTATGACATGAAACAATTATTGTGTGACAGAGTGAGTTGGTATGACAGGAAACAACTATTGTGTGACAGAGTGAATTGGTATGTAGTACTTTATTATGTAAAACTATGAAGTGTAGCAAAAGTGGAGGTGCCACAGGCTTGTCACGTGATATGCATTAAAGGACAATAAATGGTGTGGTTTTAGCTGGGGGGTTGTTTCAATGTGGATATCTAGGTCAGTGTTCTAGAAATATTTGGTCCCCATTCAGCCTTACCACTGATATGCCAATAAATGGCATGAAATATAAATTTAAAAAGTTGTCCAGACCAGATTACTTGTATTTTTTTCAATATTGATTATATTTCAGAATTGGTAAATTAATATGGACTGCAGTGATAGATGGGACGGGCAGAGCAAGTGTGGGTGTTGGGACGGGCAGAGCAAGTGTGTGTGTTGGGAAGGGCAGAGCAAGTGTGTGTGTTGGGACGGGCAGAGCAAGTGTGTGTGTTGGGAAGGGCAGAGCAAGTGTGTGTTAGGACGGGCAGAGCAAGTGTGTGTGTTGGGACGGGCAGAGCAAGTGTGTGTGTAGGGATGGGCAGAGCAAGTGTGTGTGTTGGGACTGGCAGAGCAAGTGTGTGTGTTGGGACGGGCAGAGCAAGTGTGTGTGTTGGGGGGCAGAGCAAGTGTGTGTGTTGGGGGGCAGAGCAAGTGTGTGTGTTGGGACGGGCAGAGCAAGTGTGAGTTGGGACGGGCAGAGCAAGTGTGTGTAGGGACGGGCAGAGCAAGTGTGTGTGTGTTGGGACGGGCAGAGCAAGTGTGTGTTGGGACGGGCAGAGCAAGTGTGTGTTGAGACGGGCAGAGCGTCTGTTGGGACGGGCAGAGCAAGTGTGTGTAGGGACGGGCAGAGCAGGTGTGTTGGGACGGGCAGAGCAAGTGTGTATTGGGACGGGCAGAGCAAGTGTGTGTTGGGACGGGCAGAGCAAGTGTGTGTAAGGACGGGCAGAGCAAGTGTGTGTTGGGACGGGCAGAGCAAGTGTGTGTGTTGGGATGGGCAGAGCAAGTGTGTGTGTTGGGACGGGCAAAGCAAGTGTGTGTAGGGACGGGCAGAGCAAGTGTGTGTGTGTTGGGATGGGCAGAGCAAGTGTGTGTGTTGGGACGGGCAGAACAAGTGTGTGTTGGGACGGGCAGAGCAAGTGTGTGTTGGGACGGGCAGAGCAAGTGTGTGTTGGGACGGGCAGAGCAAGTGTGTGTTGGGACGGGCAGAATGCCTGTTGGGACGCGCAGAGCAAGTGTGTGTTGGGACGGGCAAAGCAAGTGTGTGTAAGGTCGGGCAGAGCAAGTGTGTGTTGGGACGGGCAGAGCAAGTGTGTGTGTGTGTTGGAGGCGGGTAGAAAATTTCAGTCCAACTCACACACCCGATGCTGTCTGCTGTCAGTTTAAGTTTTCCATAAATTATGGCGCCCTCTTAAACCTATGTTGTTTGGCACCCCTTAAACCTATGTTGTTTTACCTGTACCTCTGCACACCTCATCAAAACCGATGTTCCCACTGACTGATGTTCCCATTGACTGATGTTCCCACTGACTGATGTTCCCGTTTGACTTAAGGTATATGAACCAGATGAAGACAGAGAACTTCATTAATTAGAATTTTATTAGCACCAGTATTAGAGAATGTGATTTATTTAACCAGTGACTATTTAAAGCCTCATTACTAAAATAATTTAAAGATTGAATTTATAGGGATTTTTTTATGATTATGGCTTCTTTGTAACTGCTATAAATATCAACCCCCCCCCCCCCCCGCGGGTTGCAATGCTATAATTACGTTGGTGTTTCCTCTACTTGAATTCCTCTGCAGAAAAAAACAGCTTGCTTGCCCCATTCAGTGTTACCTTGACCTTGTGGTTTAGCAGAAGTGAGGCCGAAGTTCAACCAAGTGGTCATTAACCTTGTAATTATTTATCTTTAACTTTTCACATGGGCTGTTAGTTAATGTACGGGCTACCTAATGTACGGGCTACCTAATGTACGGGCTACCTAATGTACGGGCTACCTAATGTACGGGCTACCTAATGTATGGGCTACCTAATGTATGGGCTACCTAATGTACGGGCTACCTAATGTATGGGCTACCTAATGTACGGGCTACCTAATGTATGGGCTACCTAATGTATGGGCTACCTAATGTATGGGCTACCTAATGTACGGGTTACCTAATGTATGGGCTACCTAATGTATGGGCTACCTAAAGGTTTTTAACTGTGGTGATTAGGTGATGTGCTACCTACATATTCCAAAGATGTAAAAAGGAATACTTTCTGGTTCTCGCGCATTTTAGCAATCAAGAAATATGAACTCAACAATTTATAGAGGGAGATTAATGGTGAGTGGTTGTGTAAGGATAAGATCATGAAAAGTTCAAAGATGCTTCTCTATAGTCTCCATAATAATTCCATACAATCAAATCATACTTGCTGGGGACAAAACTCGACCTGTCAATCTCTTCAGTTAAGTACAATCATATGATGACCAATTGAATTTCCTTGATCACCCAAGAGCCCGAACTGCATGATCACCCAAGAGCCCTAACTGCATGATCACCCCAGAGCCCCAACTGCATCCTCACCGGATTGCCCTAACTGCATTCAATTTAAAAACAAAACAGTTAATGTCAGAGATGTAAGAGAGTTGATCTAAGCCAGTCGATGTCAGAGAGTCGGTTTAAGGGAGAGGATACAGTCGATGTCAGAGAGTCGATTATACAGTTGATGTCAGACAGTCTGATGTCTGTCCCCAATGCAACCCCTGGGAGCGCCTCCAGCAGCTGTTCTTCACAAGTTATCTCATTATCTCGTTTACCTCCCCATTAACGCAACCATCCTGCACTCTTATATTTTTGGCAGTTACAGGTAATATGGTCATGGGTATTAGCCAAATTCCAAGGAGAGTCTGACAGCAGACTTCATTTTGTTTCTACATGACAAGGGTCTAACTATTCTATAACTTTGGATGAATGTATAAAGACATAAATACGGTATTCTATTTCATTACATATAATAAATAATTGCACTTCACTTTACATAGTTTAGAACATCAAATTCAAATTAAATTTAAAAAAAAACAAAAAAAAACTAAAAAATAATGGAATAAGTTTCCTATTTGATTAAATCCATGAACTTTTGATTTGTTCCAACCTGGTATGGACCATATCAGGATCTCACACTAGTTGCAGAATTTTTTTTTAAAATGGCAGACTATGCTGGACATTTAGAAAGAATGCCAAATGGCAGAAGAGAAAAGAGGGTGCACCACCAAAACCACAGAGGAAAACGGCTCTTAACTCTCATACCTAGGCTTAGATGGAGTGACGATGTGGAAAAAGGTATACAGCAGCTGGGAATCCAAGCATGGAAAAGAAAAGCACCAGTTAGGTCTGAGTGGAAGGAAGTGGTGAGGCAGGCCAAAGCCCTATGTGTGCCGTCGCGCTGCTAGGGTGGATGGATGTGACTTTTCAATTTCATTAAATATTCGGTACATTAAAAATACATGTATATATATTATTAAACATTCGGTATGGTACCGGTACAATTTTTAAAATGTATTTCATGAAATTTGCGGCAATTATTTTAATATTTCATTATAGATAAGGTACATTTGTTTTATGTTTTGTCTAACTCATAGGATATAGAGGACCATTTTATGCTGTATTTGATTAAATGTAACCATGATTCAGATTGGGTCCTTGAGTTTCAAGGGTCAAGCTGTGAGGACATCCGTCAGTAGTAGCCAGCAGTGCAGATAGTATCTAGTGCCCCACTGACTCGTGGGGCAGATAGTATCTAGTGCCCCACTGACTCGTGGGGCGGGCGGTAGAACGGGATGACCTCAGGGATGGTAAATGGTAGCAGTAGCCCAGCATGACCCACTGACCCAATTACTGCCTTCACGGACCCTCTAGAATGTTACCAGGAGACTATTCAGGCAATAGAAAATGGAGAGGGTGTCGTGTGTTGGGTGGGGGTGGTGTTCAGGTGGCCAGGTCAGGTTAAGTTAGGGACGGTGGCGTATTGGCTGGAGGCGGTGAGGTCATCCCGGGTGGTGAAGGTTCTTTAAAGTCTGACGACACTGGCCTTCTGTTTTATATGTATAGGTCATTCAATGAAAACAGTATCTTTACGTGGTTAAATTCGGGTCACTCTGAAGTGTAATGTATTGACGTCACTGACCGGCTCAGTTGGGATATTGCCTTAGTGGGGAGGGTTGGATCCGACGGTTCATGTGTGGTGAGTGATGAGACCGTTTAGAGTGATGAGACCGTTTAGAGTGATGAGACCGTTTAGAGTGATGAGACCGTTTAGAGTGATGAGACCGTTTAGAGTGATGAATAGGCATAGGTCAATAATGATTTCATCATCGGTTGGCTGGTGGTTGTACTATGGCCGGGGTAAAACGAATAATTTACACGAACGGTTCCATGAGAATAGAAATAATCAACTCTTGAGTGGGTCAACTGTTAATTGGGTCAGCTGTTGAGTGGGTTAACACGCAACGAGAAGAAAAGCGTTTACTTCAGTTTTTATACATACACATGAGACCGATTTTTCAAGAATAAATCATGTTATGAAATCTTTTAGCCACACATCCATTATAATTACACGTATTTCGGAATCCGCTTCTCGAGGCTCCGACAAACCAGTAAAATGCTTGGAGAGATAAAGATGTCTGCTCACAGTTTCATTTTTTTAGGGAATACCCGGAATTGGGTTAAAATCGCCTTTGAAAGGTTGAACATTAAAATATCACAGGCAACCTAAATATAAATAATTTATAAAGTGTGTCTGCTGGGGGTATTTGGCTTGCGGTTTAGAGCAGGGGTGATTAAACAGTGGTGCCCCCCCCCCCCGGGGTGCGGGGAGACTACGAAAATCAGGTTGAATTAAATTTGCATTATAATCTTTTGTTTAATGGAAAAAACTGGGGGTGGGGGTTTGCTGGTTCGAAATCTCAAGATGTCGTCAAATAAAAGGTTTTAATTTTGAGAAATTACTAATTAAATGGACCTTGAAATGTACTAACATTATCATTATTTCAGTCACACCCTCACACACTAACACCCCCCCCCCCCCAACAAAGCTAACTTTGACATATTTTCGACAAGATGAACCATGAATGCGAATACAATTTGACACATTTACGAGCCCGTGACTAATGGCACGGACATAACACAGTTTGAAATGATCACTTGATGAAGAATGTTATTTATCGGAACCATTCCTCAACATTCTAAAATAAAAACTAACATTATTAGAACATTTAATTTTAGTTCCGGTTTTAGGCGGTGACCGGCAATGTGAGGTCATTTCAGGTCAATTACAAACTTTTTGTTCAGAATAAATATTCCACGAACGACTAAGCTGTGACGTCAAGTATTGTCCAATGGTAGGCTTAAATAAGCCACGAGTTTTCTATCATTTATTTTACGCCCCGATTCACCAACTAAGAATTTCAAAAAATAAAAATAATCGATAAACCACTTTTGCACTTTTAGAGTGAGACAAAAATAATCGTAACCTCATTTGCTTAATATTCCTTTCTCCAACAAAATGGCGTGTAACAACTGTTAAAACTCCATGAAGAATGAATCTTGTCAGAAAATTTGAGTCACTGGAGAAATCCTGTGGCCATGAATTAAAAAAACTTCGTGAATCCAGAAAGTGAACAAAGCCCTCGTCACGTGCTCGCCATCTCTTCAAGAAATACTGGCGAAGTACGGCCTTCTCTCGGCGGCCATCGGTGTGTTCTGATGAAGTGTGTGCGCCGTCTGCTAGCGGCAGCGACCAACCGTCTCACACTCCAGCGAGAAAGAGTGGGGCAGGAGTATTATTTCTTCTATCTCTCTACACATCTCCCCCCTCTCCCTTCTTTTTTTTTTTTATGATGCACTCCCCGCCCCGCACATATTACCAGATACCGCAGACCTGCTAAAATGAGTTGACAAGAAGTTAAAGTAGGTAAGTAAGCATGCAGCACTAGACCATTGAATTTCCACGGATAACTAGAGAAGTATTCGAGATCAATGACATTTTAATGACAATATTCTGTAAGTTTGTAGCCAGGGCATTTATTGTCATTGTCATGGGACCACATCATTTATTGTCATTGTCATGGGACCCCAGCATTTATTGTCATTGTCATGGGACCACATCATTTATTGTCATGGGACCACATAATTTTGTGTCATTGTCATGGGACCACATAATTTATTGTCATTGTCATGGGACCACATAATTTATTGTCATTGTCATGGGACCACATAATTTATTACCATTGTCATGGGACCACATAATTTATTGTCATTGTCATGGGACCAAATAATTTATTACCATTGTCATGGGACCAAATAATTTATTACCATTGTCATGGGAACACAAAATTTATTGTCATTGTCATGTGGAACATAATTTACTGTCATTGGGCCACGGCATTTAATGCAATTGTCCTGATGCCAAAAGATTTATTGTAATTGTCGTGGGGCCACAGAAATTGTCATTGTCATGGGGCAAGAGAATTTGTTTTCAATGACATAGGACCACAAAATTCAGTGTCATTGACACGAGGACACAGAATGTAGTGTCATTGACACGGGGACACAGAATTTAGTGTCATTGACACGGTGCCACACAATTTAGTGGCATTGACACGGGGACACAGAATGTAGTGTCATTGACACGGGGCCACACAATTTAGTGGCATTGACACGGGGACACAGAATTTAGTGTCATTGACACGGGGCCACAGAATTTAGTGTCATTGACACGGGGCCACACAATTTAGTGGCATTGACACGGGGACACAGAATGTAGTGTCATTGACACGGGGACACAGAATTTAGTGTCACTGACATGGGGCCACACAATTTAGTGGCATTGACACGGGGACACAGAATGTAGTGTCATTGACACGGGGACACAGAATTTAGTGTCATTGACACGGGGCCACACAATTTAGTGGCATTGACACGGGGACACAGAATGTAGTGTCATTGACACGGGGACAAAGAATTTAGTGTCACTGACATGGGGCCACACAATTTAGTGTCATTGAAACGGGGACACAGAATTTAGTGTCACTGACATGGGGCCACACAATTTAGTGGCATTGACACGGGGACACAGAATGTAGTGTCATTGACACGGGGACACAGAATTTAGTGTCACTGACATGGGGCCACACAATTTAGTGGCATTGACACGGGGACACAGAATGTAGTGTCATTGACACGGGGACACAGAATTTAGTGTCACTGACATGGGGCCACACAAATTAGTGGCATTGACACGGGGACACAGAATGTAATGTCATTGACACGAGGACACAGAATTTAGTGTCATTGACACGGGGCCACACAATTTAGTGGCATTGACACGGGGACACAGAATGTAGTGTCATTGACACGGGGACACAGAATTTAGTGTCATTGACATGGGGACACAAAATTTAGTGTCACTGACATAAAGACACAGAATTTAGTGTCACTGACATAGAGACACAGAATTTAGTGTCACTGACTTCAAATTAGGCGCTAGGGTCTCATTGATATCCAAGTAGGCGCTATCGCAATGGTCTCAATATTTTTCATGTACCTTACCCTAACTTCCACACCATCCATCATCGGTAAGTTTATTGTGTTTAGCTTGTACAAAATTAAATGTCAATCAATTTAACATCATATTTTTCTCTGTCACAACTATGTCATCAAAGCTAAGTTTAGATGTCACCAACGTGATGATTGCTTAGTTTTGATGTCACCACTGTCATCATACCTAAGTTTAGGAGTGTGGCAACTTTATAAAAAGTTGTTTTATGGAATCAAATCCTTGACCTGCTGCTAAGATTTCAGTTGTAAACTAATCAAAATATAATACTATAATATACCTATATTCCCCCCCTCTGTATCTGTCGATAGATCAAACGCTGCACGACTTTATGTAAGTGTCAAGTTTGATAGAGTTACAGTAATGAACATTGAATCCCTAAGAGTTCATGCCCCCCTACCCCGCCCCTCTGAAGGCCGACGATTAATTAGCGCTGCCCTCGATTGGCTCGTCGTGTGCCTCGTAATAGATTAAAAAAAACAATAATCCACAATGTTCTTGGTTTGTCTATGGCATATTTGTTCTTGACACATGTAGACGTGTGCCACCAGGACATGTGCAGAAAAATGAAACAATTGTTGACACCCTAAACCGCACAGTTTTACAGTAATGGCTTTGAAAGCTCGAGCCCCAGATTAAGCCAGAAAGGGCATACACAGAGGAGGCCAAGGAAAGAGAGGTGGGGGCAGGTCAGGGGCGGGTTGGGGTTATCGAGGCCACTAACGAAATTAACATGACGAATTGGAGCAGGTTGGGGCACAATCCGCGCGGTAGCCGACAACTTTGTCCTACATATCACTCGACGTTATTTCACAAAGCTGACATTTCCTTAATGTAATCCATACAGCTATGGTAGGATCACTCACGTGATGGTATACGGGACATGGATCGTTCAATAAGATATTAATCAACCGTGTTTTACAAGTTTTATCTGCGTGAAAATTATAGATATTTAGTGATTCCCAAACTACTGAACGCAGTGCCCTGTCATCTAAAACTAGAAAATATGCGTGACCCAGCGCCAAATATTAAATATATTAATATTTGAAAAATGAAATGATACATAATATCCCGAAATCTTGACAAACAAGATTCGCCCCCCCCTCCCCCAAGAACAAATTTATATATTTGTGTCAACGATTTAAAAGGGAAAAACATTTGTAATAACAACACTCTTATTTCCGTTTTCCTGTTAAAAATAGTTGTAATTCTGTAACAAGGGAAATGTATTTCAGAATAAAGCAAATGTAAGCGTTACATCCAATGGATGTGTTATCCTCTCCCTCCCCTTCATCACTCACACATCATCTCAAACTCACGGGATCTCAAACCCAGATGACCCGTGGAGACCTCTCCACACATGCGTCAAGCGTTAGCTGTCATGTTCAAACCCTATGTGACCCAATTATCTGCAAGCGGCAGGAGACCCTGGAAAGGCACCCCTTAGTTGGAGACACACCCTGGTTGGAGTCACCCGACAACCCTCCCCCCTATTTTCTTAACGCAAACATCCTAATGTCATAAACCCAGTAAAATCTGACACGATATTAGAAAATGGAACATACTAAAACCCCACCGCCAGTTGAGTTCATGTTGTCCCAGGGCTGGTAGCAGGCTTTGGCAGAGCGCCACATTGGGTTGAACACACAGGTAAAGGTACAGAGCGTTATGGCCGGGGCCATGGAATATGGGTCATTCGATAGAACAGTAAAACTCCTCTTTGACACACACACAAATTCAACATTTTTAAAAATCCAATTTTTGTAAGGGGGGTTTTGGGGGGGGGGGGGGCTAAGCGTATAGCGGTGAACAATTTTTGAAATGATCTAATAAGATATATAATAACGTGTTACAGGGCCAGCTGAGTCAGTTCAATTAAAGATTTGGATTTACATCAATGCAACATGATACGATAAACATGATAAAAACTGTACGGCAGGGTGTACATTTCTAATGAATTATCAGACTTGAACTCTCATCTTTTGAAGCCATACGAGACAAACCTGACCGCAGTGGAATGTTCCAGCAACTGGGGCACGAGAGAAGATCCGATGGATACTTTATGGATACATGAACTCGAGTAATGCATCCAAGTAATAAGAATAAATATTTAATAGATGAAACGTTATCCGTATATTTATACTGTATGAGATAGTGGCAAAACGAAAAAGCTAAACATTCCGATTTGAGATTGTACTCAACAGTTGTATAGGCGAACTTATTGATGCTTTTATATAGACACACATAGTGACACTTTCAATTGAAATAATCTAAGAGCCAATATCAGAATCAATGGAAGAAGTTTTAATTTAATGTTTAAAGAAATGTAAGGTGGGGGTGTGAGTATGGGGTACGTGAGTGGTGGGGTATGTGTGGGTACGTGAGTGGTGGGGTATGAGGGTATGTGGGTGGTGGGGTATGTGTGGGTACGTGAGTGGTGGGGTATGTGTGGGTACGTGAGTGGTGGGGTATGTGTGGGTACGTGAGTGGTGGGGTATGAGGGTATGTGGGTGGTGGGGTATGTGTGAGTACGTGAGTGGTGGGGTATGTGTGGGTACGTGAGTGGTGGGGTATGAGTGGGTACGTGAGTGGAGGGCTATGTGTGGGTACGTGGGTGATGGGGTATGAGTGGGTACGTGAGTGGTGGGGTATGTGTGGGTACGTGAGTGATGGGGTATGTGTGGGTACGTGAGTGGTGGGGTATGAGTGGGTACGTGAGTGGTGGGGTATGAGTGGGTACGTGAGTGGTGGGGTATGAGTGGGTACGTGAGTGGTGGGGTATGTGTGGGTACGTGGGTGATGGGGTATGTGTGGGTACGTGAGTGGTGGGGTATGTGTGGGTACGTGAGTGGTGGGGTATGAGTGGGTACGTGAGTGGTGGGGTATGTGTGGGTACGTGGGTGATGGGGTATGAGTGGGTACGTGAGTGGTGGGGTATGTGTGTGTACGTGAGTGATGGGGTATGTGTGGGTACGTGAGTGGTGGGGTATGTGTGGGTACGTGAGTGATGGGGTATGTGTGGGTACGTGAGTGGTGGGGTATGAGTGGGTACGTGAGTGGTGGGGTATGAGTGGGTACGTGAGTGGTGGGGTATGAGTGGGTACGTGAGTGGTGGGGTATGTGTGGGTACGTGGGTGATGGGGTATGTGTGGGTACGTGAGTGGTGGGGTATGTGTGGGTACGTGAGTGGTGGGGTATGAGTGGGTACGTGAGTGGTGGGGTATGTGTGGGTACGTGGGTGATGGGGTATGAGTGGGTACGTGAGTGGTGGGGTATGTGTGTGTACGTGAGTGATGGGGTATGTGTGGGTACGTGAGTGGTGGGGTATGTGTGGGTACGTGAGTGATGGGGTATGTGTGGGTACGTGAGTGGTGGGGTATGAGTGGGTACGTGAGTGGTGGGGTATGAGTGGGTACGTGAGTGGTGGGGTATGAGTGGGTACGTGAGTGGTGGGGTATGTGTGGGTACGTGGGTGATGGGGTATGTGTGGGTACGTGAGTGGTGGGGTATGTGTGGGTACGTGAGTGGTGGGGTATGAGTGGGTACGTGAGTGGTGGGGTATGTGTGGGTACGTGGGTGATGGGGTATGAGTGGGTACGTGAGTGGTGGGGTATGTGTGGGTACGTGAGTGATGGGGTATGTGTGGGTACGTGAGTGGTGGGGTATGTGTGGGTACGTAAGTGATGGGTATGTAAGAAATGGGGAATGTAAGCGATGGAGTATTAATTGATGGGGATTGTTAATAACGGGGCATGTACGTGGTCAGATATAGGAGTAATGGGGTATGAGTGTAATGGGATATGGGAGTAATGGGGCATAAGTGTCATGGGATTTGGGATATAGGAGTGACGGGAAATGAGAGTGACGGGAAATGGTAGTGATAGTGTATGAGCATCAAGGGATATGGGAGTGATGGGATATAAGAGTGATGATTTATTGGAGTGATGATTTATTGGAGTATGGGAATGAAGGGATATGGCAAATATGGGGTATGAGTTTCATGGCAAATGGGAGTGATGGGATATGTATGCGTGTGATTGGATGCGGAAGTATGTCAGTGTATGCGTGTGATGGGATATGGGAGTATGTCAGTGTATGCGTGTGATTGGATATGGGAGTATGTCAGTGTATGCGTGTGATTGGATATGGGAGTATGTCAGTGTATGCGTGTGATTGGATATGGGAGTATGTCAGTGTATGCGTGTGATGGGATATGGGAGTATGTCAGTGTATGCGTGTGATGGGATATGGGAGTATGCCAGTGTATGCGTGTAATTGGATATGGGAGTATGTCAGTGTATGCGTGTGATGGGATATGGGAGTATATCAGTGTATGCGTGTGATGGGATATGGGAGTATATCAGTGTATGCGTGTGATGTGGGCATTTCAATGAGAGCGTTTATTATCAAGCTGTCAGAGTTGAATGCCTCCTATATCAAACAGTTTCATAATGTTAGAACCCCTGCTCCAGACAGCAATTGTTGACCATGTCAGAATGTTACATTAAAATTATTATTAAAGAAGCAGGCAATTTATGTTAAATGTCAATGCTGACATTTCACTGGCAAGCTGACATTTCACTTGTCAATGCTGACATTTCACTGGCAAGCTGACATTTCGCTGGTCAATGCTGACATTTCGCTGGTCAATGCTGACATTTCGCTGGTCAATGCTGACATTTCACTGGTCAATGCTGACATTTCGCTGGTCAATGCTGACATTTCGCTAGTCAATGCTGACATTTCGCTGGTCAATGCTAAAATTTCGCTAGTCAATGCTGACATTTCGCTAGTCAATGCTGACATTTCGCTGGTCAATGCTGACATTTCGCTAGTCAATGCTGACATTTCGCTAGTCAATGCTGACATTTCGCCGGTCAATGCTGACATTTCGCTAGTCAATGCTGACATTTCGCTGTTCAATGCTAATGGGAGCTAATATTAATTTGTTGCATCAATCAAAGGCTCCGAGTTGTTTCTTTATACTGACAGACAGCTTACCTGGCAATATTTCAACTAATGCTACTTGGACGGGATTAGCTTGAACTATTTACATTAAACCTATGCATACACGTCATCTTACAACAAAGGAACTGTTGACATACAGCAAATCATTGAAGGTTTACATTTTCTAGGTTAAAATCGCTCTCCTTGCTATATTTAAAAAGATACATTTGAATAAGATCTGTTTGATGTCTGTGAGCATAGTATTTTAGATCTGTTGGCTGTCATTCGGTGTAGTTTAGATCTGTTGGCTGTCATTCGGTGTAGTTTAGATCTGGTGGCTGTTATTGGGTGTACTTGCCTGTCACTGGGTGTAATTTAGATCTGTTGGCTGTCATTCGGTGTAGTTTAGATCTGTTGCCTGTCACTAAGGTTAGTTTAGATCTGTTGGCTGTCATTGGGTGTAGTTTAGATCTGTTGGCTGTCATTGGGTGTACTTGCCTGTCACTGGGTGTAGTTTAGATCTGTTGGCTGTCATTGGGTGTAGTTTAGATCTGTTGCTTGTCACTAAGTGTAGTTTAGATCTGTTGGCTGTCATTGGGTGTAGTTTAGATCTGTTGCCTGTCACTAAGTGTAGTTTAGATCTGGTGGCTGTCATTGGGTGTACTTTCCTGTCACTAAGTGTAGTTTAGATCTGTTGGCTGTGATTGGGTGTAGTTTAGATCTGTTGCCTGTCACTAAGTGTAGTTTAGATCTGTTGGCTGTCATTGGGTGTAGTTTAGATCTGTTGGCTGTCATTGGGTGTAGTTTAGATATGTTGCCTGTCACTAAATGTAGTTTAGATCTTTTGGATGTCATTGGGTGTAGTTTAGCTCTGTTGGCTGTCATTGGGTGTAGTTTAGATCTGTTGCCTGTCACTAAGTGTAGTTTAGATCTGTTGGATGTCATTGGATGTAGTTGCCTGTCACTAAGTGTAGTTTAGATCTGGTGGCTGTCATTGGGTGTAGTTGCCTGTCATTGAGTGTAGTTTAGATCTGTTGACTGTCATTGAGTGTAGTTTAGATCTATTGACTGTCATTAGGTGTAGTTTAGATATGTGGCGGTCATTGAGTATAGTTTAGATCTGTTGACTGTCATTGAGTGTAGTTTAGATCTGTTGACTGTCATTGAGTGTAGTTTAGATCTGTTGATTGTCATTAGGTGTAGTTTAGATCTGTTGACTGTCATTGAGTGTAGTTTAGACCTGTTGACTGTCATTGAGTGTAGTTTAGATCTGTTGACTGTCATTAGTGTAGTTTAGATATGTGGCGGTCATTGAGTGTAATTTAGATCTGTTGACTGTCATTGAGTGTAGTTTTTTCTTTTGACTGTCATTGAGTTTAGTTTAGATCTGTTGACTGTCATTAGGTGTAGTTTAGATCTGTTGATTGTCATTGAGTGTAGTTTAGATCTGTTGATTGTCATTAGGTGTAGTTTAGATCTGTTGACTGTCATTGGGTGTAGTTTAGATCTGTTGACTGTCATTAGGTGTAGTTTAGATATGTGATGGTCATTGAGTGTAGTTTAGAACTGTTGATTGTCATTGGAATAGTTTTGATTTTGTGGGCTGTAATTTGGGTCACATCAACCAAGAGCTCTTGTTGGATTCATCCTTGACACATCCACCATGAGCTCGTGCACCACTCTCCCTTGACGCACCTATGAACTCGTGCAACCACTCACCCTAGACACATCAATCATTAGGTCCACTCACCCTAGAACATCTACCATTAGCTCCAATCACCCTAGACACATCCACCATTAGCTCCACTCACCTTAGAACATCGACCATTAGCTCCACTCACCCTAGACACATCCACCATTAGCTCCACTCACCCTAGAAGATCCACCATTAACTCACCCTGAGTTTCTCCTCATCCATGCCCAGCAGGTCCCGGCCTGTGATCTGCCTGTCACTGAAGAGCTCAGCGTAACGGTAAAGATTGGCGGCAGCCATCCACTCGACCACGTTAGCCACACTCCATTCTGATATAGGCTGGAAGAGAAGGGCAACCATTACAAGAATTGGGCAATTAATATAGGCTGGAAGAGAAGGGCAACCATTACAAGAATTGGGCAATTAATGTTCTACACACGACACAGGAGTACGTGCTCAATAGAGTAGGCATGTCTACCATTTTAATCCTTACTCATCACATAATCTTCTGTAATCGAAATAACTTTTGTGCGTCGAGCATAATGATGCCTCATTAAAACGGTTGGGGGTTTGGGGGGGGGGGCGCTAATGTGTCACTGCATTACGTGAGCACATGTTTGAGGACCACTCTACTGCATTACGTGAGCACATGTTTGAGGACCACTCTACTGCATTACGTGAGCACATGTTTAAGGACCACTCTACTGCATTACTTAAGCACATGTTTGAGGACCACTCTACTGCATTACTTAAGCACATGTTTAAGGACCACTCTACTGCATTACTTAAGCACATGTTTGAGGACCACTCTACTGCATTACGTGAGCACATGTTTAAGGACCACTCTACTGCATTACTTAAGCACATGTTTGAGGACCACTCTACTGCATTACTTAAGCACATGTTTAAGGACCACTCTACTGCATTACTTAAGCACATGTTTGAGGACCACTCTACTGCATTACCACTGGCAATCGAAATAAGATCAATTGAAATTCCTTTGAGACACATAAATGGAGAAGAATGTGGATGGATGAACAAGCGATAAATCTTCCTATTACTTTGACTATTTCAAGAGTTTAATGACACATGGTCGGAAACATGAATCGATACGGCCGGGATATACTAAACTTGGCTGAGACATCCATTTGGACATGGTTCAAGCAATTGTTGCTATACTAAACTTGGCTGAGACATCCATTTGGACATGGTTGAAGCAATTGTTGCTATACTAAACTTGGCTGAGACATCCATTTGGACATGGTTCAAGCAATTGTTGCTATACTAAACTTGGCTGAGACATCCATTTGGACATGGTTGGAGCAATCACGGCGGGGGGGGGGGGTGGTTGGCGACAGGTGGTAACTTGGGTGCTGGGGAGATGATGGAATGGGTTCCTGGGATGCTTCGAGAGAGTAACTATGGGAGTTGATGGAATGGGTTCCTATGATGCTTCGAGAGAGTAACTATGGGAGTTGATGGAATGGGTTCCTATGATGCTTCGAGAGAGTAACTATGGGAGTTGATGGAATGGGTTCCTATGATGCTTCGAGAGAGTAACTATGGGAGTTGATGGAATGGGTTCCTATGATGCTTCGAGGGAGTAACTATGGGAGTTGATGGAATGGGTTCCTATGATGCTTCGAGGGAGTAACTATGGGAGTTGATGGAATGGGTTCCTATGATGCTTCGAGAGAGTAACTATGGGAGTTGATGGAATGGGTTCCTATGATGCTTCGAGAGAGTAACTATGGGAGTTGATGGAATGGGTTCCTATGATGCTTCGAGGGAGTAACTATGGGAGTTGATGGAATGGGTTCCTAGGATGCTTCGAGGGGGTAAACATAGTGTTGGGAGTTGATGGAATGGGTTCCTGTCATGCTTGGAAAAGGTGAGGGAGGGGGGAACTAAGATGTAGTTAATAAGGTGGAGTAACTAGGTAGTCGAGGTATAATGGGAAGGGGGTGAATAATAAGGATTTGGGGCGTTGGTAGGAGGGGGTAACAGATTGTTGCGTCAGTGAAATTTTTAAATGTTTCACAAAGATCCTTTCATTGAACACAATTAAGTTGTATCTCTTGTGAAAGGTTGTTACCAGTTGGTTCCACCATGTCTTACAAACATAGGATACCAGTTGGTCCCACCCTGTCTTACAAACATAGGATACCAGTTGGTTCCACCATGTCTTACAAACATAGGATACCAGTTGGTCCCACCCTGTCTTACAAACATAGGATACCAGTTGGTTCCACCATGTCTTACAAACATAGGATACCAGTTGGTTCCACCATGTCTTACAAACATAGGATACCAGTTGGTCCCACCCTGTCTTACAAACATAGGATACCAGTTGGTCCCACCCTGTCTTACAAACATAGGATACCAGTTGGTCCCACCATGTCTTACAAACTGCATTTGTAACAGAAACAGGCAACCAACGGGGGCCAATTCGAGTTACTGACTACAATATGATGGAGCAATATTTCATTTAATGTCAGAAGTATTATGAAGAATTGTCAAAATTTATATCTTTATGAACAGCATTCATCATTACTTTCAACTCATGAAAAGCCAGCCATTACTTGCTCCTCGTGAAAAGACAGCCATTACTTGCTCCTCGTGAAAAGCCAGCAATTATTTTCTTCTCATGAAAGACTAGCCATTATTTTCTTCTCATGAAAAGCCAGTTATTATTTCTAGCAGCGAGCACACTTGTCGCTATTTCCCGGATGTCTCTACTGATAAGAGCTAAAAATGCCCGAGCATGCCAGCCGTAGATGGACTCACCAGGTCAGTGTCCGTGCTTTGGACAGATCTACCGTTGCGATCCCGAGAGCAGTGCGTCGTGGTGATAGTGAACGGGGCACAGGCGCAGTGGCAGGTCTTACCACAAGCTGCAAGGAGAGAAACATAGGCAGAGTTAACAACAGAGTTGGGAGGGGGACACGCAGGAGATGTTTATGTTATTGCAACACTATAGTTAGAACATAAGGCGATAAGTGGCACATTCATAATTCATCATTCACATGTTACATCTCAGGGAAATTAGGACAAATTCAATTTTGCTCCAGTGACTTAAGAGAGTGCTTCTCAGATTTTACAGTATTGCCAGTAACCAGTCACAGTCTATCACTGGTAAAAATAAAGTTACTGGTGAAATTTAACGTGGTTCAAACTCAGATCAGCATAAAACAAGATGTATTTAAATCTCTTTGATGTGATTCGTGGACTAGATATAGCCCACCCATCATTGGCGACAGCAATGCGTCAACTTCTCATCTACTAGATATAGCCCACCCATCATTGGCGATAGCAATGCGAGAACTTCTCATCTACTAGATATAGCCCACCCATCATTGGCGATAGCAATGCGAGAACTTCTCATCTACTAGATATAGCCCACCAAACATTGGCGATAGCAATGCGAGAACTTCTCATCTACTAGATATAGCCCACCAAACATTGGCGATAGCAATGCGAGAACTTCTCATCTACTAGATATAGCCCACCAATCATTGGCGATAGCAATGCGAGAACTTCTCATCTACTAGATATAGCCCACCAATCATTGGCGATAGCAATGCGAGAACTTCTCATCTACTAGATATAGCCCACCAATCATTGGCGATAGCAATGCGAGAACTTCTCATCTACTAGATATAGCCCACCCATCATTGGCGATAGCAATGCGAGAACTTCTCATCTACTAGATATAGCCCACCAAACATTGGCGATAGCAATGCGAGAACTTCTCATCTACTAGATATAGCCCACCAATCATTGGCGATAGCAATGCGAGAACTTCTCATCTAATAGATATAGCCCACCAATCATTGGCGATAGCAATGCGAAAACTTCTCATCTACTAGATATAGCCCACCAATCATTGGCGATAGCAATGTGTCAACTTCTCATCTACTAGATATAGCCCACCCATCATTGGCGATAGCAATGCGAGAACTTCTCATCTACTAGATATAGCCCACCAATCATTAGCGAAAGCAATGTGTCAACTTCTCATCTACTAGATATAGCCCACCCATCATTGGCGATAGCAATGTGTCAACTTCTCATCTACTAGATATAGCCCACCCATCATTGGCGATAGCAATGCGAGAACTTCTCATCTACTAGATATAGCCCACCCATCATTGGCGAAAGCAATGTGTCAACTTCTCATCTACTAGATATAGCCCACCCATCATTGGCGATAGCAATGCGAGAACTTCTCATCTACTAGATATAGCCCACCCATCATTGGCGATAGCAATGCGAGAACTTCTCATCTACTAGATATAGCCCACCCATCATTGGCGATAGCAATGTGTCAACTTCTCATCTACTAGATATAGCCCACCCATCATTGGCGAAAGCAATGTGTCAACTTCTCATCTACTAGATATAGCCCACCCATCATTGGCGCTAGCAATGCGAGAACTTCTCATCTACTAGATATAGCCCACCCATCATTGGCGAAAGCAATGTGTCAACTTCTCATCTACTAGATATAGCCCACCAATCATTGGCGATAGCAATGCGAGAACTTCTCATCTACTAGATATAGCCCACCCATCATTGGCGATAGCAATGCGAGAACTTCTCATCTACTAGATATAGCCCACCCATCATTGGCGATAGCAATGCGAGAACTTCTCATCTACTAGATATAGCCCACCCATCATTGGCGATAGCAATGTGTCAACTTCTCATCTACTAGATATAGCCCACCCATCATTGGCGAAAGCAATGTGTCAACTTCTCATCTACTAGATATAGCCCACCCATCATTGGCGATAGCAATGCGAGAACTTCTCATCTACTAGATATAGCCCACCAATCATTGGCGATAGCAATGCGAGAACTTCTCATCTACTAGATATAGCCCACCAATCATTGGCGATAACAATGCGAGAACTTCTCATCTACTAGATATAGCCCACCAATCATTGGCGATAGCAATGCGAGAACTTCTCATCTACTAGATATAGCCCACCAATCATTGGCGATAGCAATGTGTCAACTTCTCATCTACTAGATATAGCCCACCCATCATTGGCGATAGCAATGCGAGAACTTCTCATCTACTAGATATAGCCCACCAATCATTGGCGAAAGCAATGTGTCAACTTCTCATCTACTAGATATAGCCCACCCATCATTGGCGATAGCAATGTGTCAACTTCTCATCTACTAGATATAGCCCACCCATCATTGGCGATAGCAATGCGAGAACTTCTCATCTACTAGATGTAGCCCACCCATCATTGGCGAAAGCAATGTGTCAACTTCTCATCTACTAGATATAGCCCACCCATCATTGGCGATAGCAATGCGAGAACTTCTCATCTACTAGATATAGCCCACCCATCATTGGCGATAGCAATGCGAGAACTTCTCATCTACTAGATATAGCCCACCCATCATTGGCGATAGCAATGTGTCAACTTCTCATCTACTAGATATAGCCCACCCATCACTGGCGAAAGCAATGTGTCAACTTCTCATCTACTAGATATAGCCCACCCATCATTGGCGATAGCAATGCGAGAACTTCTCATCTACTAGATATAGCCCACCCATCATTGGCGAAAGCAATGTGTCAACTTCTCATCTACTAGATATAGCCCACCAATCATTGGCGATAGCAATGCGAGAACTTCTCATCTACTAGATATAGCCCACCCATCATTGGCGATAGCAATGCGAGAACTTCTCATCTACTAGATATAGCCCACCCATCATTGGCGATAGCAATGCGAGAACTTCTCATCTACTAGATATAGCCCACCCATCATTGGCGATAGCAATGTGTCAACTTCTCATCTACTAGATATAGCCCACCCATCATTGGCGAAAGCAATGTGTCAACTTCTCATCTACTAGATATAGCCCACCCATCATTGGCGATAGCAATGCGAGAACTTCTCATCTACTAGATATAGCCCACCCATCATTGGCGATAGCAATGCGAGAACTTCTCATCTACTAGATATAGCCCACCCATCATTGGCGATAGCAATGCGTCAACTTCTCATCTACTAGATATAGCCCACCCATCATTGGCGATAGCAATGCGAGAACTTCTCATCTACTAGATATAGCCCACCAATCATTGGCGAAAGCAATGCGAGAACTTCTCATCTACTAGATATAGCCCACCAATCATTGGCGATAGCAATGCGAGAACTTCTCATCTACTAGATATAGCCCACCAATCATTGGCGATAGCAATGTGTCAACTTCTCATCTACTAGATATAGCCCACCCATCATTGGCGATAGCAATGTGTCAACTTCTCATCTACTAGATATAGCCCACCAATCATTGGCGATAGCAATGTGTCAACTTCTCATCTACTAGATATAGCCCACCCATCATTGGCGATAGCAATGCGAGAACTTCTCATCTACTAGATATAGCCCACCAATCATTGGCGATAGCAATGTGTCAACTTCTCATCTACTAGATATAACCCAACAATCATAGATGACAGCAATGCGTCAACCTCTCATCTACTAAAGTTACTTGACAAAACATCGACTCCGTAACGGTCGTCATTATTTCCCGTTATCCGACCCCCCATGAAAACATTTTGGTGACCCCCTGCTTTAATGTAATATAATATGGCACTTATAATGCATGATTAGACTAACACGTAATATCAATCTATCATAATGTATCATTGGACTAACGCATGATATCAATCTATCATAATGCATCATTAGACTAACATGTGATATCAATTAATCATAATGCATTATTGGACTAACATGTGATATCAATTAATGATAATGCATCATTGAACTGACACGTGATATCAATTAATCATAATGCATCATTGGACTAACGAGTGATATCAATTAATCATAATGCATTATTGGACTAACGAGTGATATCAATTAATCATAATGCATCATTGGACTGACACGTGATATCAATCTATCATAATGATTCATTGGACTAACAAGTGATATCAATTAATCATAATGCATCATTGGACTAACAAGTGATATCAACTAATCATAATGCATCATTGGACTAACAAGTGATATCAATCATTCATAATGCATCATTGGACTAACGCATCATATCAATCAATCAGAATGAAACAAGCAGCAACTTGAATTGAACCGCGAACAAATGGCCTCTAAACAGGTCTATCGAACAAATGGTCTCTAAATTGGTCTATCGAACAAATGGTCTCTAAATAGGTCTATCAAACAAATGGTCTCAACAGGTCTGTCTAGTTCAGGCTAGCACTTCCTGTGCCACTCAGCATAGTAACGAAGAGATTTTAGCTCTTACTGTATTAAGATCCCTATAAACATATTTGTACCTGTTACAATGTAGGACTTACTGTATTTGTCCCGCCAATATGTGTACCTGTTACAATGTAGGACTTATAGTATTTGTACCGCTAATATTTGTACCTTGTATAATGTAGGACTTATATTATTTGTACCCTAATTAATTGTACCTGGTATATTGTAGGACTTGTAGAATTTGTACTACTAATAATTGTACCTGGTTTAGACTTACTGTATCTCTAATCTTAACAAGACAAATGGCTTGTAATCTTAACAAGGCAAATGACTTGTAATCTTAACAAGACAAATGACTTGCCAGGAGCTGTAACCCATGAGACAATGACATAACCTCCTACAATAAAATACCTTGTGCCTGTCCTGTGACGCCAAGAGGCATTGTGCCCTCCGTGCCCCCGACCCTGGGAGAGAGGGGGAGGGCGAGGATGGGAGGGAAGGAGAGATTGGGAGGGAGAGGGTGGGAGGGAGAGGATTGGAGGAAGAGAGAGGGTTGGAGGAAGAGAGAGGGTTGGAGGAAGAGAGAGGGTGGGAGGAAGAGAGAGGGTGGGAGGAAGAGAGAGGGTGGGAGGAAGAGAGAGGGTGTGAGTGAGGGAGATATTGGGAGGGAGGTAGAGAGTAATTTTAAAGTTTATAATTTTCCCCAGTTCACAGTGACGAAACCATTAAATATTTACAATGGAATGTTGTACCGATTCACCCCCCCCCCCCCTTTTTCCACACACCCACCCTTTCATGTACCGCGGTGAGTTCAGGTTGGTTAATGAACACAATTTAAGTAAAATCCTTGAAGTTATAGAAGCAGAAACAGGACATTTACATAACCCTTATGAAAAATTGAACGTTCTAAAATATGTTAGACACTTCAAGAAACTTCAACAAGATATTTTCAACGCTACCGGGGAAGGTCCCAGGAAAGTGGACAAATCCATCAAACTCAACTCAAACTTTCATAAACTCTAAAATACTATTGACATTTTGTACTCTTTATACCGAAGTGGAACTAGGCAGAGCTTCCTGGCAATGTGTGTCTTCTTTCTTAAACCTTCAAATAACTTGTCAAAAATGTCTCTTTTATGGCATCATTATTTTAATATTAAAGCATCTAAAACAATATGACGTAACTCTGGACGTGTTCCACTCAAGTTAAAATAAGGGCCCAGGTGGGGTGGGGCCATAAGTATACATAAGGAAAATGTAAGACTCTTGTGCCGTATCCGGAAATTTGATCGAAAGAAATTTCGTCGACGGAAAATTGATAGACGGAAATTTGATCGAACGGAAATTTGGTCGAATCTTTTTTTTAGTTTATACGTTAAAATTTTGCGTCAAATTTCTTTTTGAACGCATTATTTTGTTTTGCTATATAGTATAGTGCATTCAAAAAGAAATTTGACGAAAATTTTAAAGTCTGATCTGAAAAGAAGATTCCACAAAATTTCCGTTCGATCAAATTTCCGTCGATCAATTTTCCGTCGACGAAATTTATTTCGATCAAATTTCCGGTAACCCTCTTGTGCATATAACGACAATGTAATTAGTTTCTTTAGCCCCGACAGTGTTGAATACTATGAATTCTTAAAACTCCAGTTTTTCAATATAGATGTCCAAGTCCTTTTGTAACACGTTTATTCTTCAGTATATCATTGTATTTACAACGCTCATCACAACGCCAAACTGTGGACTCCCAGTGGGTTATTTCAATCAAACTGAAACCTTGTCAGCATTTCCTTCAGGATAATCAAGTGTTGTAACAATGTATCCAAGTCTGATTAAGTTCCATTGATCCATGTAGAAACATATGCGGCACAAACACACTTTTTCATTTAATATGATGGATAAATGTTACACCAGCAAGATACCTGGGTGAACATTTAAAATCTTATTGAAAGATTCTATTTGTATAACTTTAAGATTTATGGGTGAACATTTAAAATCTTATTGAAAGATTCTATTTGTATAACTTTAAGACACACAACTCATTAAAAACCACCATATCCATACTGATGGATAGCGGCAAGAAGTTGCACGGTGGTCCAATGTTCAGTGTCTGCCAGCGTTGTTACCTGTAACATTACCGTGGCGTCATCTATGTCAGTAGAACATACAGACAGAGCCTCATTGTGTGGGGCATTAAGAAGTTCATTGAGTGCGGCATTAAGAATTTCATTGTGTGGGGCATTAAGAAGTTCATTGTGTGGGGCATTAAGAAGTTCACTGAGTGCGGCATTAAGAAGTTCATTGTGTGGGGCATTAAGAAGTTCATTGAGTGGGGCATTAAGAAGTTCATTGTGTGGGGCATTAAGAAGTTCATTGAGTGGGGCATTAAGAAGTTCATTGTGTGGGGCATTAAGAAGTTCATTGAGTGGGGCATTAAGAAGTTCATTGTGTGGGGCATTAAGAAGTTCATTGAGTGGGGCATTAAGAAATTCATTGTGTGGGGCATTAAGAAGTTCATTGTGTGGGGCATTAAGAAGTTCATTGTGTGGGGCATTAAGAAGTTCATTGTGTGGGGCATTAAGAAGTTCATTGTGTGGGGCATTAAGAAGTTCATTGTGTGGGGCATTAAGAAGTTCATTGTGTGGGGCATTAAGAAGTTCATTGAGTGGGGCATTAAGAAGTTCATTGAGTGGGGCATTAAGAAGTTCATTGTGTGGGGCATTAAGAAGTTCATTGAGTGGGGCATTAAGAAGCTCATTGAGTGGGGCATTAAGAAGTTCATTGAGTGGGGCATTAAGAAGTTCATTGTGTGGGGCATTAAGAAGTTCATTGTGTGGGGCATTAAGAAGTTCATTGAGTGGGGCATTAAGAAGTTCATTGTGTGGGGCATTAAGAAGTTCATTGAGTGGGGCATTAAGAAGTTCATTGAGTGGGGCATTAAGAAGTTCATTGAGTGGGGCATTAAGAAGTTCATTGAGTGGGGCATTAAGAAGTTCATTGTGTGGGGCATTAAGAAGTTCATTGTGTGGGGCATTAAGAAGTTCATTGTGTGGGGCATTAAGAAGTTCATTGTGTGGGGCATTAAGAAGTTCATTGTGTGGGGCATTAAGAAGTTCATTGAGTGGGGCATTAAGAAGTTCATTGAGTGGGGCATTAAGAAGTTCATTGAGTGGGGCATTAAGAAGCTCATAATGAATGTCCAGCATGTCAATGATTTAATTTAAGAGTGAAATCTACTAGGAACTCTGTAGTAGTTTGACTAAATGCTGTCTGTGTAGTAGTTTGACTAAATGCTGTCTGTGTAGTAGTTTGACTAAATGCTGTCTGTGTAGTAGTTTGACTAAATGCTGTCTGTGTAGTAGATTGACTAAATGCTGTCTCTGTAGTAGTTTGACTAAATGCTGTCTGTGTAGTAGTTTGACTAAATGCTGTCTGTGCAGTAGTTTGACTAAATGCTGTCTGTGTAGTAGTTTGACTAAATGCTGTCTGTGTAGTAGTTTGACTAAATGCTGTCTGTGTAGTAGTTTGACTAAATGCTATCTGTGTAGTAGTTTGACTAAATGCTGTCTGTGTAGTAGTTCGACTAAATGCTATCTGTGTAGTAGTTTGACTAAATGCTGTCTGTGTAGTAGTTTGACTAAATGCTGTCTGTGTAGTAGTTTGACTAAATGCTGTCTGTGTAGTAGTTTGACTAAATGCTGTCTGTGTAGTAGATTGACTAAATGCTGTCTCTGTAGTAGTTTGACTAAATGCTGTCTGTGTAGTAGTTTGACTAAATGCTGTCTGTGCAGTAGTTTGACTAAATGCTGTCTGTGTAGTAGTTTGACTAAATGCTGTCTGTGTAGTAGTTTGACTAAATGCTGTCTGTGTAGTAGTTTGACTAAATGCTATCTGTGTAGTAGTTTGACTAAATGCTGTCTGTGTAGTAGTTCGACTAAATGCTATCTGTGTAGTAGTTTGACTAAATGCTGTCTGTGTAGTAGTTTGACTAAATGCTGTCTGTGTAGTAGTTTGACTAAATGCTATCTTGTAGTAGTTTGACTAAATGCTGTCTGTGTAGTAGTTTGACTAAATGCTGTCTTGGGTCTATAGCACACATTTGCGATTCTCAATCAAGCGATTCAGGTGTTGACAGCACGTGACGTATACGTCATAAATATTGTGTTCATCCATTCAGTGTATCCAAGCTGACGTCACATGTCAAACAACACTAATGAGACTAGTGTGAGGTTAGGGGTGAGGTTGGGGAAGATCAACTAAGTAAGACCCAGGGATTTTTAATTTTTTTTGTTTTAGTAAAACAAAACGGTTCGAACATCCACGAAGTTAAGAAAACAATCTAAAATACGTGAAATCAAATAGCGTCATTACATTTATTCCCTTTTCTGTGGTAACTTGTTCGTGTAATGTACTCAAAACACAGGGGATGGCATGGCACAACAAAATACATTATATCTTATAAGTACAAAATCAACTCAAGTATATAACCAATAAATAGCTGAGAAACCCAACCACATCTTTACCAGTTTTCAATTCAGGATAAATGGCACTAACATTAAAATGAAAAAAAATGGGGTGGGGGGCGCATTTATTTATTTAATGCGCCGCAGCAGGGTGCCAAACGGTGGTCTAAACTTTATGGAGGTTTTTACTCTACCGATTGCTGGTACGATATTTTCGGTAAATTCGAAACCAAAAACTTCCATCAAATGCCAGTGTGCTTATCAACAGTCCAATTGGATGTTAAAATAAATAATTTCCCCATTATTCATCATATACAGAAGGTATGCACTAAACAGTGGTTGACTTTGTTTGGGTTAGTGTTATAGTACTGTGACAATGTTTGGGTTAGTGTTATAGCACTGTGACAATGTTTGGGTTAGTGTTATAGCACTGACAATGTTTGG
The DNA here is from genome assembly GCA_964017045.1 of Omphiscola glabra. Taxonomy (NCBI): domain Eukaryota; kingdom Metazoa; phylum Mollusca; class Gastropoda; family Lymnaeidae; genus Omphiscola; species Omphiscola glabra. The sequence goes on along the minus strand of OZ024796.1, from coordinate 53,269,082 downwards.
GTTAGTGTTATAGCACTGTGACAATGTTTGGGTTAGTGTTATAGCACTGTGACAATGTTTGGGTTAGTGTTATAGCACTGTGACAATGTTTGGGTTAGTGTTATAGCACTGTGACAATGTTTGGGTTAGTGTTATAGCACTGTGACAATGTTTGGGTTAGTGTTATAGCACTGTGACAATGTTTGGGTTAGTGTTATAGCACTGTGACAATGTTTGGGTTAGTGTTATAGCACCGTGACAATGTTTAGGTTAGTGTTATAGCACTGTTATAATGTCTGGTTTATGGTTATAACACTGTTACAATGTCTGGGTTAATGGTAACTGACATGTTACCATAAAGAACATACATGTTTTCAAAACACATAAGTTGTACTTTGATCACAGTGACATTTAATTCTGGCCTATTTCTTACCTTCACATATCTTTCCTGAATGGGTTTTACCCCAGATGTAGTCGTTACCTGGAGAGAGAAAAGTCAAAGAAATGACTTGACATTGAATCAATAACCGAAACATTTGAACTAAAAGTCAAACCTTTTTAAACAATATAAGGAAACAAATAATGGCTTCATCAAATATACCTGAGATCATTAGAATTGAAAGATAACAATCCGACATAAGAAATTATAATTGGACCACATCCTTGTGTGATGTGTAATACATTGGATGAGTCTGGTAGCTGTTGTAAGACACAGATACAAGGGACTGTTGGGCCACATCCTTGTGTGATGTGTCTGGTTACTGTTGTAAGACACAGATACAAGGGACTGTTGGGCCACATCCTTGTGTGATGTGTAATACATTGGATGAGTCTGGTTACTGTTGTAAGACACAGATACAAGGGAATGTTGGGCCACATCCATGTGTGATGTGTAATACATTGGATGAGTCTGGTAACTGTTGTAAGACACAGAAACAAGGTACTGTTGGGCCACATCCATGTGTGATGTGTAATACATTGGATGAGTCTGGTTACTGTTGTAAGACACAGATACAAGGGACTGTAAGGACTAGTGTGACTACGGCATGCTCTCGACAATAGTTTGCCCCGTGGTGATGTATGCCCCTTGGTGATGTATGCCCCGTGGTGATGTATGCCCCGTGGTGATGTATGCCCCGTGGTGATGTATGCCCCGTGGTGATGTATGCCCCGTGGTGATGTATGCCCCGTGGTGATGTACACCCGGACTGATGCCAGCTCGGAAAGATGTACATTGGCATGGGGGAATGTCACCTCGTCTGCCAGTGGAAATGAGCTAAGATGGCTTTAGGTCATATGACTATGGCTGACATTTCTTAACAAATTATTTCTGGCCAGTTGTCTCAAATAATTTGGAAAAAATAAAAACTGGGGAAAAAAATTAAAAAGAAAAAACGCGGAGGTTTCATTGGGTGGGATTAGTGGGGATTTGGTGGGATTGGTGGGATTTGGTGGATTAGTGGGATTTGGTGGGATTAGTGGGATTTGGTGGGATTAGTGGGATTTGGTGGGATTAGTGGGATTTGGTGGGATTAGTGGATTTGGTGGGATTAGTGGGATTTGGTGGGATGAGGATGGGCCAAATTTTAAATATATGTATATTTGAATATGAAGGGGATTATAAACCTTTGAATGGTAAACAAGTATTTCCTTATTGAATATACATATTGATTATGAGATTACTTGATTTGATCTATATGTTGTACTTTCTTAGCTGTTTTTGTGGGTCCATTACATCAAAACTAGTATCACATCACATCTAACAATACGTCCAAATCTTGCATTACATCCGACCTAGCATTACATCAAATCTAGCATTACATCCAATCTAGTATTACATCAGATCTATTATTACATTAGATCTAGCATTACATCTGATATAGCATTACATCCAATCTTGCATTACATCCAATCTAGCATTACATCAGATCTAGCATTGCATCAGATCTAGCATTACATCCAATCTTGCATTACATCAAATCTAGCATTACATCCAATCTAGAATTACTTCCAATCTTGCATTACATCAAATCTTGCATTACATCAAATCTTGCATTACATCCAATCTTGCATTACATCTGATATAGCATTACATCCAATCTTGCATTACATCTGATATAGCATTACAACCAATTTTGCATTACATCCAATCTTGCATTACATTTAATCTTGCATTACATCCAATCTTGCATTTCATCCAACCTAGGTGGTAGCAATGCTGTGTGACATAGCAGTGGTAGACCAAGAAGGTAGCAATGTTGCGTGAGATAGCAATGGTAGACCTAGGTGGCAGCAATGTTGTGTGACATAGCAGTAGCAGTGGTAGACCTAGGTGGTAGAAATGTAGCATGGCTGTGATAGACCTATGTGGTAGCAATGTTGTGTGACATAGCAGTAGCAGTGGAAGACTTAGGTGGTAGAAATGTAGCAAGGCAGTGATAGGCCAAGTGGTAGCCATGATGTGTGACATGGCAGCAGTATACTAAGTAGGTAGCAACCCCGCAGCTTGTAATCTTGTCTAATGTTGTACAGCTAACAGTTTTCTACAACTAAATCAAACAACAGTCTGTCAGTCAGTCAGTTAGTCTGTCTGTCAGCAAGCCAAGTTAAAATTGGTTTTTAAATATTTTGCATGAGAATTTTTAAAGGGGATATTTACCATATTATACAACGAGACTGAACTCTATTTCAAGAGTTTACGGCCCACTATTATGGGTGTTATTATGGACGTCATTAAAGCCTGAATGGCTGGACGTCATTAAAGCCTGAATGGCTGGACTTCATTAAAGCGTGAATGGCTGGACGTCATTAAAGCCTGAATGGCTGGAAGTCATTAAAGCCTGAATGGCTGGACGTCATTAAAGCCTGAATGACTGGACGTCATTAAAGCCTGCGTGGCTGGATGTCATTAAAGTCTGAATGGCTGGATGTCATTAAAGCCTGAATGGCTGGACGTCATTAAAGCCTGTGTGGCTGGACGTCATTAAAGCCTGAATGGCTGGACGTCATTAAAGCCTGAATGGCTGGACGTCATTAAAGCCTGAATAGCTCGACGTCATTAAAGCCTGAATGGCTGGACGTCATTAAAGCCTGAATGGCTGGACGTCATTAAAGCCTGAATAGCTCGACGTCATTAAAGCCTGAATGGCTGGACGTCATTAAAGCCTGAATGGCTGGACGTCATTAAAGCCTGAATGGCTGGACGTCATTAAAGTCTGCGTGGCTGGACGTCATTAAAGCCTGAATGGCTGGACTTCATTAAAGCCTGAATGGCTGGACCTCATTAAAGCCTGCGTGGCTGGACGTCATTAAAGCCTGAATGGCTAGATGCTATTAAAGCCTGAATGGCTGGACGTCATTAAAGCCTGAATGGCTGGACGTCATTAAAGCCTGAATGGCTGGACGTCATTAAAGCCTGAATGGCTGGACGCTATTAAAGCCTGAATGGCTGGACGTCATTAAAGCCTGAATGGCTGGACGTCATTAAAGCCTGAATGGCTGGACGTCATTAAAGTCTGTGTGGCTGGACGTCATTAAAGCCTGAATGGCTGGACGCTATTAAAGCCTGAATGGCTGGACGTCATTAAAGCCTGAATGGCTGGACGCTATTAAAGCCTGAATGGCTGGACGCTATTAAAGCCTGAATGGCTGGACGTCATTAAAGCCTGAATGGCTGGACGTCATTAAAGCCTGAATGGCTGGACGCTATTAAAGCCTGAATGGCTGGACGCTATTAAAGCCTGAATGGCTGGATGTCATTAAAGCCTGAATGGCTGGACGTCATTAAAACCTGAATGGCTGGACGTCATTAAAGCCTGAGTGACTGGACGTCATTAAAGCCTGAATGGCTGGATGTCATTAAAGCCTGAGTGGCTGGACGTCATTAAAGCCTGAATGGCTGGACGTAATTAAAGCATGAATGGCTGGACGTCATTAAAGCCTGAATGGCTGGACGTCCTTAAAGCCTGTATGGCTGGATTTCATTAAAGCCTGAGTGGCTGGACGTCATTAAAGCCTGAATGGCTGGACGTCCTTAAAGCCTGTATGGCTGGACCTCATTAAAGCCTGGACGTCATTAAAGCCTGGACGTCATTAAAGCTTAAGTGGATGGACGTCATTAAAGCCTGGACGTCAATAAAGCCTAAGTGGCTGGACGTCATTACAGCCTGAGTGGCTGGACCTCATTAAAGCCTGAGTGACTGGACGTCATTAAAGCCTGAGTGGCTGGACGTCATTAAAGCCTGAGTGGATGGACGTCATTAAAGCCTGAGTGGCTGGACGTCATTACAGACTGAGTGGCTGGACGTCATTACAGCCTGAGTGGCTGGACGTCATTACAGCATGAGTGGCTGGACGTCATTACAGCCTGAGTGGCTGGACGTCATTAAAGCATAAGTGGCTGGACGTCATTACAGCCTAAGTGGCTGGACGTCATTAAAGCCTGAGTGGCTGGACGTCATTACAGCCTAAGTGGCTGGACGTCATTACAGCCTGAGTGGCTGGACGTCATTAAAGCCTAAGTGGCTGGATGTCATTAAAGCCTGAGTGGCTGGACGTCATTAAAGCCTGAGTGGCTGGACGTCATTAAAGCCTAAGTGGCTGGACGTCATTAAAGCCTAAGTGGCTGGATGTCATTAAAGCCTGAGTGGCTGGACGTCATTAAAGCCTAAGTGGCTGGACGTCATTAAAGCCTAAGTGGCTGGATGTCATTAAAGCCTAAGTGGCTGGATGTCATTAAAGCATAAGTGGCTGGACGTCATTAAAGCCTAAGTGGCTGGATGTCATTAAAGCCTAAGTGGCTGGACGTCATTACAGCCTGAGTGGCTGGACGTCATTACAGACTGAGTGGCTGGACGTCATTACAGACTGAGTGGCTGGACGTCATTACAGCCTGAGTGGCTGGACGTCATTACAGCATGAGTGGCTGGACGTCATTACAGCCTGAGTGGCTGGACGTCATTAAAGCCTAAGTGGCTGGACGTCATTACAGCCTAAGTGGCTGGACGTCATTAAAGCCTGAGTGGCTGGACGTCATTACAGCCTAAGTGGCTGGACGTCATTACAGCCTGAGTGGCTGGACGTCATTAAAGCCTGAGTGGCTGGACGTCATTAAAGCCTAAGTGGCTGGATGTCATTAAAGCCTGAGTGGCTGGACGTCATTAAAGCCTGAGTGGCTGGACGTCATTAAAGCCTAAGTGGCTGGACGTCATTAAAGCCTAAGTGGCAGGATGTCATTAAAGCCTAAGTGGCTGGATGTCATTAAAGCATAAGTGGCTGGACGTCATTAAAGCCTAAGTGGCTGGATGTCATTAAAGCCTAAGTGGCTGGACGTCATTACAGCCTGAGTGGCTGGATGTCATTAAAGCCTGAGTGGCTGGACGTCATTAAAGCCTGAAGGACTCAATGCATTATTAGAGCTCCATTAATTTGATGATTAACATCATTATATCAACACGTCGAGTAAGAAACTAAAAAACCAGAGCCAAGTCTTCGTTCCTTATTCAGTGACAATGAATCGAAGGGAATACATCACGTTTGGTAAACATGTCTGAGGAGTGAACTGGTCTAAACATGTCTGAGGAGTGAACTGGTCAAAAAGATGCTTTCCATAAATATACATTACAACATTTCTATTAAGTTTCTGCAGAAATTCCGAGGGATGGTGCAGGTGCAGTGTTTAAACTAGCTCAGTCTAGTCACGGGTCAATGAGTGGCAAATGCCCGGGCTGACCCAGGTCTACCTAACACAACTTACAAAAGATACCATAGTTTTGATGTATGATTTAAACACGTTAGACTCAAACTTGATCTGGTCGAGGATCCAGGCTAATGTCAGGCTGACCTGAATCAATAAGGACATCGCTAAAAAGCCATACACATTGATCTTTACATGGATCTTTACAGAAGTTTTTAGAATAGAAACATCAAGTCTGCACACACGTAAGGCCTATTCAGGGATAAATATTATAGAAACATCAAGTCTACACACACAAGTTTGATCTGTTCAGGAATCAAGATTAATGTCAGGCTGACCCAGGTCAATAACTAAACATGGTTAATATAAAAAATACTAAAAGAAGTTGCTACTACTTACAATGTATACACAAGCTTGGTCTGATGAATGTTACATCCACAAACCTATGGGGTATCCTTGGTGGACCTGTGGAGAAGGAATGCATCATCATTATATAGGCAATGCTGGACACCAATAAAACAATGATAATGGTGGTCAAGTAAGACAAGGGCTACGATTAGAACAGAGTGAGTAACTGCAGTACCATCATAGAAATAATACTGCCACTACCTGCAGTACCATCATAGAAATACTACTGCCACTATCTGCAGTACCATCATAGAAATACTACTGTAACTACCTGCAGTACCATCATAGAAATACTACTGCCACTATCTGCAGTACCATCATAGAAATACTACTGTAACTACCTGCAGAACCATCATAGAAATACTACTGCCAATATCTGCAGTACCATCATAGAAATACTACTGCCACTACCTGCAGTACCATCATAGAAATACTACTGCCACTATCTGCAGTACCATCATAGAAATACTACTGCCACTATCTGCAGTACCATCATAGAAATACTACTGCCACTATCTGCAGTACCATCATAGAAATACTACTGCCACTATCTGCAGTACCATCATAGAAATACTACTGCCACTATATGCCTTACAATCATAGAAATACTACTGCCACTACCTGCAGTACCATCATAGAAATACTACTGCCACTATCTGCAGTACCATCATAGAAATACTACTGCCACTATCTGCAGTACCATCATAGAAATACTACTGCCACTATCTGCAGCACCATCATAGAAATACTACTGCCACTATCTGCAGTACCATCATAGAAATAATACTGCCACTATCTGCAGTACCATCATAGAAATACTACTGCCACTATCTGCAGTACCATCATAGAAATACTACTGCCACTATCTGCAGTACCATCATAGAAATAATACTGCCACTATCTGCAGAACCATCATAGAAATACTACTGCCACTATCTGCAGTACCATCATAGAAATACTACTGCCACTATCTGCAGTACCATCATAGAAATACTACTGCCACTATCTGCAGTACCATCATAGAAATACTACTGTAACTACCTGCAGTACCATCATAGAAATACTACTGCCACTATATGCAGTACCATCATAGAAATAATAGTCACCAAACAATAATATCGTATCAGCTTTAATTACAGTCCAACCAATGAATTCATCTGTTTATAAGGCACATAGAACATTATGAAAAGCATTGCATAAAAGGTACGCCGCCCTACTCATATATGTCTTTATTTATACATTATGCAACTGAGCCAAGATAAACCATATAAATAAATCAATGTATGTATTGTATTGTTCCGGAAGCATAACATCAGTGGTGGCATAGTGTGCTTAAAGACATTTGACATATGACTCAGACATTGCTCAAAGCCATTAGACATATAGCTCAGACTTTTGTGAAAGACATCTGACATAAAGCTCAGACTTTTGTGAAAGACATCTGACATAAAGCTCAGACTTTCCTGAGAGACATCTGACATAAAACGCAGACTTTCCTGAGATACATCTGATATAAAGCTTAGACTTTTGTGAAAGACATTTGGCATATTATGAATTATTATTATTATTTAAGCAAATTAATATGTATGTATGTATTATTTACTCATTAAGGAGACTTATTGTTCAAATCGACATGGAATTTAAACAGTGCAAAAACGTAGATGGTGAGAACTCCGCTAGCAGACCACCAATATTCATGTTTATAATTTGATGTCAGAAATGAGTACCGTATTTTTTAAACAAATTACTTCACCAAAAACACAATGCAGCTTTGTTACTTTGATGAGATTGAAACAAATTACTTCACCAAAAACACAATGCAGCTTTGTTACTTTGATGAGATTGAAACAAATAAATACAAGACATAGTTTTTGTTTTAATTCATAGCCCCCACTCACAGGTAAACTAGACGATGTTAGTATTACAAATCTAAAGTAGCTTGGTATATCAATACTATATCAATACTATATAAGATTAGGGTTCATATCATTGTTATTATGTCTGAGATGTCACACTAATATGGAACACATGTCTGTGATGTCACACTAACATGGATCCACGTCTGAGATGTTACACTAACATGGATCCACGTCTGAGATGTTACACTAACATGGATCCACGTCTGAGATGTCACACTAACATGGATCCACGTCTGAGATGTTACACTAACATGGATCCACGTCTGAGATGTTACACTAACATGGATCCACGTCTGAGATGTTACACTAACATGGAACACATATCTGAGATGTCACACTAACATGGAACATATGTAAGTCTATCTCCCCCCAAAACCAGGGCGCTTCCCATGAACACCTAGCTAGTTCAATTCTAAGAATATTCAGCTAAACATTCAACTACCGGTATTTATATGACAATAATATTCAGCTAAACATTCAACTACCGGTATTTATATGACAATAATATTCAGCTAAACATTCAACTAACGGTATTTATATGACAATAATATTCAATAACACATTCAACTATTTCTATAATCAGAATATTTAATTACACTTTCAATTATTTCTATGATAATAATAGTTTCATATTCAACTATTTCTATCATCCTGGCAAACAATCGTCAGAAGCGGCACTGAGCACGAAGCTTCTTGGCACATTCAACTAGTTCTATCATCAGAATACTTAAGTGCACTCAGAGTTGATTAGATATTCACAAATTTCTGTTACAGTTTAGAAGATGTAGATGTTAAAATTACTTGTTGTTCCAAAAATAATATTTACGGAGGGTAGCAGTAATATTAATTCAATGGAGGCAATTTAACTGCAAGAAGCTAGTTCGATATTCCGCAAATCATAAGTTAATTTATGCAATTATCGTACCAACAGACCGATGTTCAAGACAGATATATTGTCACGATAGATATTATTATTATTATTATTATTACAGTGGTCTTATATAGCGCTATACCCCAGCCAATGTCCATGACGGACATATTTCATATTTTCACGACAGATAGATGCTCATGACGGACATATTTTAACGATAGATAGATGCTCATGACGGACATATTTCATATTTTCACGACAGATAGATGTCCATGACGGACATATTTCATATTTTCACGACAGATAGATGTCCATGACGGACATATTTCATATTTTCACGACAGATAGATGTCCATGACGGACATATTTCATATTTTAACGACAGATAGATGCTCATGACGGACATATTTTAACGACAGATAGATGCTCATGACGGACATATTTCATATTTTCACGACAGATAGATGTCCATGACGGACATATTTTCACGACAGATAGATGTTCATGACGGACATATTTCATATTTTAACGACAGATAGATGTCCATGACGGACATATTTTCACGACAGATAGATGTTCATGACGGACATATTTTCACGACAGATAGATGTTCATGACGGACATATTTCATATTTTCACGACAGATAGATGTCCATGACGGACACATTTTCACGACAGATAGATGTCCATGACGGACATATTTTCACGACAGATAGATGTTCATGACGGACATATTTCATATTTTCATGACAGATAGATGCTCATGACGGACATATTTTCACGACAGATAGATGTCCATGACGGACATATTTCATATTTTCACGACAGATAGATGTCCATGACGGACATATTTTCACGACAGATAGATGTCCATGACGGACATATTTCATATTTTAACGACAGATAGATGTCCATGACGGACATATTTTCACGACAGATAGATGTCCATGACGGACATATTTTCACGACAGATAGATGTCCATGACGGACATATTTTCACGACAGATAGATGTTCATGACGGACATATTTCACATTTTCACGATAAGTAGATGTTCATGACGGACATATTTTCACGACAGATAGATGTCCATGACGGACATATTTTCACGACAGATAGATGTTCATGACGGACATATTTCATATTTTCACGATAAGTAGATGTTCATGACGGACATATTTTCACGACAGATAGATGTCCATGACGGACATATTTTCACGACAGATAGATGTTCATGACGGACATATTTCACATTTTCACGACAGATAGATGTTAACGATAGACAGATGGTCACGATAGATAGATGTTCAGATACATTCCTGCCAGTTGGAGATGTATGGGACAAACAGTTAACTTATGCTGCATAGATAATGGAGCTCTGCTTGCAAAACTGCATAGATAATGGAGCTCTGCTTGCAAAACTGCATAGATAATGGAGCTCTGCTTGCAAACTAGTTTTATTCCTATCAGCTAGTAACGCCCATGACACCAGGGGCGTGTTCTCTGAACTTAATCGTAAGGGATGGTGCCACCAGCAGCGGACAGCTTTTCCTTTGTTTTAAATAACAATTGTCCCATAGACTTCATCTCAAGGAATGACCTGACCATCATAGGCTTGTGACATGCTCCAATGACTATGTTGGTCATAAATGACTTAATGGAGTGGTTGGCTCAGATGTGACATGCTCCGATGACTATGTTAGTCATAAATGACTTATTGGAGTGGTTGGCTCAGATGTGACATGCTCCAATGACTATGTTGGTCATAAATGACTTATTGGAGTGGTTGGCTCAGATGTGACATGCTCCGATGACTATGTTGGTCATAAATGACTTTATTGGAGTGGTTGGGTCAGATGTGACATGCTCCAATGACTATGTTGGTCATAAATGACTTATTGGAGTGGTTGGCTCAGATGTGACATGCTCCGATGACTATGTTAGTCATAAATGACTTATTGGAGTGGTTGGCTCAGATGTGACATGATCCAATGACTATGTTGGTCATAAATGACTTTATTGGAGTGGTTGGGTCAGATGTGACATGCTCCAATGACTATGTTGGTCATAAATGACTTACTGGAGTGGTTGGCTCACATACGTTACAGACAAAAGATCCCGTCAGAAACATTTTAAAACGGTTATCAATTTCGTCAAAAGTGCATTTTAGTTTCGGATTCTGAATTGTGCGCTAGCCTTACCATTTCACTGCGATGTATGTGGAACAGTTTAACAATTCAATTCGATGTACCCACATGTGGAACAGTTTAACAATTCAATTCGATGTACCCACATGTGGAACAGTTTAACAATTCAATTCGATGTACCCACATGTGGAACAGTTTAACAATTCAATTCGATGTACCCACATGTGGAACAGTTTAACAATTCAATTCGATGTACCCACATGTGGAACAGTTTAACATTTCAATGCGATGTACGCACATGTGGAACAGTTTAACAATTCAATTCGATGTACCCACATGTGGAACAGTCTAACATTTCCATAGCGATGTACCCACATGTGGAACAGTTTAACAATTCAATTCGATGTACCCACATGTGGAACAGTTTAACATTTCCATAGCGATGTACCCACATGTGGAACAGTTTAACATTTTAATGCGATGTACGCACATGTGGAACAGTTAAACATTTCAATGCGATGTACCCACATGTGGAACAGTTAAACATTTCAATGCAATGTACCCACATGTGGAACAGTTTAACATTTCAATGCGATGTACCCACATGTGGAACAGTTTAACATTTCAATGCGATGTACCCACGCCACACGTGGAACAGTTTAACATTTCAATGTAATGTACCCAAATATGGAACAGTTTAACATTCCAATGTGATGTACCCACATGTGGAACATGACTGGGTTGATATCTAGGTGCCATCTCAACACGGCCCACAAATTAACTAACCTTACAACCCCCGTGACAACCAGCCACTTGGCCTTGGGTTGTTAATAATGAACTATCCGTAAATGTCCCATTAGTACAAAACTTACATGTCGAAATGTTTCAACGGTAACAAGCAATTCCTTCCAAGCGTAAAGAAGCTATCAGAAGCTAGCAAAATGCTAATTTAGCAACACGTTTTCTCCTTAATTCTATTTTATTTGATAGCAATAGCATGTTGTATGTGAACTTTGGCCTTTGGTGCGCCCCTTTGGTATATAGGGCCCGTGTTTCTAGCGGTCGTATCGTGTCAATGCTCTATGTGCTAGTCTGTGTGCTGATAACTCACGTATTCAGAGAGAAAAGTACACCATCAACAAAAGACCTGCAAACATTTGGCCCAAGAACTCAATATTGCAATTGCTCAATTTGAGTCCATGGTCCACACTTGACGTCTTCAGCTGTCCCGATGACCTCTCCGGGCATTAATTTAAGAGATTCAATCATCCACATGTTATCGTTCACCACTAAGCTGTCTGGGGTTCTTGACCCGTCTGGCAGTCGTCTGATCGAATCCATAGTAAGATAACCTTCACGAGATAAACCCAGCACACCCGGTGTAGCACTCGATAACAGGAGCTAACTGTCCATCTCTAGTTCAGACCACCGGCTAAGGTGAACACTGCCAATATAGCAGGGCCGCAACTCGCTGACCACGACCAGTCTAGAATGGAAGATAAGCAAATGTTCACTCACCCGGTTCGTCACGTCCAATAGAAATGAATGATATCTTTTAAAAAGAACGAGGATAATTATTAGCCATGTTCACAAGACGATGAGATTTGAGCATACCTCAACAACACACAGACATTTTCACACGGCACGATCACATGACCTCCACCATCTTGGCCCCCACCTCCCCTCTCACAGGGTCAGGTAGCTGCCACTACTGCCCTAGTGACCCAGATTTGTTTGCTCCCCTAATCTCAATCGATAATATGGATTCGTTGTCCGCGGTGCGAGCCTCCTTCCCTCACCCGAGCTCGAGCCGCAGCTTGTGGCAAGAATGGAGCTAAAAGTAGAAAATGGCTAATTGATATTTTGTGGACTGGGTTGTTATAATAATTGCTGACACGCCAGTGGTTGGCAGGTCGCGCGGTATTGGATTTTGGTGGATGTCGGGGCTTTGCTTGACAGTGGGATGAATGGGGAAAATGATCCAAAGTTTGATCGATCTCTCCAACAGCAAAGGATGGCCAGATGATAGTAGATAATAGATGCGTGGACGATATAATAGATGCGTGGACGATATAATAGATGCGTGGACGATATAATAGATGCGTGGACGATATGGCCAGAAGATATAATAGATGGGTGGACGGCATGGAAAGATGATACAATAGATGCGTGGGCGGCATGGAAAGATGATAGTAGATAATATATATGTGGACGGCATGGAAAGATGATAGTAGATAATAGATCTTTTGACGGCATAGAAAAATGATAGTAGATAATAGATCTGTGGACGGCATGGAGAAAATGATAGTAGATAAGATCTGTGGACGGCATGGAGCAAATGATAGTAGATAATAGATGACTGTCATGTGTAGACAGAGGGGCAGACCTAATTACTGTCCTGATTAGACAGGGGCAGACCTAATGACTGTTCTGATAAGACAGAGGGGCAGACCTAATAACTGTCATGATTAGACAGAGGGGCAGACCTAATGACTCATGATAAGAAAAGGGGGGCAGAACTAATGTATGTCATTTTGAATGTAAGTCAAGCGACTGATTAAGGTGAATAGGATTGGTTCTGAACCAATAAAAAGAACCAATAGACAGTTCACCAATCGCCATTGCACTATTAGGCAGTTCCCCTATTGACAGTTTACCAAATAGACAGTCACCAATAAATAGTTCACCAAAAGACAATGTCGGAGGACTTTTCAAGAATTGCTAATAACAAATGGCCCTCGACATAGCATGAAGCCTTAGACACAGCATGAAGCCTTAGACACAGCATGAAGCCTTAGGCACAGCATGAAGCCTTAGACACAGCATGAAGCCATAGACACAGCATGAAGCCTTAGACACAGCATGAAGCCTTAGACACAGCATGAAGCCTTAGGCACAGCATGAAGCCTTAGGCACAGCATGAAGCCTTAGACACAACATGAAGCCTTAGACACAGCATGAAGCCCTAGACACAGCATGAAGCCTTAGACACAGCATGAAGCCTTAGACACAGCATGAAGCCCTAGACACAGCATGAAGCCTTAGACACAGCATGAAGCCCTAGGCACAGCATGAAGCCTTACACACAGCATGAAGCATTAGACACAGCATGAAGCCTTACACACAGCATGAAGCCTTAGGCACAGCATGAAGCCTTAGACACAGCATGAAGCCTTAGACACAGCATGAAGCCTTAGACACAGCATGAAGCCCTAGACACAGCATGAAGCCCTAGACACAGCATGAAGCCCTAGACACAGCATGAAGCCCTAGACACACCATGAAGAACTAGACACAGCATGAAGCCCTAGACACAGCATGAAGCCCTAGACACAGCATGAAGCCCTAGACACAGCATGAAGCCCTAGACACAGCATGAAGCCTTAGGCACAGCATGAAGCCCTAGGCACAGCATGAAGCCTTAGACACAGCATGAAGTCCTAGACACAGCATGAAGTCCTAGACACAGCATGAAGCCCTAGGCACAGCATGAAGCCTTAGGCACAGCATGAAGCCTTAGACACAGCATGAAGCCCTAGGCACAGCATGAAGCCCTAGACACAGCATGAAGCCTTAGACACAGCATGAAGCCCTAGACACAGCATGAAGCCTTAGACACAGCATGAAGCCCTAGACACAGCATGAAGCCCTAGACACAGCATGAAGCCCTAAACACAGCATGAAGCCCTAGACACAGCATGAAGCCCTAGGCACAGCATGAAGCCTTAGGCACAGCATGAAGCCTTAGGCACAGCATGAAGCCCTAGGCACAGCATGAAGCCCTAGACACAGCATGAAGCCTTAGACACAGCATGAAGCCTTAGACACAGCATGAAGCCCTAGACACAGCATGAAGCCCTAGGCACAGCATGAAGCCCTAGACACAGCATGAAGCCCTAGGCACAGCATGAAGCCCTAGGCACAGCATGAAGCCTTAGACACAGCATGAAGCCTTAGGCACAGCATGAAGCACTAGGCACAGCATGAAGCCCTAGACACAGCATGAAGCTTTAGACACAGCATGAAGCCTTAGACACAGCATGAAGCCTTAGACACAGCATGAAACCCTAGACACAGCATGAAGCCTTAGACACAGCATGAAGCCCTAGACACAGCATGAAGCCTTAGACACAGCATGAAGCCTTAGACACAGCATGAAGCCCTAGACACAGCATGAAGCCTTAGACACAGCATGAAGCCCTAGGCACAGCATGAAGCCTTACACACAGCATGAAGCATTAGACACAGCATGAAGCCCTAGACACAGCATGAAGCCTTAGACACAGCATGAAGCCCTAGCCACAGCATGAAGCCTTAGACACAGCATGAATCCCTAGACACAGCATGAAGCTCTAGAAACAGCATGAAGCCTTAGACACAGCATGAAGCCCTAGACACAGCATGAAGCCCTAGACACAGCATGAAGCCCTAGACACAGCATGAAGCGCTAGACACAGCATGAAGCCCAAGACACAGCATGAAGCCTTAGACACAGCATAAAGCCTTAGACACAGCATGAAGCCCTAGACACAGCATGAAGCCTTAGACACGGCATGAAGCCCTAAGCACGACATGAAGCCTTAGACACTGCATGAAGCCTTAGGCACAGCATGAAGCCCTAGACACAGCATGAAGCCTTAGACACAGCATGAAGCCCTAGACACAGCATGAAGCCCTAGACACAGCATGAAGCCCTAGGCACAGCATGAAGCCTTAGGCACAGCATGAAGCCTTAGGCACAGCATGAAGCCCTAGGCACAGCATGAAGCCCTAGACACAGCATGAAGCCTTAGACACAGCATGAAGCCTTAGACACAGCATGAAGCCCTAGACACAGCATGAGGCCCTAGGCACAGCATGAAGCCCTAGACACAGCATGAAGCCCTAGGCACAGCATGAAGCCCTAGGCACAGCATGAAGCCTTAGACACAGCATGAAGCCTTAGGCACAGCATGAAGCACTAGGCACAGCATGAAGCCCTAGACACAGCATGAAGCTTTAGACACAGCATGAAGCCTTAGACACAGCATGAAGCCTTAGACACAGCATGAAACCCTAGACACAGCATGAAGCCTTAGACACAGCATGAAGCCCTAGGCACAGCATGAAGCCTTAGACACAGCATGAAGTCCTAGACACAGCATGAAGTCCTAGACACAGCATGAAGCCCTAGACACAGCATGAAGCCCTAGGCACAGCATGAAGCCTTAGACACAGCATGAAGCCCTAGACACAGCATGAAGCCTTAGACACAGCATGAAGCCCTAGCCACAGCATGAAGCCTTAGACACAGCATGAATCCCTAGACACAGCATGAAGCTCTAGAAACAGCATGAAGCCTTAGACACAGCATGAAGCCCTAGACACAGCATGAAGCCCTAGACACAGCATGAAGCCCTAGACACAGCATGAAGCCCTAGACACAGCATGAAGCCCTAGACACAGCATGAACCCCGAGACACAACATGAACGCCCACTTCACCTTCACTTTAAATGACTACCTTGAACAAACTGGGTTTAAATGTCACAGCGTCTCATTTTACTGAGTAGCACCACACTGGCATAGAAACTAACTTTACTCAGTAGCACCACACAGTAACTAACTTTACTGAGAAGAGCCACACTGTCACAAGGACTAACTTTTCTGAGTAGCACCACACTGTCACAGTAACTAACTTTACTGAGTAGCAACACACTGTCACAGTAACTAAAGTTACTGAGTAGCACCACACTGTCATAGAAACAATATTTACTGAGTAGCACCACACTATCACAGTAGCTAACTTTACTGATTAGCACCACACTATCACAGTAACTAACTTTACTGTATAGCACCTCACTGTCATAGTATCTAACTTTACTGAGTAGCACCACACTGTCAAAGTAGCTAACTTTATGCAGTAGCAACACACTGTCATAGTCTCTAAGTTTATTGAGTGGCACCACACAGTATCTAACTTTACTCAGTAGCACCACGCTGTCACAGTAACTAACTCAGTGGCACCACACAGTAACTAGCTTTAATAAATAGCACCACACTGTCACATTAACTAACTTTACTGAGTAGCCCCACACTGTCATAGAAACTAACTTTACTGAGTAGCACCACAGTCACAGTAACTAACTTTACTGAGTAGCACCACACTGTCACAGCAACCTACTGTACTGAATAGCACAACACTGTCATAGAAACTATATTTACTGAGTAGCACCACACTGTCATAGAAACTATATTTACTGAGTAGCACCACACTATCACAGTAACTAACTTTACTGAATAGCACCACATTGTCACAGTAACTAATTTTACTGAGTAGCACCACACTGTCACAGCAACCTACTGTACTGAATAGCACAACACTGTCATAGAAACTATATTTACTGAGTAGCACCACACTGTCATAGAAACTATATTTACTGAATAGCACCAAACTGTCATGGTAACTATCTTTACTGAGTAGCACCTGTTATGAAGGATGACGTGCTCTTAGCACATCTATCTCGCGTCCCACGTGCATGACCCCTCGTGAACTCTCGTGACCGCCTTTGAAGTGAGGCTAGAAAAACCTTATTTATTCTAGTCAGGAGAACTGTCGAAAATAATAGAATATTCTGGATAAAATGGGAAGGCAAAACAATGCATTAGACGGTTCTAGACATTAGTAGGAAATGCCTATAAAAAGGGCTGACCGATAGAGAGAAGGAAGAGATTTCTCTTTTCCTTGATTACGAGGCATGCTGTGTGTCATTATACTATGTTGTGTGTAGAGATTTTTTATTTCCTCGTACAATTTTGTGCTCATTGTATTTTGATATACAGTACCGGTACCAGCAAATCTGTAAGTTTATAATTTTAATTATATTTCTCTTGCTGTTATTATTTAATTGAAGTTCACAAATTAAAAAGTTATTAATTGTAATTAGCTCTGGCCTTGATTGTCGTTTTATTTTGTATTATTTTTAAATGTTGGTATCGTCCTTTATTATGGACCGTTTCTAGAACGAGCCATAGTCTAAAATTAAGAGATTAAATTCTCAATTTATTACGGTCCGTAATAAATTGTGGGCTCTTCCGTGGATATATAGAATCCATATTGTTTATTTCTTACCAGCCCCCCAAATAAATTGGGTGACTCGTCCTTGGATGTTTTTGAATCCATAAATGTATTATTACACCAATAATAAATTGAGTGTTTGTGGATTAATTTACTAAGACTAAAATTTAGTATACGATACCATATTGTTAACGATACCAACAACAGAGCTAGTTGCAATTTTAAATAAAAGTATATTTTATAAGTGTGTTCACTGACCTTGAACATTTATAAAACTTATATTGTTATAATTTGCCTGTGTCAAAATGGAGTTTGATATTGTTAACCCATCAGTAGAGGCATTGGACAAATGTTCGAGAAAGGGGCTATTTTCCATTGCGAAAGACTTAGGAATTAATGTAGCTCATTCGGCGCTAAAAAAGACAGTACGTGATATGATTATCGTCCACTTAGTGGATGAAGATATTTTGTCTGAGGATGAACTAGCCTCAGTGACACAGCCGAATGATCCTAGTATGGAGCTCCAACTAAAGCTTAAACAAATGGAGCTAGATGCTCAGAGAGAGAAAGAACGAGAGCTTAAACAAATGGAGCTAGAGCTACAGAGAGAAAAAGAACGAGAGCTTAAGCAAATGGAGCTAGAGCTAAAAAGAGAGCAAGAAGAAAAAGATAGAGAACTACAAATAAAACTAAAAGAAATGAAAATTAAGGCCAATTTGGGAGCAATGGAAAATAGACTCACGGCTCCAGCCGGTCAGGGTTGCGATGCAATTAAATTTGCAAAAGTAATTCCGAAATTTGCAGAAAAAGAGGTGGACCAATATTTTGCAGTTTGAAATAACTGCCCAAAATTTTAAAATTCCTGAAAACATGTGGTCTACCTTACTGCAGCCGGCTCTGACTGGCAGGGCAGCAGAAGTTTTTGTGTCCTTAAAAGCGGAACAGCGTGGGGATTATAACATTGTTAAATCCTTAATACTTAAGGCTTATGAATGTGTCCCCGAAGCATACCGTAAAAAGTTTAGGGAGCTGTGGAAGCGGGGTGGCCAAACTCACGTTGAGTTCCTCCGGGAAAAGGAACGACTCCTGGATAAATGGCTGCACGCAACGAACACTGACACAGACTTCAAAAAGTTCAAGAACCTAATTCTGATGGAAGAGTTTAAGAATTGTTTTCGTGAAGAAGTACGAACACATATTGCAGACCGTGGCGAAGGTGACGCACATACGGCAGCAGTGTTAGCTGATGACTTCACCATTTCACATCAACTCTCAAAGAACCCATTTGACACCAGAAAAGACAGGCAAAATAGGGCAACAACATCGACTTACAGCAAACCTCCACAAAAGCCATTTAAGCCCGGTACAAAAGAAATGAGTGCAAAAGACACATGTGCCTACTGTAAAAAAGAAGGACATACGAGGGATGAGTGTTGGAAACTCAAGAAGAAAACTGAGAAGACCACACATCCTGGTACACCACACAAAGTCTCCGCTTGTACGTCTCGTCATACATCTGGAAACACATTTTCAAAAGTCAAAAGTTCTGGCTCTCCAGATGTCCATACAAACTTCAAAGAGGTTTGTCACAACTCATCAAAGAGTTTCAATATGAACAATAAGGCTAGTTTTACTGACTCCAGCCAAGTTCCTGCTTCGACTGCGAGTTTTATGAGCTTGTCGCCAAGATCCTTTTGCTCCAAGAAGAGGTCTACCTCCAGAGGGCGTCTTACCGAGGACTTGAGTGCAAGTTTTGACGACTCTACACAGAGTTTTACTTCCTCCACCCTAGCCGAATGTTCTCAAGACTCCAACAAGAGTTTGCCTACCAAGGTCCAAAATTCCACATCAGAAAACACTGATGTCATACAAGACTTCATGCCCTTCATATCGGAAGGATTTGTATCACTGCCAGGTGATTTTTCCAGTCTACGACCAATCAAAATCCTAAGAGATACAGGTGCTTCACAGTCCTTATTACTAGAAGGTATACTTCCCTTATCTGCATCTACTGCTACTGGAAGCAACATACTGTTGAGAGGCGTAGAACTAGGATGTATTGATGTACCTCTACATCTCATCTAACTCAAATCAGACCTAGTTTCCGGACCTGTGGTTGTAGGTGTCCGACCAACATTACCATTGGACGGCATCTCGTTGTTGCTAGGCAACGACTTAGCTGGTGGGAAGGTGATAGCCGAACCCATCGTAACTCAAGAACCCTGTCTCATGGAATCTCCAGAAATATACACAGCATGTGCTGTTACCAGGGCAATGAGTCTGAAGATCTCCGAAAAAGAGAGTTCATTAAAAAGTAATAAAATCCAATCTGAAATTGATCTGGGAACGACCTTTTTTTCCCAACTTAATGAAGAATCAAAGGATCACAAAACACCAACTCGAACACAACTCATTGAAGAGCAGAAGAATGATCCAGAAATCGTTAAACTTCGAGAGAACGCTATGACCAAAGAAGAAGCTGAGCAATTCCCTGTTTGTTACTTTTTACAAGATGACATACTTATGAGGAAATGGCGACCTCCAGACGCCAAAGCTGACGAAGATTGGAGGCTTGTTCACCAAATTGTAGTTCCTGCAATTTGCAGGAACGAAGTCCTCAACTTAGCCCATGATTCACCACTTTCAGGCCATTTGGGAGTGAACAAAACATATCACAAAATTACGTCACACTTCTTTTGGCCCAAAATCAAGAAAGATGTGGTGGACTACTGCAGATCATGTCATACTTGTCAAGTGGTAGGGAAACCAAATCAGAAGATACCAGCAGCTCCTCTTCAACCCATTCCAGCGTTTGAAGAACCTTTCAGTCGCGTCATAATAGACTGCGTTGGGCCTCTGCCAAAGACAAAATCAGGTCACCAATATTTGCTGACAATCATGTGTGCATCAACAAGGTTCCCAGAAGCTATTCCTCTTCGCAATATCAAGACTCCGAACATCGTCAAAGCACTGACGAAGTTTTTTACATTGTTTGGTCTTCCGAAGTCTGTACAGTCTGACCAAGGAACCAACTTCAAGGCTGGACTATTCAAACAAGTGATGAACCAATTGGGTATAGAACACTGCTTGTCGAGTGCGTATCATCCTGAGTCGCAGGGAGCGCTTGAGCGATTCCATCAGACATTAAAGAACATGATGAGAACGTATTGCCTAGAACAAGAGAAAGACTGGGATGAAGGGATCAACATGCTACTGTTCGCCGCAAGAGAAGCAGTTCAAGAATCACTTGGATTCAGCCCCTTCGAACTGGTATTTGGCCATACAGTTCGCGGCCCCCTTAAACTTTTAAAAGACACGTGGATGTCATCGACACCCACTGAAGGACTTTTGGACTATGTCCTAAAGTTTAAAACTAAACTTTTTAACGCCGTTAATTTGGCTAAGTCACATTTGAAGGATTCTCAATCCAAAATGAAAGTTTGGTATGACAAAAAGTCCAAATTCAGACGGTTTGCTTCAGGGGACAAAGTGCTTGTACTTTTGCCAATACCAGGACAGGCACTACAAGCTAGATATTTTGGTCCTTATGTAGTTGAGTCCAAACTTAATGACTCAAATTACATTGTGGTAACACCAGATCGTAAAAGAAAGAAACAGTTATGTCACATTAACATGTTAAAAGAATATGTAGAAAGAAAATGTGATGATAATTGTCCATCCTTAGAAACTAATGTTAACACAATCTCAACTGTAACTTCAGTAACTAAAGAAAATGTTACTGAAATATTTGACAGTGACCCAGAAAAAGTTTGTCATTACAAACTTAAAAATTCAGAAATACTGGACATTTGTCATTGTCGGAAAAAGATGTTATCAAGTCTGTTATTGCTGATTTTGTTTCACTTTTCCCTGACGTGCCTAATAAAACCAACATTGCTGTACATGATGTTGACATTGGCAATGCAGTTCCGGTCAAGCAACACCCCTATAGGGTCAATCCGGAAAAACTTGAAATATGCCGGTCTGAAATAAAATACATGCTTGAAAATGATATAATTGAACCAAGCTCTAGTAACTGGAGTTCTCCATGTATTTTAGTCCCAAAGCCTGACAAAAGTTACAGGTTTTGCACTGATTTCAGGAAAGTGAATTCAGTTACCAAGTCTGATTCCTTTCCGATTCCAAGGATAGACGATCTTATAGATCGAATAGGCGATGCCAAATATGTTACCAAGATAGACCTACTATCAGGTTATTGGCAGGTTCCTCTAACTGACAGAGCAAAAGAAGTCTCTGCTTTTTGTACTCCAGATGGTTTATACCAATATTAAGTAATGCCGTTTGGAATGAAAAATGCCCCAGCTACATTCCAACGTCTAGTTAACAATATTATTGCTGACCAGGAAAATTGCAGCGCCTATATTGATGATGTAATTATTTACAGTCAAGATTTTTCCAAACATGTAAATCAATTAAGATCTCTATTTACAAAATTCTTGCAGGCAAATGTAACTGTAAATTTAAATAAGTGTGAATTTTGTCATGCAACTGTGGAATATTTAGGTCACATAGTGGGTCAAGGTCATGTAAAACCTGTTCAAGCTAAGATAAATGCTATTGCAGCACTTCCACCACCCACTACTAGAAAACAGTTAATGAGATTTTTGGGAATGGCAGGTTACTATAGAAAATTTTGCAAAAATTTCTCAGTTATTGCTTCTCCCCTAAGTAATATGTTAAAGAAAAATGCAAAATTTCATTGGTCAGATGCCTGTCAGGAAGAATTCGAAAACATTAAAAGAATACTAGCTAATGCTCCTGTTCTCATTGCACCAGACTTTAACAAACAGTTTAAATTAGCTGTAGATGCCAGTGATGTTGGCATTGGTGCAGTTCTTTTTCAAGAAGATGACCACAGTGTGGATCATCCTGTTTGTTATTTATCAAAGAAATTTAACTCCCATCAGAAAAATTATTCCACTGTAGAAAAAGAATGTTTAGGTTTAATTCTTGCTCTACAACAATTTGATTTTTATGTCAGTTGTTCCTTACATTCAGTACTTGTTTTTACTGATCACAATCCTTTAACATTTTTGAATAAGATGGTCTCCAAAAATCAAAGATTGTTAAGATGGAGTCTATTTTTACAAGAATATAATATGGACATAAAACATATCAAAGGCAAAGATAATGTGATTGCTGATACTTTGTCCAGAAATTAATTTTCTCTGCACAAAAAATTATGTAGTTGATTATAAGCTATAAAGAAGCTTGTTTAATATTTTTTTAAAGTAAGAAGTTTATTTTCTTGTACTTGTTTAATGGAAAAGAATTCCATTTTTCGAAAAATGAAATTTTTTCTTTTAAGAGGGGAGGTGTTATGAAGGATGACGTGCTCTTAGCACATCTATCTCGCGTCCCACGTGCATGACCCTCGTGAACTCTCGTGACCGCCTTTGAAGTGAGGCTAGAAAAACCTTATTTATTCTAGTCAGGAGAACTGTCGAAAATAATAGAATATTCTGGATAAAATGGGAAGGCAAAACAATGCATTAGACGGTTCTAGACATTAGTAGGAAATGCCTATAAAAAGGGCTGACCGATAGAGAGAAGGAAGAGATTTCTCTTTTCCTTGATTACGAGGCATGCTGTGTGTCATTATACTATGTTGTGTGTAGAGATTTTTTATTTCCTCGTACAATTTTGTGCTCATTGTATTTTGATATACAGTACCGGTACCAGCAAATCTGTAAGTTTATAATTTTAATTATATTTCTCTTGCTGTTATTATTTAATTGAAGTTCACAAATTAAAAAGTTATTAATTGTAATTAGCTCTGGCCTTGATTGTCGTTTTATTTTGTATTATTTTTAAATGTTGGTATCGTCCTTTATTATGGACCGTTTCTAGAACGAGCCATAGTCTAAAATTAAGAGATTAAATTCTCAATTCATAACGGTCCGTAATACACCACACTATCACAGTAACTAACTTTACTGTATAGCACCTCACTGCCACAAAACTAACTTTACTAAGGTTTGTCTTTCTTTCTTGAAAAAAAAGTTTTTACGCCTCCGTTCATTGAGGAAACTTTCTCCCCCCCCCCCCCCCCCCAACAACCATGGACAAACCTGCTCCAAAGAAAGTAGTCCCGTAACATTCTCACCCAACAACTATGGACAAACCTGCTCCAAAGAAAGTAGTCCAGTAACATTCTCACCCAACAACCATGGATAAACCTGCCCCAAAGAAAGTAGTCCAGTAACTTTCTCACCCAACAACCATGGACAAACCTACCCCAAAGAAAGTAGTCCCGTAACTTTCTCACCCAACAACCATGGACAAACCTGCCCCAAAGAAAGTAGTCCCGTAACTTTCTCGCCCAACAACCATGGACACACCTGCACTAAAGAAAGTAGTCCCGTAACTTTCTCACCCAACAACCATGGACACACCTGCACTAAAGAAAGTAGTCCCGTTTTCTCTAGAACCCACTCGAAATATATAAATCTTTCATTGTTTTACTGCCACACGAAATATGATATATTTCAGTGTTTTACTGCCACCCGAAACATGATATCTTTCAGTGTTTTAATGCCAGCCAAAATATGATATTTTTCAGTGTTTTAATGCCACCCAAAACATGATATCTTTCAGTGTTTTACTGCCACCCAAAACATGATATCTTTCAGTGTTTTACTGCCACACGAAACATGATATCTTTCAGTGTTTTACTGCTAGCGTAATCCTTTCAAATCTGCTACTGCGACGTGACCATATATAAATCATGACAGAATGCCATCTCATGACAGAATGCCATCTCATGAAAAGTTCATACTAGGAATCAATGAACAGAAAAAACAAAGCAAAGTTAAAAGGATGAACAAATAATGTTCAAAACCTGTAACGTAAGTGGACTAAATGTCGAGAGTTGGGTGACCCAGGTAAAGTAGGGACTTATTCAATCGCTCAGCACAGCCCTATCTCGACAATTTTATTTCAACCATTGGAGAGGGGGGAGGGAAAGGGCCGCCTAAGCAAAGTGTTGTGTGACCTGGTGACCTACACTCTGGCGAGTTGAATGTCACTAGGTTTCTTGTCTTCTTAAAATAGACTTCACAATCCCAGCATGTCACGTGGGAAAACTTCGCCTGGTTAGCGCCGGTGTTAGCTGACAGTCGGGCTGGAACAATAATGTGCTAGTCACTAATAACTGTACTTCGCCTGGTTAGCGCCGGTGTTAGCTGACAGTCGGGCTGGAACAATAATGTGCTAGTCACTAATAACTGTACTTCGCCTGGTTAGCGCCGGTGTTAGCTGACAGTCGGGCTGGAACAATAATGTGCTAGTCACTAATAACTGTACTTCGCCTGGTTAGCGCCGGTGTTAGCTGACAGTCGGGCTGGAACAATAATGTGCTAGTCACTAATAACAGTGACACACCTCACCACCACAAGAGTGACGAGAGGGTAGCACGGTCCTCACTTTGGTAGAGGTAGGGTACAAGTAGAAGGCCTTAATGACTGTATGTTCTAGCACCCCCAGAGTGACGAGAGGGTAGCACGGTCCTCACGTTGGTAAAGGTAGGGTACAAGTAGAAGGCCTTAATGACTGTATGGTCAAGCACCACCAGAGAGACGAGAGGGTAACACGGTCCTCATGTTGGTAGAGGTAGGGTACAAGTAGAAGGTCTTAATGACTGTATGTTCTAGCAAAGAAAAAGAAGGAGGTGGTCAAGTAGACCATGTATATATTGAGGTGGTTTTATGGGAAGGGTTCTCAATCAAACATCAACGTAACCACAACGCCCGGGGGGGGGGGGGGGGGAGTGTTATGAATTAAGGTTGTCATCCTAAAATTTTCTTCACTGGAAGAAAACTTGTGTCTGATCCCCGCACCGGAATGATCGGGGTAGGGGGATAAAAAATATTTTAATAAATTACATATATATAAGTAATATGATAATTGTTTCGTTTGAACTTTGTGCATTTATCTTGTGTATGTAAACGACACTGACTAATATTTGTTTTTGATGACACCATCAGTCAGTAGTAAAATTCATTTAATAGTAGCCAAGGATTCAAACATCGTGAGAATAGATAGTGTTCAGTGAAAGAAAGAGTGCCGAGGGTGTCTTGTTCAGTGAAAGGGTGCCGAGGGTGTCTTGTTCAGTGAAAGAGTGCCGAGGGTGTCTTGTTCAGTGAAAGAGTGCCGAGGGTGTCTTGTTCAGTGAAAGAGTGCCGAGGGTGTCTTGTTCAGTGAAAGAGTGCCGAGGGTGTCTTGTTCAGTGAAAGAGTGCCGAGGGTGTCTTGTTCAGTGAAAGAGTGCCGAGGGTGTCTTGTTCAGTGAAAGAGTGCCGAGGGTGTCTTGTTCAGTGAAAGAGTGCCGAGGGTGTCTTGTTCGGTGAAAGAGTGCCGAGGGTGTCTTGTTCAGTGAAAGAGTGCCGAGGGTGTCTTGTTCAGTGAAAGAGTGCCGAGGGTGTCTTGTTCAGTGAAAGAGTGCCGAGGGTGTCTTGTTCAGTGAAAGAGTGCCGAGGGTGTCTTGTTCAGTGAAAGAGTGCCGAGGGTGTCTTCAACTCCCAGCACGTTACTTGCACGTTGTTGTTGACGTGATCACTCATGCACCCGGCAAATGATCTTAGAAATGCAATGCTGTTTGACGCGTTCATTCAATGATGCTGTGGGGACAGGCACACAAGAAAATCAAATGCTTGTATCTCTGTATACATTTAATTATCCAAGTGGCTATTCGTACCCGGGTCCCATTAGACTCAATGGTATTCGGATGTCATTTGTGGTCGTTTATTTTAATTAAACTGAAGAATTAAGTATACAAACGTATAGTCCATTCAATTATCTTTCATTTGAAACCAAATTTTGTCTTACAAACCCAACAATAATATTTTAATTAGTTTTTTAATCCCAACCTCTCACTTCTGGTACCCGGGTGCGAATGGTCGCAGCCTTTAATTATAACAGCGTCGCTCTCACAACTTCATGATTCAAATATTCAAAAACGTTGAATATTCCTCTCAGAAAAAATAAAATAAACAAGAAATAAAAATCAAAACAAACGTTACTTTAAAGTTTTCTTGAATTATTGAATTGGTGAAAATGTTTGAAACGTATGAGTTGATTATTAATGACATAGTGAGAAACGTTTAGAAACACCCCACTTTAAAGCTGCAGTAGCCGTTTGATAATTTTAAAATAGACTCACATAAAGAAGGGCCAATGTAGAACCGTTACCATCGGATTCTTCAAAACAATCATAGTGATTTTGCATTCTTTTACGGAAATCGAATCAATTTAAATAGGACAAACTATACATGGATCTGCTTTCGTATCCGGAAATTTGATCGAAAGAAATTTCGTCGACGGAAATTTGATCGAACGGAAATTTGGTCGAATCTTTTTTTTAGTTTACACGTTAAAATTTTGCGTCAAATTTTTTTTTGAACGCATTATTTTGTTTCACTATATAGTATATAGTTTCCGTTCGATCAAATTTCCGTCGATCAATTTTCTGTCTACGAAATTTCTTTCGATCAAATTTCCGGTACCCATGGATCTGCTTTGATGCAAATAAGTATCATTATTAAATGTACAATTAATAATAATGATTTTCTTTGTAGATCAGGGGCGTCAAAAAAGGTTGGGCGACTCTATATTACACAGAGAATCAACGTGCCTCAAGACGCAATAAATGTTAGAAATGTAAAACTCTCTTCTAATCTCTACATACATACTCGGTACTGTGTTGTCTGATTTACCATTGACTACATAGCAGGTAGCGGGGCATAGCTTCTAGTTAAATAATATGGACACATATTAAGTGTATACCTTCCCAGAATATGAAGCCGCCATATTTGTTCGTCATTAGACCCTTTTAAGCTTTGAACATTGCAGGTACATGCCACATTTAAGATGATCTTGTCGTACTAACGGTCGTATGATTCAATCTTTAAGGTGATCTTGTCGTACTTACGGTCGTATGATTCAATCTTTAAGGTGATCTTTTCGTACTAACGGTCGTATGATTCAATCTTTAAGGTGATCTTGTCGCACTTACGGTCGTATGATTCAATCTTTAAGGTGATCTTGTCGTACTTACGGTCGTATGATTCAATCTAAATGTATCTTATTGGCACATATTATTCCAAGAATGAGAAGAATCTTATAAGAACTTCATTTAAACCTGCAAATCACCTGCTAATAATCTTTTCCCCCATCTTTTTCAAATTAAAATAATATTATTAATATAATGGCTTGACTTTACAATGGCCAACTATTGTTTGAACACACCACACAAAATGAAAGTGTTGTATAAGGAGTTGTACTTTGTTCAGTCCATAAGGAGTTGTACTTTGTTCACTCCATAAGGAGTTGTACTTTGTTCACTCCATAACGAGATGTACTTTGTTCACTCCTTAAGGAGTTGTACTTTGTTCACTCCATAAAGAGTTGTACTTTGTTCACTCCTAAAGGAGTTGTACTTTGTTCACTCCATAAGGAGTTGTAATTTGTTCACTCCATAAGGAGTTGTAATTTGTTCACTCCATAAGGAGTTGTAATTTGTTCACTCCATAAGGAGTTGTACTTTGTTCACTCCATAAGGAGTTGTACTTTGTTCACTCCATAAGGAGTTGTACTTTGTTCACTCCATAAGGAGTTGTACTTTGGGGTGGGGGGTGGTTGCATCTTACAAGTATAGCAAGATATGCCCCATAATGGCCGGATGCATCTTATATAGCAAAAAAGTATATCAAAACAATATATCAAAGTTTAAAAATGTAACACAACGGAAATCAGTTTTATTTTTAAATGAACAATTTTATGTAACTGTGTTCTTTAATGTCTGCTTTTCTTTTTGATCATTTGTATTGTGAAGCGCCGTGAGCCTAGCCCTAGACTGGGGTACTGCACTATATGAGTGAGCCTAGCCCTAGACTGGGGTACTGCACTATATGAGTGAGCCTAGCCCTATAGGCTGGGGTACTGCACTATATGAGTGAGCCTAGCCCTAGAGACTGGGGTACTGCACTATATGAGTGAGCCTAGCCCTATAGGCTGGGGTACCGCGCTATATAAGTGAGCCTAGCCCTATAGGCTGGGGTACCGCGCTATATGAGTGAGCCTAGCCCCAGGGTTTCTTTCAGGCATACCTCCGGGAGCAAGTCAAGTGCCCCCCCCCCCCCGGGGAAAATGTGTAAGAAAAAATAATTTTTAAAAAAATACTCTAAATTTAATTTTTATAACATTTTTAAAAGTTATTGAAATGTGTGCCTTTCATCTATTACAATTATTGAAACAAATAAAATATCGCTTTGTTGATGATCCATATCGTTCAAGTTAATCTTGTTACAGGCTCGCAGAAATCGATTATAAATACTGTATTGTTTTGAAAATTGGCCGCTCCTGATCATAAGCTAAAATCTTACTTTTCCTTATTCGCAGATATCGGTATCTTTTATTTAATTACATTTTGCAGCTGCACAAGTTGAAAGACTTCTTAATAACACTGTATTAAACTACCTTTACATCGATATAAATGTCTATAAATTGAATATAGTTCTTATTAAGTAATAAACATTTGCAATCTGTTTTTAAATTATAGTGTATAATAGCATCATGCTTTAAAATCGTTTTTAGCAAACATTTTAATGTAGTAGATTCCATAGATGTATACTGACTTAGATAAAATGAAAATTAAAAAAAAGAATAATAATAATATAATTTTAAAACAAAAAATTAGGAATTTACCGGTTGCATACAAATAGTGGACATTTCATCAATAATTATTGAATCGAATGCGTTTCTAATTTTTTAACACAGTTTCGGGAACAGAGTAAAATGATTTTTTTTAAAAAAAAGTCTTTATTTATTAAATCTGCTTTCTCTGTTAATATGATAATAATAAACAATCTTCCCCAGCTGTTTGAACTATTTTGAAAAAATATTTTAAGATGATAATCCAGTAGAAAGAATATATTTATTTAAACAACGAATTAAAAAAAATAGAGTATTTCGATTATCTTGTAAATGCCATTTTTGGTAGTAGTTAAAAAAATATATATATATGGAATTGGTAAAAAAAATTGTATAATATTGACTTTGGTGAAACTTGGAAATATTTAGAAATAAACGTATTTTTTTGGTTTTTCTTTTTCGTTCAAAATGTAAAACTATTTTAGCATTTCTTTTTTTGGGATGGATCCGTTTTTTGGAAGGAACTCTTTTTTTTTTTAATTTTAATAATGTTTTGTAGTAAATTAATTATTTTTATGTAGTTGACCCCAAAAATATTTTTAAATAATAACGTTAAAAATACATTACTTTTCAATTTTAAAAAAATTGTTGCATAACACACTTAGTCAAGCAGAGACGTCGCCTGACTTTTTATGGCACCCGTGCTACTTTTCGGTTTTGTCCTTCCCTACCTAGCAGTAAAAGTTGATAATTTAATGTAATTACAGCCCAACATTAAGCCCCTAAAATATACGAGGCCCCATGCAGCTATACAGGTTGCAGACTTCACACGATGGCTCTTAGGTCAAATGACACATAAAATCTTAACTAAAATCTCTCCCGTTGCTCTCCAGTTAAGCATATAATGATGCGAAACTAAATTTAACTATTTTTAAAAAAATGCATTCTTGCATTTTGAATTTATCAAAAATTTTCCGGGGCCTATAAAGTTTTAAGGGGCGAATCTAAGCTATGGAGTATCTCTCGATAAAAAACATACCCTAAGGGCTCCCAACTGGTCTGAATTTATATAATATTGTGCTGGTGGAAGAGTTAGGGATGTCCTGTTTTATCATTATTTCTAGCGCTTCCCACCCAAATGTCTGAAATGTTTACATCAGTAGCGTTTCATCCCATTTAGGGCCCTGGCCTGCTTCGCAACATTCTTCCATTGGGATCGATTCGTCCCTTTACACCTCCATGCGCGAACCCCAAACCTTGTAAGCCCTTCTCTACATCGTCAATCTGGAGCAACAAAAACGATCTACAGGCTGAAACCTAGGGGCAGACGGCTCACCGGTCGACCAATCCGGCATACTTTCAATGTGTCCTGCCCAGGGCAGTCTGCCTTTTTTTTATATTGTTGTGACTATGGATGGGTATTTGTACAATTGATATAGTTCTTAGTTTGTACGGATTCCCAAAACAAAATTGTCTATCATTAGGTCATATATTTAGCAGGTTCTCTGCTTTTCTGGTAGGAATCAAGTCTCACTTGCGTAAGTTACTACTGGTCTTGTGATAGTGGTGTATACTGCCTTCTTTGTTCCCTTCGCCAGGTTTTTGCTTGAAGTAGCTTTTGTTAATTGAAATAAGAACGGTTGCATGCTGTTATTCTTTCTTGCACCTCCGATTGTATTTCCTCTTGCTTATGTATAGTCACCCCTAGATATTTTAAAGTAGCTACCCTCTCAAAGGCGAAGATGTTCATATTGATGAAGTCATCAGTGCGTATTTCCTGACATTATCACATATATTTCCTTCGCTTTATTTACATCAAGACCAGCTTTAACCGTCACATCTTCAAATTCCCTGAAAGTTTTAATTATATCATCATTGCTGTTTCTATCAAGTAGCGCTATATCGTCTGTGTAGGCCAGGTATTGCAGTGGCTGGCTTTATATAGTTCCTTATGGTTGTACCACCTCTCAGGTGCTCACATGTATGTTTCTAATGCTTTTTTCTAAAGTGATGTTGAAAAGGATACACGAATTTCCTTGTCTGAGGCTCAGATTGATTGGGAACTCCCTCAAGTACTCTCTCTGTACTTTGATTCTACTTTTGTAGTTATTCATCGTCATATGTATGAGTCGGGTAAGTTTGTTAAGGACTCCAAGTTCCAGCACAGCATCGTTCATGTATTTCATGTCTATGCTATCATAACCTGATTTGTAGTCCACATATAGTTGGTGTATGTTGATGTATTCTTAGCATTTTTCTACGAGACATCTAACAGTAAATATATGAACGTTAGAAATGCCCCTTCACACATTGTCTTAACGGGTTGAATCTAATCTTGTGTCAAAGGATTTTCTTCTGCGCACCACAACCAGAATGAATTTAGTTTATGTATGGCACTGAGGCACTATCTAAAGAAAAAATGACACCTGGGAAGACCAAATGTTCGCCCTCCCCCACTTATACGTCACTGACGTGAGTCTTTGATGACAGGGGACAAGATTCATTTTTACGCCCCCCCCCCCCCCCCCGCTAAACTCTGAAACCTATTATTTTCATCCAATAACACTATAGCCCATTAGATGCCCCCGCTAGTCTGGCGCCCGGGGACATATGTCCCATCTGCCACCCCTTAGCTACGCCTCTGGCCACTGACAACTGGCACTTCCCCCCCCCCCCCCGAACATCAAAAGTGCCCCCCAGGGGGAAAATTTCTGAAAGAAACACTGCCTAGCCCTATAGGCTGGGGTACCGCGCTATATAAGTGAGCCTAGCCCTATAGGCTGGGGTACAGCGCTGTATGAGTCCATTTTAACAATAATAATAATGATATAGTTTCAAATTTAACGAAACAATGTATTGAACTTTCTACCGCAAACACATTTTATTGGGAGGAAAGAGGATGTGTACATTTGTATATGAATAACCCGTACTGCGAGCGCGGCAACGCCTCCGAGGAAACTTGGAGGCGCCCACATGGGGTTTGCCTCTTCGTGGCGTGGCGGACTAGTAGGGTGGACTTGTCTACCCAAAGCCAAAAACCCCGGCAGACCGCATGACTCCCTACGCAACGGGAGTAGTAAAGTCGTAACATGATAACTTGTTGCCGTTGATGGATATGAAGCTTGGGTGGCGGTCAAAACCCATGCCGATGATTTTAGCTACGCGGTCGTGAGAAAGCCGCTCCTATGCAACCGTTTCGTCCCAGCTTTCCGTCCCGACCGAAGGGCTCCCTGGGTGGTGGAGGGTGGTAAGGCAACACCTTCCCTCCGGAGTTGAAGCAAACCCGCCCAGACTCTCAGGGAAAGTGGGCTGCGAACGCATTAAACGCAGCGTTTTCGGCCGACCGGGCGTCCCCCAGGTTACAGGGGGGAGGTTCCCGACGTGCTTCCGCACGGTCTGGCGCTTGCGCTCCGGCCCACCGACACCATTTCCTTATGTGACGTATCTCAATAACAAGATTTAAATCAGATAATATTAGTCGTGAAACAGAAGTTTTAGATTGTAACAATGATGCAGGGACACGCAGATCGGGACGTTTACCCACTGTGGAGTCATTAACACAAGTAGACCCATTGTGGAGTCATTAACACAAGTAGACCCATTTTGGAGTCATTAACACAAGTAGACCCATTGTGGAGTCATTAACACAAGTAGACCCATTGTGGAGTCATTAACACAAGTAGACCCACTGTGGAGTCATTAACACAAGTAGACTCACTGTGAAGTCATTAACACAAGTAGACCCACTGTGGAGTCATTAACACAAGTAGACCCATTGTGGAGTCATTAACACAAGTAGACCCACTGTGGAGTCATTAACACAAGTAGACCCATTGTGGAGTCACTAACACAAGTAGACCCATTGTGGAGTCATTAACACAAGTAGACCCAATGTGGAGTCATTAACACAAGTAGACCCATAACTTATAACTCATTGAAGTTGGAAAAGGAAATAATTGACTAAGATTTGCTTTGATACTAAGGACAACGTAATTGTCCATTTGTCCAATAAAATATACAGTTCAGGGGCGAGAATATGGGCTTTCGTCTCATATGCATGAGCAGATGTATGTACTCATACTTATATGATTAAAAATGTATAGTCAACATTTCGTGAAAATAAATGATAAATGTGAAAGATATCAATAGTGTTGAACTTTCGTGTGTGGATAATGATATCTAAAAACCCAATAATATCTAAAAACCCAATAATTTTACAGACGTGAAAATTTATCATTATAAATGGAAGACATTTTTAATTTCTATTTTCACAAAAATACAGTTTAGGGGCGTCAGCAAATAGGGTTTAAGATATTTTGTTGTTGTTTTTTCATTTTCGGGCTCCAAGCCCGAATTGTTGGTCAGGATTGCGCAGACCACATCAGCACTTAAGAGGCTCAAGAAAATATGTAACGACAAAAATATAGCCCCGTATCCAAAATCAAGCTGATGTGCTCACTAGACTTCTCCATTTTCTTGAATGCCTGTGAGTCCTGGACATTAACAGCAGAACTTGAAAGGAAAATAAAGGCGATGGAGATGAGATGTTTCAGAAGCATTCTTGGCATCTGCTATAGAGACAATATCACCAACCAATGAACAAGTGAAAGAAAGGATTCGTCAAGAAATTGGGCAGTACGATGACCTCCTGGTGTTGTTAAAAAAGCGAAAACTTGAATGTTTTAGCCACGTGACCAGAAAACGAGGGCTCGCCAAAGAAATCTTGCAGGGCACAACTAGATGAGGGAGAAGAAGAGGAAGACAGAGAAAAAGATGGGAAGATAACATCAAAGAGTGGACGGGAATAAAACTAGTCGATGCGTAGTGCAGAAGACAGAGAGGAATGGAGAAGGATATTTTTCATGTCAGCTGTGGTGCCCCAACGGTCCAAGGACTAAGGGACATGATGATGATGATGATGAAAATGCAGTTTAGGGGCATGGATAAATTTTATGAGATTCAGAATAGTTCTTAAAAACAAAATCATGTTGCAGACATATAGTTCAGGAGCGGGGCAGAGGTTGGGAAAACTTTTCATGAAGTTATCAATTGATCAAAATGCGTTAATAAATGTTACAGATATTTAAAATGGTGCATGCGCTGTTTGTTTTTTGTAAGTTAAGAACATGGTGGGACTTTTGTATACAATTTCTAGAAAATGTGTTTTCTTTGTAGTTCAGAGGCGTGAAAAGGAGGTTGAGTAGTCCTATATTATATAACCAATCGTGTTATTATCGTAATAATCTATAAATAGGCCCCTTTAATAATTCTGATTGACTATTTCCTAAATATACATTTCAAGGCCGATAAAAAAAATGTTGTACTTTATATTTTGAGGATACAAAACTTGAACCACAATACTTTAAACACAACTCAGTTACGTAAAAAATTGGATTTTTATATGCTGAGACTTTGCAATAGCAGGTGGAAAGTAGCGCAATATGGCTTCCCTTATTTCCCACGGTAACACCGGGTCATATCTTCTAGTAGGTCATATTCTGTAAAAGGACTGTTTCGGCAGTCCCCCCAAGAGTTTTGCCTCTACGTGGCGGGACAGACTAGTACGGTAGAGCAGACTACCCGAAGCTAAAAAACTCACGTCGTTACGTCGGTTCCCCAGGGCGAAGGTGAGAGATTACCACGGTAATCCTTCACCGGGGAAAGGTAAGAAAAGAAAGTCCAGCCTTTATTCATTTTATATGGCTAGTACGAACAACATTGACAACACTGGGGGGACCTCGAATCCCTCCCTCCCCTGCAGGTCGGTGACGGGGCTCAGGCCGACTGCAGGCGCTAGTGCTACTGGGGGCACTAGGCAAGGTGCCGCTGGTCACCTCCCCACTACCTTAGTAGTTATGCAGCTTAACTGCAACGGGGTCAGGGGGAAAATCCCAGAAATCACCAACCTACTCCACACCCGGGAAGTGGACGTAGCTCTATTACAGGAAACTTTACTGAAAAAGCACCCATTGCACATTACGGGCTTTTCAGTATACCGCTGCAATTGCGCAAATTGCCGAGGGCTGGTAACACTTGTGCGAAACCCCCTCACAGCGGAGCTGGTAGAGAGCAGAAACGTTGGTGGCACTGATACCCTGACCCTGAGAGTAGGTTTAGGAGGTAAGTTCTTTACCATTAGTAATATTTATAATACTCCTAGAAACACTTTATGCCTTCCACTACAAGGCAATACTCACTTCCAGAATAGAATTATAGCTGGGGATTTCAATGCCCATATGGGGGATATGGGCTATCCCGACACTAACGCCTCAGGGCGATATTTAGAGGAGGTCGAGCTCACGACCAACCTCATCAGATTGCAAAACAGTGACAGTGTTCCTACACTGCTCCACACAGGCAACAGTGCCATGTCACGGCCCGACATAACACTGGTCTCTGCCGAGCTCGAGGCAAAGATCCAGTGGGAAGTATTAGATGAGGTTGGCAGTGACCATCGACCGACCCTCATTACTTTAGATCTTGTGCTGACAAAGCCAAGGTTTGCTAGGAGGCACTGGTTGTTTGGCAAAGCCAAATGGACCCTGTTCCGAGAAAGAACAGAAAGCACGATCGCGGAGTCAGCTGGGACTCCCGATGCCTCTGAAAGCACCGACGCTGCATACAGCAACTTTGTGAGTGCAATACTCGCAGTGGCAAGAAAAACAGTCCCTAGAACAAACGGGACCCGCAAGTTCCGCCCCTTTTGGAATAAGAGGTTGGCTGAAATGGTTCGTGAACGAAAGAAAGCACGGGCCAAAGCTGGAAAGTTAAAGACGGCTGCTGCTCGTGCAGCTTACAACAAACTGACAGCCGAGGTCCGTAAGGAGGTTGACAGGGCAAAGAAAGAAAAATGGGTTGGTACATGTGGAAAACTCGACCTGAAAGACGGAAAAAAGGTCTGGCGATTGATGGACTCTCTATCCTGCATGGGAAAGGTACGTAACCTGCGTCCTCTGCAAACGACTACTGGCACGGCTACCACAGATGCCAAGAGTGCCGAGGCTTTGAATAAGCATTTTGCAAGGATTAACAGGAAGCAGAAAGAGACCAGAGAGAGCCGGAACCTTAACCGTCTTCGGAAACATGGAGAAGAGGCCCAACGGTGGGGACAGCATGACGAGATATTCACAGCCCCTTACACTATGGTTGAGTTGCAAACCGCCATTGACAAGTGCGACGCTGCCAAGGCACCAGGTCCGGATAAGATCTGTAATGAAATGATAAAAAACCTTGGCCCGATAGCGAAGACAAAGCTATTGTCAATCATAAACAGATCATGGGTAACTGGAATCCTACCCAGAGCTTGGCTTAGCGCTACCATCGTCCCTATTCCCAAAGAAGGGAAAAATCTCAATCACCCTAACGGCTATCGTCCGATCTCCCTAACATCGTGTCTAGGGAAGGTAGCCGAGAGTATGGTTAATCAAAGGCTGTACTGGTACCTGGAGAGTACCGACAGCCTGAGTCCAATACAGGCGGGCTTCCGCAAGGGAATGCAGCCTGTAGATCAAGTGCTCCGTCTTCTCCAGTCCATAACAGATGGGCTCCAGAAAAAATCACATACAGTGGCTGTATTTTTCGACCTCCGGCAAGCATACGACCGAGTCTGGAGGTCCGGTCTATTATTGAAATTGCAAAAGATGGGAGTAACTGCCAATATGTACAGGTGGATTGCCGGTTTCCTCACAAACCGGACAATAAGCACGAAATTCGGCAGTGAAACCTCCAGGAAAAGAACCCTTGAGGAAGGGCTCCCACAAGGGTCAGCCCTCAGTTGCACACTTTTCCTGGCATACATTAATGACTTGCCACAAAACTTGGTAACCAATGCCGCGATGTATGTTGATGACTTGGTTATCTGGAGCACCGGTAAGGATGTCCACCGCCTGCAAACGCTATTACAGCAAGACCTTTCGTCTATCAACAGGTTCATGCAGCGGTGGCATCTGGAAATCAACACCGAGAAGACGGTCTATTCGCTATTTACCAATGGGCGAACCATTCTCAAACAGGAGATTGAGCTGAAGGTGGGGGGTGTAGCACTCAAATGGGACAAGCAACCGGTTTACCTGGGAGTCAAATTGGATCAAAAGGTGCAAATGCATAATTTTGTACAAGACCTCTGCTCCCAGGCGACCGCCAAGCTCAATCTGGTGAAAAAATTAGCTTGCACAAGTTGGGGCGCGGGCGCAAGTACGCTTAGAGCGCTACTCCTAAGCAGTGTAAGGTCGGTAATGGATTACAGCATGCCGGTCCAATCCTTTGCAAGCAAAACTGCATTGGAGAAGTTGGGTCGAATCCAGAATCAGGCTCTGAGATTCATCTGTGGTGCATTCAGGACCACACACACAGCTGCTGTAGAAGTCTTGGCCAATGTGGAACCGCTAGAAATTAGGAGGGAGAAGGCTATTTTAAGTACCGTAGAGAGGTACCGACGGCTGACAGAAAGAGAACCGTCGTATCAAATGCAGAATAACTGGGTTGCGGGCAGAAGACTAAAAAGATCCTCATTCATGCACCAGGTCGTGGAGCTTGAGAGGACCGTCGATCTGCCCCAGAATAGAGAAAGGCTGACCCGAATCCCAGTTAATCCGCCGTACGCGGAACCCTCACGTCCTTCCATACACTTGGCCTTGACCGACCCGGCAGTGACAAAAAGGAGCCCTGAGCATGTTCAGAGAGCGGCCGCCCTTGAGACCATGGATTTGTACTCCGAAGTACCTGTAAAAGTGTTCACAGACGGATCGGCCAATCTGAGAGAAAGCACTGCTGGGTATGGTGCGCTCATACTATACCCAGCGGGGGGGGGGGGGGGGGGGGCAGAAAGTCAAGAGCTCTCCGGACCCTGTGGGACTACAGCATCAAACTTTGATGCGGAGCTTGAGGCTATACACAGGGCACTGGAGAGTGTGTATCACACACTGAGAGAGAACGAGCTTGCGGGGCTCGACGTGATCGTGTTCTCGGACTCAAGATCTGCTCTCGAGATCTTGGGAAAGAGACAGGGTAGCACCCACATGGTTGACGTCATCTTAGATGACGTGTGCAAAATCGGTGAACTAGGAGGCAAGGTGACAGTGCATTGGATACCTGGCCACGTCAACATCAGTGGCAATGAGAAAGCGGACACTCTTGCGAAAACCGGGGCCGCCCAGCCTCAGCCAGAAACACCAATGACTGGATTGGGAATAAAGAACTGGCTGGCGGACCATTTTAGGAAAAAGTGGTACAGGCAGTGGGCGGACAATACGACCGAAAGAGGCGTCTATTCGAACATGCAAACTCCTAGCAAACAAGACCCATGGTGGGGGTTAGGCCGAAAGCAGCAGAGTTTAGTGACGCAAATGCGCACCGAGCATTGCCCCATAGGCACGTATTTCTGGCGTCTAGACAACAATCGGGATCCCACCTGCCGGCATTGCAACCTGGTCCCGGAAACGCTAACGCATCTGTTGACCGATTGTCCCTCACTGGAGCTTCCGGGGGAGGCCAGGGCGGAGGGGGAACCCTATGTGAGGAAAATGTTGTATGGCACAGCTCAACAGATGGAGTTGATTGCCAATTTACTAGCCGGGGCCTTAAGAGAGTAATCTCTGGCCCTCACCAGAATATGTGTGTTAGTTAGTAGGTCATATTACATCAGAACGGTAGATCATGGATGCGCAAAGATTTCAAGGATTATAATGGGTAGCTACATTAAGCTGAGTAGCAATGTTCAGCTCTCTGATGGGTAGCTATACTAAGCTGAGTAGCAATGTTCAACTCTCTGATGAGTAGCTATACTAAGCTGAGTAGCAATGTTCAACTCTCTGATGGGTAGCTACACTAAGCTGAGTAGCAATGTTCAACTCTCTGATGGGTAGCTACACTAAGCTGAGTAGCAATGTTCAACTCACAGATGGGTAGCTATACTAAGCTGAGTAGCAATGTTCAACTCTCTGATGGGTAGCTACACTAAGCTGAGTAGCAATGTTCACCTCTCTGATGGGTAGCTACACTAAGCTGAGTAGCAATGTTCACCTCTCTGATGGGTAGCTACACTACGATGAGTAGCAATGTTAACCTCTCTGATGGGTAGCTATACTAAGCTGAGTAGCAATGTTCAACTCTCTGATGGGTAGTTAGACAATACTTATTTCCGGTGTTACATATTTAAACGTTGATATATTGTATGCTGTACTTATTTTTGGCTCTGATATGTCGAACACGACAAAAAACAATAAACCAAACAAATAGCACTCATTTCAAGTGATCGGAACAACACCATGATAATCTGCCAGTTGTTCTGGGAAATGTCAGACTCTCGCGTGTTTCTCATGACCAAGTCAAGCAAATGTTTTTAAATAACTAGTTTTTGAATAGTCTAACTTGTAGGAAGCCTAAAGAACACATATCACCAACTATGAGACTCATCAAAGAAATACCCGTATATTAAAATGTGGACATTCGCAAATAGCGTCATGTAAATGTCAATAGATAGTAGCAAAAAGTCAGTCAACGAGAACCAAGAGCTGGGATATTTCCAAAGATCTGGGATATTACAAAATCCCTTGAGAACAACTTTGAAATCTTGAGTTGAAACATTTCCATATGTCCCTGATATTAATATAAATATTTATATACACTCGGATACACATATATTTATATTTACCATCTGGGGAAATGTTTGGGCTAAATCTAGGGATTATTGAAAAATCTGACTGAGCATTAGACACAAGCTTTACAATGCCACATAATCTACTTTACTGTTTTACCCAGGAGTATGACACTACGTGATTGTAAGATTTATTACTCTGACAGAGATTGGGTCAATTAATTGACATAAGCCGTTCTCAGACCCTCCATGTTGCACAAAGGGATAGGACAATCGGTTACACAACGGGCCAATATCCCATGTGTATAATCCAGTATCCGAGGGCCCCAACACCACGTCTTACCTAGGACGGCCGATCAGTCCTATATTCCAATTCCAGGTGTTTAACCGAGTATAGAAGGGCAGGCCAAGTCAGTATGCCACGGCTGTCGTCTCTGTGGTGGAGTCCCGAGACAAGTATGTCAGCAGCAACCATTTTAACAAAGCACTTTTGTGTTTGGCGATGAGTGTCACTGTTGACAGCGTACAGGGTAAGCCTATGTGGATGGAACTGTCAGGGTGGATGGAACATCTTAATTCGCTTGGTTGGGTAGGCCGATCTTTCAGCAGATGTAAGAAATATGAGAAGTCGCTGTTGTAATGAATATGTTAATATGGGTTTCAATTTACCATGATAAAGCTTTATGCACCAAATTCTTAAATTTGCATGCGTCTAAAAGAGTTAAGATGGTTGTTTGTATATTAAACCAGGGCTGACCAACCCAAAAGGCTCTGCAGACCACTTTGATAGCGAGTAAACCAAGGCTGACCAACCCAAAAGGCTCTGCAGACCACTTTGATAGCGAGTAAACCAGGGCTGGCCAACCCAAAAGGCTCTGCAGACCACTTTGATAGCGAGTAAACCGTTCGTGGCTACATGAAAATACACCTTATATTGTCATTCAAAATATTTAAATACACAAAAAATAAATATAGAACTATAAAGTCTGGGGGCCAATTTGTTGGAAAACTTACTGTATGGGCCCTTTTGTCAGGATCTATTTGTCGGGGGGGGGGGGGGTCTAAATTACAGGAGGTCCCTTTGTCAGGATCTATTTTTAGGGGGTCTAAATTACAGGGGGCGGGGGTCCTTTTGATGCAGGCCCTTTAGACAAGACCGACTTGTCGGCGCCAGTTTTTCTCTCGCTGCATTGAAGTGACAAACTATAGATAGGAGAAATACGGGAAGGACTGTATTCAATCTGAATCAATACGAAATATACACAGGGTAGAGGAAAAGTTTCAGCTCGAAAGTTTGACGGGAAGATTGTTTATTAGCCGTCCGAACATTTTGCTTACCAGGCTGCCAGCCAGCCAGTCAGTAAGTCAGTCAGCCAGCCAGCCAGTCAGTAAGTCAGTCAGCCAGCCAGCCAGTCAGTAAGTCAGTCAGTAAGTCAGTCAGCCAGCCAGTCAGTAAGTCAGCCAGTCAGTAAGCCAGCCAGCCAGTCAGTCAGCCAGCCAGCCAGTCAGTCAGTAAGTCAGCCAGTCAGTAAGCCAGCCAGTCAGCCAGTCAGTCAGCCAGCCAGTCAGTAAGTCAGCCAGCCAGCCAGTCAGTCAGCCAGTAAGTCAGCCAGCCAGCCAGTCAGTAAGTCAGCCAGTCAGTAAGCCAGCCAGCCAGTCAGTCAGCCAGTCAGCCAGCCAGTCAGCCAGTCAGTAAGTCAGCCAGCCAGCCAGTAAGTCAGCCAGCCAGTCAGTAAGTCAGCCAGTCAGTAAGTCAGCCAGCCAGCCAGCCAGTCAGTAAGTCAGCCAGCCAGTCAGTAAGTCAGCCAGTCGGTAAGCCAGCCAGCCAGCCAGCCAGTCAGTCACGGATAAAAGCGAAGTTAATATAAAGGATTTAAAAAAGGATTTTAAAATGTTTAACAGCAAGGACTGAGTGGGTGAGATTAGCAAAGATGGTTGATGTGAATGCCCTCTTGCCCGCATTGAAAGGCGCGGTGGGTTATGGGGCGCTGGTAGAATCAAAGAAGGCAAGGGAAACAAAGAAATATGTTTTAAGTAGGAGACAAATGACAAACTGTCCCATTTTTTAATATAAAAACAATGTATTTCATGACTTGTAATGTCTCTCCTCCTCTCAGCCATCTTTGTGAGTTACGAGTTTCAAATTAAATGCGTTTGTTCTGTCAGATATGTGGCACAATGCACTGCTGTGTTTATAGGATCTTACTATCCCGTTACAGAAAATCTCAACAGGCATAATTAGTGTTAAACGATAAACGGTTTTTGGGATAATGTCCAAACCATGTTCGGAGGGTAGTTAGGTAATTGGCCCTGAGGTCAAGCTATCTGGGTTAGCTGCTAGTAAATTACCCGGATGTGGCTCGCCACAGAAGGTAAGTTGTATTCAGCAGGTCACTAAATCCCTGATAGGGGGACCCAAACATGAGTTGTGTCACGTTTTCAGTAGGTTACTGATAGCTGGGCTGCTAACAATTGTTAGGCGCTCTACGGTGAAATCTACACTTGGCTGTGCCGAGTGATATCAGGGTCAGGTCAGGTAAAGGTAAACATTGGGTCAACGTTACTCTC
Source organism: Omphiscola glabra (assembly GCA_964017045.1). Taxonomy (NCBI): domain Eukaryota; kingdom Metazoa; phylum Mollusca; class Gastropoda; family Lymnaeidae; genus Omphiscola; species Omphiscola glabra. The sequence goes on along the minus strand of OZ024796.1, from coordinate 53,226,178 downwards.
TTTCAGGGTTAACTTTAAGGCACTTTGATATAGAAGCCATCATGATATTATTATAATGAAAAAAATTGTTCCCATTAGTTGACACAAATTCAAGGCTTAGTTATTTGAATATGTCGTGGGCATTTGAATATGTCGTGGGCATTTGAATACGATGTGGGCTAAAATAGCCTCTTAAATGAAAAACAATTTTTTTTTTAATTTGCAAAAACTAAATATTTAAAAAGGGGAGGGCGGTGTCTGACAGAACACTTTAAACAAAATAAACCAGTGATTGTGTTGGTCCCTTAATGCAATAGAAATCTAATGATGGTTAGTTTGCTCCTAGACCGTTAAAGTTTGAGGCCAACACGCGCTTTAAATGCCTTTCACTACAACGGGCATTTATGAACATGTTAAGAGCTACGGTGGATCGTGTTTAGAGGCTACAGTGGATTGTGTTTAGAGGCCACGGTGGATTGTGTTTAGAGGCTACAGTGGATTGTGTTTAGAGGCCACGCGTGGATCGTGTTTAGAGGCTACAGTGGATTGTGTTTAGAGGCCACGGTGGATTGTGTTTAGAGGCTACGGTGGATCGTGTTAAGAGGCCACGGTGGATCGTGTTTAGAGGCTACGGTGGATCGTGTTTAGAGGCTACGGTGGATTGTGTTTAGAGGCCACGGTGGATCGTGTTTAGAGGCTACGGTGGATCGTGTTAAGAGGCCACGGTGGATCGTGTTTAGAGGCTACGGTGGATCGTGTTTAGAGGCTACGGTGGATTGTGTTTAGAGGCCACGGTGGATTGTGTTTAGAGGCCACGGTGGATCGTGTTTAGAGGCTACAGTGGATCGTGTATAGAGGCTACGGTTTATCGTGTATAGAGGCCACGGTGGATCGTGGGGCAAAACAATAGTTTGAGAAACACTGCGCCAAGCCCACAGGTGTGTCATGTTAATAATAATTATACATCAACGTACTCAGGGGTGTCTCATTAATTACTTTTGTTACAACCGATGTAAAGGTCTGCACAGATATGTCGATGTAAAGGTTTGCACAGATAAGTCGGTTACACCAACACCCCCCCCCCCCAACCCCGTACCGGATGAGACTGAAGAACTATAAGTCAGTCAACTAGCTCTCCCACATTGCTGTATAATGTAAAAAGCCAAAACTTTATGTCACATCTTTCAAATGTACAATAGTTTGATATTAAATTATATGTGCATCAAAGTATCGATAGTATTGAGTAACGATATTATTGAAACAGTTTCAATTGAATATAAAATAAGTTAACAATTTTAAAATGTTCGTTCTACAAAACTGATTCTTGAACTCTTCTTTGGGAAACAGTTGAATATTATGTCACTAAAAACTTATGCAGGTCTTCAACAGTTTCTGTTTAAATAACTAAACGATTTTTTTAAAAAGTTATTTGAAATAAATATTGTAATACTAAAGATATATTTCATATGTATTATTCACCCTAACTATTCCGTTTGAATTAATAAAGGGGAGTAAGCATATAAATCTTATAAGAATAAGTTGTCACTGAAGCTAAGATGAGTTACTCCAACTAAATGATTTCATTTTGACTTGGTTCAAAGACTTCTAGCAGTTGTCTATATTATTGAATGGTGTTGTTCTAAGCCAGCGGTTCTCAACCTTTCATAGGGGTCGCCTACGACCATCTGAAAACACATATACTCTACACTTATAAAGCATGAAAGAAAATAATTTTGTTGTTGGGGATCTTCACAACATAAGGAATTGTATTAAAGAGTCGCGGAATTAGAAAGGTTGAGAACCAATGTTCTAAGCAATGACTGAGTCGTGTCCTTGGGAATAACTTCATCACAACAGGTGACTAAATGATGATTAATGTTTGGGATTGTAAGGAGCCAATTAGGGCACAGTTGGTTGGCTCAGTGCTCTCATGTCCTTCCACTGGTCACTACCCCAGGTACTGCTCAGTGCTCTCATGCCCTTCCACTGGTCACTACCCCAGGTACTGCTCAGTGCTCTCATGCCCTTTCACTGGTCACTACTCCAGGTACTGCCCAGTGCTCTCATGTCCTTCCACTGGTCACTACCCCAGGTACTGCCCAGTGCTCTCATGTCATTCCACTGGTCAGAACCCCAGGTACTGGTCAGTGCTCTCATGCCCTTCCACTGGTCACTAGCCCAGGTACTGGTCAGTGCTCTCATGTCCTTCCACTGGTCATTACCCCAGATACTGGTCACTACCACAGGTACTGGTCACTACCACAGGTACTGGTAACTACCACAGGTACTGGTCAGTGCTCTTGTGTCCTTCTACTGGTCACTACTCCAGGTACTGGTCAGTGCTCACATGTCCTTCCACTGGTCACTACCACAGGTACTGGTCAGTGCTCTCATGTCCTTCCACTGGTCACTACCACAGGTACTGGTCACTACCACAGGTACTGGTCACTACCTCAGGTACTGGTCAGTGCTCTCATGTCCTTCCACTGGTCACTAGACAATGCACTAAGTGAAGCAAGATTGAGTCCCTGCATCCAAGCTGATTGCCATCTTATTATCCTTACAAAAATGCTCAAGATGCTTTAATGGCCTGGGTAATAATTTGGTGCCAATAAGAAGGTCCACCGGGGCCAATAAGAAGGTCCACCGGGGCCAATAAGAAGGTCCACCGCGGCCTCTAGACAAGAGAAAGGTGATGCTTTTCAGATATCACTTAGTTTGCCACATTCACTTTATTGCTACAGATTATGTGATATATCCTTACATTATTACCATGCTTTAGTATTAACTGTCTTTTGTGACTTTCTCCAAAGGAAAATATCACAATAAAGTAAACCGTTGGGACAGTGATATTATCTCCAAAACTTTGGTTCATCTCAAGGTAAGATGGGAAGAAATTTTAAAGAGACACTTGGCAATATAGCAAACAATACATTATATACAGTCTGTCCCAAACTCTTCATGTGGCCACACACTTTGTAGACATACATCATTTGGCCACACACTTTGTAGACATACATCATTTGGCCACACACTTTGTAGACATACATCATTTGGCCACACACTTTGTAGACATACATCATTTAGCCACACACTTTGTAGACATACATCATTTGGCCACACACTTTGTAGACATACATCATTTGGACACACAGTAAGTCAGGTTTCTCAGTAAACCAGGGTTAAATCAACAATGTTAGAATCTGTGGGACAATACATTAAGTGTAAAACTAGCTGTGTCAATATGTCCACCATTTGCAAGCTCTTATCACATATGAGCTGAATGGCTGTGTCAATATGTCCACCATTAGCAAGCTATTATCACATCTGAACTGGATGGCTGTGTCAATATGTCCACCATTAGCAAGCTATTATCACATCTGAACTGGATGGCTGTGTCAATATGTCCACCATTAGCAAGCTATTATCACATCTGAACTGGATGGCTGTGTTAATATGTCCACCATTAGCAAGCTATTATCACATCTGAACTGGATGGCTGTGTCAATATGTCCACCATTAGCAAGCTATTATCACATCTGAACTGGATGGCTGTGTCAATATGTCCACCATTAGCAAACTATTATCGCATCTGAGCTGGATATATATCCAAGTTCTTTCTTTCATTTTCCATTTCCAAATCACAATCTTGTCTCCAATTGCACAACTTTGATATAACGCTTTTATTTTCTCCTTGTCCTTCCATGATGGTGTTTATTTCATTTGAACATTCAAATATGTCATCAAGATGCAGATATGTCATCAAGATGCAGATATGTCATCAAGATGCAGATATGCCAATTTTGTGCACAAAGTTTGGTATGAATGAAATAAAATTTGTTTTGCTTATTCTCCTGTAAAAATGTAAGCATCATTGCCTCAACTTGCAAACACCACACAGAACTGACCTCCTGACACCACAAGAACTGACCTCTTGACACCACAAGAACTGACCTCTTGACACCACAAGAACTTAACTCTTGACACCACAAGAACTTACCTCTTCACACCACAAGAACTTACCTCTTCACACCACAAGAACTTAACTCTTGACACCACAAGAACTGACCTCTTGACACCACAAGAACTGACCTCCTGACACCACAAGAACTGACCTCTTGACACCACAAGAACTGACCTCTTGACAACACAAGAACTGACCTCTTCAGGGCCAACAAAGTCTTATGTGTAGCATCAGCATATTGTCTTGCTTGAAAAGCTCTCATTTTAAAATACCATTCGCACCATTTTTTTTCTTAATTGTTTCCAGTAGTTTTTAAGTCTAAAAAATTTGTGAATTCTGGTATGGCATATTTTAGTGCAACATACCTACACCCTCCAGAGGACATACTATTACGTCAGGACATACTATTACGTCACGACACACAGTTGGGATAACTCTGCCTTAAAACAATAAAAGATTTGCTTATTTGAGTTGCGCACTTGAAAACCACCGCCTTAAGGCAACTTAAAATGAAAGTACAAATTCTAATTGAACACACCAACGAACATAACTGATAAATGATTCACTCTGGTTGAAATTTTTTTAAAGAATTATCTGCCTGCTTCTCAATGTTATAAACATGGCTCTAAGATTGAAACAAGATGTACGATAAAGTCATTTTAAAAAATGCCCTGCGTTACCACCTCTTTATGTTTTTTATCTCATCGTTGTCATATGGCTCATTAAAGAACCATCAAATTTTCATAAATTCATTTCTTAAACAAATAAAGTTTTAGGTCTGTAGGTCATCAGCAAGTGCAAACGTAACTAACGTCAAACTCAACAAAGGGTTGTTAAAAACGTAACTAACGTCAAACTCAACAAAGGGCTGTTTAAAAAAATGAAAATCTTTGTCTTAAAGAAAATAGGGTTTTTATAAAATGAGAAGAAAATGGATAAACAGTGTCTCAACTAACGACAAAATGATGAGTACATACGGTGAGGTGTACCTTCGTAGCCGCTGTCGTTAAAATCACGTCTAACAAACTGGACATATGGAACTCCTGGGAACCTCCCTCGTAGACCTTTGGTGATGTTCCTGCCAAGAAGCCAACCCTGAAACATTCAAATACAAGCCATTAAATGACGATTCACAGCAATCCCTCAGAAATTATTTGATTAGTACCCTCTCATTATTGCTTCATCAAAACAAATTTTAATGCAGATGTCAGTAACTGTTATGTAGACGACTTGTGTTTACTTCATGCTTTCCCCGTGCATGAACTCTAGAAGACAACAAACTCGTGACCGCTTTTAAGGTGTGGGTTAGCAAAACTAATAGTCAGTTTCATTCAGAATTTTATAGAAGAATCTGGATAAAACTGGAAAGCAACACAATGACTCAGGCGTTTCTCAATAAGATGAGTAGAATAGACTATAAAAGCCTGTGGAGACAAATGACGAAGAGGCAGATCATTGATCATGAGATTCTATCATGTGTGTTATTTTCACTACAAGACAGTGCTTTGTTTACTGTGTATGTGTAAATTTCTTTTCACCATTGTACCACTTTTGCACATTGTACCGGTGCCAGCCAAACAATATACTGTAAGTCAATAGCTTAATTTTTTTTTTTTTGATTTTGTTATTTATTATAATTAACACATGAAAAATTATTAATTGTAATTAAATTAACCCTGGTTTGAGTATCGTATTCTTTGTTATTGTATTTATCATTTGGTATCGTCTTTTGTTATGTACTGTTTTAGAACGAGCCATAAATACTTAAATAAGAGATTAATTTCTCCATAGTGATAACGGTACGTAACAGTAACATAACTTAGACAGGGTCCAGGGAGAGATGTGACCATTCAACTTAGACAGGGTCCAGGGAGAGATGTGACCATTCAACTTAGACAGGGTCCAGGGAGAGATGTGACCATTCAACTTAGACAGGGTCCAGGGAGAGATGTGACCATTCAACTTAGACATGGTCCAGGGAGAGATGTGACCATTCAACTTAGACAGGGTCCAGGGAGAGATGTGACCATTCAGTGGCAGATCATGAGTTTATCATTAGATGTTAATGGATGAGTGACAATTAGAGATCCGATGGGAATCCCGTCCTCCCCCACCTTGAACCCTGCTGACAACCGAACCTGAACTTCTATGTCAATGAGCATGAAACAAACCTGAATGTTCCATTGCAAACCTATTAGATCAAACAGTGTTTTATGAATGTGACATATCACTACTTAGTCCAGAAATGTGTAAACCAAAATGATCTTCTTTTAATCAACCCCCACCCTCCAACACCCTTTCATGCATAGGTGGACAAATTAAACAAAAACATTATGTGGCCAACCCATTTTCATCCTGTGACAGCAACTGGTATCGTTCAAACATGATGATATAAAGATGTGCTTGAGTGGACAGAGGCATAACAGCTCAATTGTATGAAGATCATATTAGATAAACAATTAACAAACCTAGACATGCAGCAAAATATAAAAATTGAGAAAAGACAGGATACAGACCTGTTTACCCTCAAACTCTTAAAATCGTACAATGTCATCACAAAATCATTAATACATTATCTTAATAGTAAAAAAATAAACATACAGTATATATAATGTATACGCCCCAAAATCGTACGCCGTACGCCAAAATCGTAAGAGTAAACAGGTCTGGGGATAGAAAACGTCCATTGCCTTTGTTGTTTAATCATGTGCCCTTATTTAAAAATCTAAAACCAGTGTAAAACCGGATTTCTAAATCCGATCACCGGTTTGCTGAGGAAAAAATTGTTTTACAACCCTATTTATTACTTACGATTTTTCTGATTTTCAGTTTTGAAACAAGAAAAATGGTTGAAAACTGATTATTTGTTAAAATCATTATATAAAAAGAAGGAAAAACTCTACTTAACATGAAAAATAAAATAATAAACCAATAGTAAACGTAGTTTTATTATAATTTAAATAAATGCTTTTTAATCAAATAAAGATGCTAATGCATAAAATTGGTAGGAAAAGTTGTCCTCCTTTCTATTGCAAAAGTTTTTGTCTGATTGATAATAATAAATTGGCACATCGCAGTCTGGCATAATTTTAACACACACACCCCACCCTAATAAAAAATGGTTACAACCTCCCTAGTTATTACAGAACATAATCCTAAGTGGTAACAAAACCGAACCCCGAACTTAAGTTGTTAATGAACAGAAACTTCTAAAAGAGGGTTTGATTCCCATCTCTAGTAACAATACAGACCACAAAATAATTTCACTGCTTGAGTTGAGAGAACTTTATTTCCAGGTCATCAACCTGCATGGAAAAATATTATTCAACTTTCTCAAAAAAAGCTCATAACTGGTTTGCCTATGAAGATAAATCAATGCTTGTAAAATGACTAGGGTCAAACATTTGTCTTAAACCGTCAATTTTGTTTTTAAATACACACAGCCAACAAAACATTTGCCAAATATATAATTTTAATTGATGGACTTCATTGAGTTTAGTCGGGCATTGTCTTGTGTTTAATTGCAAGCATCCTATGACAGGAATAAGACTGCTTTCTACTGTAGTATAACTGAAATCCAGCAAACACTTTCCCCAGAGCTTGGCTCTCTCTCACTACCGCATTCCATTTTCACCACCTTCCCTGTCTTCACAATCTTATGTTGCAGTGTCTGATTATAATTGACCATATATATTATTATGAATTATTGTGTGCTTTGACAGTGCATACAAGTGCCCAGAAGTGTTATACAGGTTAGTGCTCCAAACGGCTGCTATGTTTACAGATCCAAAATATCAACACCCAGTGAAGAACTAACAATCACTGTGTCTCAAAATTATCTGAATGCAATACAGGAGAGGTTTGTAAGCTGACTAAATCTTTTTACCTCTATAAATAAAATAAAAAGTATGAGAAAAAACTATTTGCTCAATAGCTATGTTTGTTTTGGTATAGTCTTTTTTTCATAATTTCACCCTATTCAGTTTCCGAAGGGTAACTAGAGAAAAATGAACTCACCAAATGGCAAATCATTAATAATTCAAAGTTAAAACTTCTCTACACATACCTGTGGCTTCTCTGAAGGGCCAGAGCTCAAAGAGGAGACGTCAACTTCCAAACTGTCTCCAGGATCTATTGGAATGTGCTCACGACCATGTCCATAGTCAAGGGGGTTGTAACGATTGATGCACTCGAAGTATAACACCTCCCCGTCTGACATTGCTGATGAAAACTCCTGTCATGAATGGGCAGGTGATCTGAGGAAGATCGGTTTGTACTATCGTAAAATAATTCTCCTTTTAAACTATATTTAACTGGAATAAAACAACATTCCATGTTAAAAGGCCTAAAGAAATAAGTCAATATATGTGGACAGTTATTATTTTATTATTTTAAACAATTTTTAGAATACATAACACTTTCTAATGCTAAGCTGATTAAATTAGTGGTTTCCAACGGGGGGTGGGGGGGGGGGGGGTGTAAAGAGCAAATATAGTTGGACAGCTCAAGAAACCCATTTTAAGGAAATATAATATACATGTAAAATTATATTCATTATAACATAATGATTTTCATAAATTAATTTACAGAATGTTTAAAGACTCAAATGAAGACTTTAGCACATATCAGAGTTGACAATGGTTTACTGGTCAGCATGTGTGGTCAGTAGCTGTATCAAAATTTACTATAGACAAAGAGCCAAAACCAAGCTTTGTATTTCTTATTTCTTTGCTTACATGCCTCTTTACATGTAACAATAGTTTTTATAATTCTGACAGGATATTTCAAAAACTAATTTTTTTGTTATATATATATTTTATGTGAAATTCACATTATATATAAAGCAAAAGATGGCCATATGGCGGAGCTCAAATACCTTTTCGCCAAACCTTATAGTAACTTATGGCCAAAGCTATACATCATGTATGGAGTCATAAGTAATGACAGTATCTCAGACTCCAACAATAATATTTTAAATCGTTCTTTTTTTTCCTTCCAAATGAAGCATGAAGTATGTAGAGAAACTCAAGTAAATCAGCAAAGATGCATAAGGGCATTGGAGTATACCTCTGAAATAAAGAGGCAGTTGTATTTGCCTTGTGGTGGGAATGTGATATTTCATCCTCCATTCATACTGAAATTTGAAAGGACAAACTGCTTACATTGCACTGTATAGTGTTAAACAGACAATTCTGGCATGATGCCAAACAAGCCAAAGGATTACTCTGATATCTATGAAATACAATAATTCTGTTCCTGCTTGCTTTATTAAATTTCTTCCTGTTTTCCTTCCTTGTGTCAAATGTTTAGCATATCTACAATTTAATGGACATACTTGTTCAAAGCAACCATCTATTTTATGAAACCAATAAATTGTTAAGAATTAATAAATCAATTTTTAAAAAAAATATATATATTCTGTACTGACCAAGAAAGAATATCTTTGAATTTTTATTTGTTTATACAATGAACATAGAAAGATCAGTAAAATTTAAGAGGGAAAAGTTAAGCAGTGTTACAATGCTCTTTGTTTATGCTCCATGAGAAATATTTTAAGCTGCTCAAGATTTTATCCAGGCCCATTTCTAAGATTGTTATTCCTGCATAACACATTGGAAAGCAGAATAAAACTTGGCCTTGTAAAATAACAGGAAGAGAGTCCTTGTTAGATTCTATAAGCAGGATGAGCCTAGTACTTTACAAGCACACTGTGTCTAGTTACATCTCATTGCTCTTAGTCGTTGTCAGAGGGAAGGGGGAGAGAGAAATATGCAACTTGTTTATTTATTTATTTTTTGTGAACAAACTAGATCAATATCAATTAATGTGAAATAAAATTTGTCTGATTTGAATCTCAAGCGGAATTTTTAATATTTTAATAAATCAAATCTGCACTTTTTGTTCATAACTATTAAAAGGAAAAAGAACTTTGTCAAAAATTATATTATATTTTACAATGTTCTTTTAACAACTATTACTTATTTCATTTATTTTAGTCTCAACCCTGAGGGGTGATGGGATATCCATTTTTCAAGGGCTTATTAACACATTAACAAAACTGTGATATGAGACCTGCTCTTACTCATACTTGAACTGCATACATAACAAAGCTGTTCATCTCAAACTGATAGTAGTCCACTTGTAATCAATTGTAATAATATGGAAGGGATGAACATTTTAATTTAAACATTATCAATGGATTGACAATGCTTCAGTTTCCTGAAGCATATTAAATGCTCTTTAAATTAACTTTTTCCTAACAAAATTAGTATAATAAATTATATGATAAGGCCTTGATTCAATATTTTTTAAATTACTGTACATTTTAAAATTCAAATCATGAGTGATTTTTCAATTTGAAATTTACAGTAATGATGAACAATTTTGAGGCCTGATATAAGAATAAACGTTTAGTACAATATACAATATGTTACACATCGAAAATCTTTTCACGATTGACATTTTTCTATAAATTCTACATGTTTTTATTAATTTTTTAATCTTTTTTATTTTAAAAATATTTGTCTTACTCAGTTTATAGAGAAGCAAAAACCAAGTCTGCAAAATGGTAGACAGAGACTGAGATGAATTGATGATGTGGAGATGGCTTATTATAAGCTGGGGTTCACACATGGAGACAAAAAGCCATGATTTGTCTACCATGGGCTGTAGCGCCATTGATGATGATCAGAAAAATAATAAGAAACTAAAATTCATATCAAAATATATGTTCAAATTGATCCTATTCAATATGATAAAGGTTTGACACGCAATAAAATCACTGTAAATGCAGGGACAGCTGTGAATATGAAGAGAATCCAGTCCTTCATCAATAACTGCCTAAGAAGGATTCTCGGGATTCACTGGCCCGTCAGAATCAGCAACCAGAAACTGTGGCAGCGGACAAAGCAGAAACCGGTAGAACAAGAGATCCTCCAGAGAAGATGGATCGGCCATACACTCAGGAAACCTGCCTCCAGCATAACTAGACAAGCCCTGAACTGGAACCCTCAAGGAAAACAGAAAAGAAGCAGACCGAGGAACATTTGGCGCCATGAAGTGGAAGCAGATACCAAGACACTTGGCCACATTTGGGGTGAGGGATAGATTTAGGGTTCAGGTTAGGGTGATGGATAAATTTAGGGTTCAGGTTAGGGTGAAGGATAGATTTAGGGTTCAGGTTAGGGTGAGGGATAGATTTTGATGAGGTCGAGATAACCGGGAAGTACCTTAATTTTTTATGGTCCTTACTGCTGTACACACTTATGCATGCTGTCAAATTCGACCTTATTGACCATCTCAGCCTTAGCTTAAATTGCTCAGTGGTTTTTAACCCAGGTCTGTGAAAAAGGTAACGCCATTAAAACTTGGTACAGCTAGATCATGTGGTGAAGTAGAGGGGAACAATTCAAGGAGAATAGTTTACGTTGATATAGCAGATCAAGTTGGAGATGAGATTCTGACTGTGACAACTGTAAGAAGAACTTTTAATAACACAAACATTTTGTACTACATGCGAAATAGTGGCTGCCAAGAAAAAGTGTTATTTAACACTTGTGGAAATGGGAAAAGCAGTTTACTGACTTTGGAGACATTGAATTAAATGGCTAAGCTAACGTATATGTTAGACATATTTACTTTTGCTAAATGAAACTATTCCTCTTCAGGGAATTGGCAAAAATATTTTTACACTAAGAATAACGGCAGTTGTGTTTATATGAAGCTTGCTCTTTGGAATGTCCAGCGCACAAGGATGATAGAGAAATTATTCTATTTTTTTTTCAAATGAATGTTTTATTGTGGATGACATTAAGAGTAAAGCCATATTTCTTTATTTTAATGTAAAAATTTAAGGTCTTTTGAGTTAATCTCAAAACTATAGTCATTATTACCCTGAAAGGGATGATCATTGCAAAGCCTACTTGTGGGTTGATAGTACCAGTATGATTTAAATAATGTCCCAACGTAAATCTTAATACTTGTTGAAAAGAAAACCCAACCCAGTTGGTGTCTGATACCCCTCTCGGTACTTTGACAGAAATTTTCAATATTGTCCTATTGTCATAAATTATATATCATATTGAAGGGGTAGCTATAAGCTTTGCAAAAATACCAATTTCATCTTTCTATCTTTTATAGAATTGAAGTTATGAATTTTTTAGTGAATTTTTTGAAGCCCCTTCTTTATCTTTGTATTTTACTACAAAAACGTGTGACCGACTTACCAAATTTCTGACTTATTTGCCCAAAACTTTTTTATTTTACAAGATAATGCTACTATATTTTCAGGAGACATTCTCAATTCAATATTAAACACAATGAACAACAAAACTTTTAAATAACATCAAGACTTTGTATTTTGAAACAAATTATTTTAGGGTATGTTAAGCAAAATGTGAACAGAAAAATTGGAAAAATCATTGCTGATAAAAAAAAAAATACCGGTACTTGTTTATTGAATTTGAACGAATTATATGCTTGTGTTCAATTTTAAATCAATTCTTATATTTATAAAAAGGTAAGAAGTCTTTTTTTCTCTAAAATCAAATGCATGTAATTATAAATAAAAATTAATCAAAATTAATAATTTTTTCTCTACATTCAAACGTGCCTCCTTGGAAGGAGTTCTGCAATAGAAAATTTTCTCTTGTATCTGAAATAAGCCTAGCAAAACATCTTATCATATTAAATCATAATCCTGACTCTACACTACACAATTTCTTATTTCTTTTAAATAATTTAAATTTTGTGTTAATTAAAACTACCTGTCGTTTCTTTTTTATTTTATTATTGTTATTAATAATATTAATTATAATTAGACATTTTTTTCTACTTCTATTTTATGTCATTACAAGTACTTAAGAATAATTTAAAATTTATGATTAAATACCTTATTTAATTTTAAAATATTACTTAAATTTGGCCTTTAAGTGCATTTGTAGTAACAGAATAGTATTGGTTCATTAAGTATAATTAAGTTAAGCTTAATTTAGCAAGTAGACTTAGACTACGACACCGGGAGTTCTCGCATTTCTATTATTTTAATTAAGAAGCAAGTTCCCATCAGTTTAATATTCATAATTTCAATTTATTTGTATTATCTTATCAATTTCTATGATTTTTTAAAGTATGTTTTATATATTTACTTAGATTTATTCAGATGTTTAAAGATTACAAAAGGATTTAACTATTATTAAATGTTATTTAGAGCCGTGTCTATCATCCCGGTGAAGACACAAAATCGGTCGCCATTTTTTTTTCTCCCGGTGATGAAGGTTGACCTTACATGTGGAGTGCTGTAACATTCAATTGAGCTGGGATAATTGACTATTTCAAAGTTATTAGCAATCCAAATTAGATGATACACATGAGCTTTTGCGTTTCAATCATGTATGAATGCTCCAAAGAAGTATTTAAGACATTTATAGCTTACCGAGAGTCAAAAAGTGACTCAGGAAAAAAAAACGGGGGTTCCCCTCGTTGGGTAAATTGTATGAGCGTCACCGGAAGACAAACAGTAAACGTAATCGATGACAAAATTAAGTTATAATTAGTAAACTGTGACGTAAAACGCATAAATACGAGGTCACCGTAGAGGCGATTATTAAATGGCCATTTTTTTCCGTATTTTTTCGAGTGCGCAGAAGGGATGCGCAAGTGACTTTCAAAATACCTAGCCTCATATTATTAGCATTAACTCAGAGTCTGTTTCAGGTTATTTGTAGTGTAATTACCAAGACCTGCAACTACAATTTACGTTTTAGTTTTATCAAATTCTGAAGCATTGAATATAGAAATTAAGGTAATAGGTAAATGACAGTAAATGTATTTAACAGTTTAACATTAATGATTAATCTATTTACTAAAATTACTGTTTATTTAACCGTTAACCACTTGTCTTTCACTTATACTTTTACTTATTGTTTCCATATAAATATTGTTAATTAATATTATTAGAGTTAGACAAAGAGGCCTAAAAATAAATTAATTTCTAATATTCAATATTCTATGAATCAGTAAACGTACCCAGAAATGACCGAATTTAGAATAAGTTCAAGAGACTACACACACTACACTTGACTTGTCGGCTGAGACTGGAGTTAAATTAATTCATTAAAAAAATAAATTCAAGTCAAAATGACTATATGAAGCAATTATAAATAAATACAATATCATATATCCACCAAAATTTCTTTTAAAAATGTATACCTTGTGTACAAATATTTTAACACACCAGTGCAATTTGCTGGTTACACAAAACATTAATAGCTAAACAGGAAGCAATACATGGATGGATCCCGCCATGATTTGTCACGTGACAATACAATTTGACATCCGGATTCTAATTATTTGTAATTGAAGTACTCATTGTTATTATCTTATAATGCGGTACTGCTTTACAGTCATACTCAATGAATTCATTTTAAAATATAAAGATAACATTTATCATTATATTTTACTAAATATACTTGATCATAATTTTGACTTAGGAAAATTAACTTATTTGGTATATGTTCGATTCTAGTATCGATAACATAGAAAGTTATTAGAGCGTGTCATTACTTTACTGAGTCGCTACTGTGATGTGTTGACACATTTGGTGCAACGTGTTAGCGTATTAGAAAACGAAAGTAGAAACACGCTACTAATTTATTTAATGTTTTCGTGTTTTTTTTTTGTTGTTGTTGTTTCTTGATGTTTTTTGTAAAAGACCGGAGTAGCTTTATATAATATTAATATTATCGAATGCCTAACCTAATATTTAGTAATTATAATATTATACATAATAATAATTATTAATACTATTAGTAATTAGTAGTAGTAATAGGTCGACTTCAAAAATCTATTAATTAAGTTTTTAACTAATTAATTAACAATTAAACTTAGTTAAGTAAGATCAATTTTTAAATTCTTTTTATGTTCCAGTTTCAGTTATAAAAATTAGGTCAAGGTAGACTAGATTTAACTAATATTTTATAATAATGTACTTTTAAAGTTAAAGACTGTTTACTGTGCTGTACTGTGTGTGTTTTACGCTGTGTTACGACTGTTTTTAAATTCAATAGGCCCTAAGACTATGTTCCTATATTATTGGCATTGGAGTCTATATTAACTTAGTATAAAGTATACATGCTAAGGCTATTTGATTAATTTTGACTTTCACTCGTGATTCGGTGCTTTGCGGTACCCCGCAAACTAGTTAACTACTACTACTACTCTACTCTGTTAACTATTAGTACCGTAGTATTAGTGCGGCATTTTTAATGCCTAAACTGAGACTAAACTCCACTAATGTAGAGTGCCTAGAGACTCTAGGCGTCTAGGCTAGAGCTCCGCAACCGGTATAGTCTCGTGTGGTACTACTAGTGTGCTGGGGGCATATACCATGGCCATGAAAATGAAAGTAATTTTTTGTTTTTTGACTGAGTGACTCGGATCTGTGTAAGTGTGGGGTCTGGGCCTAGGTATGTCTGGGCCCTGGGTTGTGTTTTGTACACGAATCTTGTCGCAGATATGTTCGGGGCATTGAAGGCAGCCATTTACTTTTACTTTGATGTCCTTTCACACGAAGTCCGTGGATTCATGCAGATTTGGACTGGAGCATCTATTATTTCGCAATATTGACAATGAAAAATGCGATATTTTTGTTCAATGATTAGTGAAACCCGTGGAAGTTAATTAAAGATTAAAGAGGCAGAAAAAGTATCGGTCTTCCCCGGGCGGCACTAGATCTATATAGCCACGGCGGGCCACGGGCAACAAAACCATTAGACCAAACTTGACATTGGCAATGGAACCATTAGACCAAACTATACAGTTGGCAACGGAACCATCGGGTCAAACTAGACAGTTGGCAACAGAACCATTAGACCAACCTAGACAGTTGGCAATGGAACCATTAGACCAAACTAGACAGTTGGCAATGGAACCATTAGACCAAACTATACAGTTGGCAACGGAACCATCGGGTCAAACTAGACAGTTGGCAACAGAACCATTAGACCAACCTAGACAGTTGGCAATGGAACCATTAGACCAAACTAGACAGTTGGCAACGGAACCATTAGACCAAACGACAGTTGGCAACGGAACCATTAGACCAAACTAGACAGTAGGCAACGGAACCATTAGACCAAACTAGACAGTTGGCAACGGAACCATTAGACTAAACTAGGCAGTTGGCAATGGAACCATTAGACCAAACTAGACAGTTTGCTTGTACAGTACATAGACATTTAAATAAAAACCTGCAAATTCAGCCCTACCCAAATGACACCTCTGCTTGTAGACGTTTATGAAAAGGGCGTCTGGTCCTCGGATGTTGTTTGGGCTATTTATAATCTACGTCACTATTTTCAACACTAACAAGTAGTCTTATGCATTGTTATAAATCTTCACTGCTGTCAACTTTTGCTACTAAGAGATGTCTTTAACTTTTTTTTAAAAATTCAACCCATCCCAGAATGCCTTTTAAATTGAAAGTTTGAATTTTATAAATGTAGCCTATTATCAATCATTCAATGGAGAGTGTCCTTCCTTTATCTATCACGCAACTGCACATTTAGGCGCATTTAAAAAAAAAAAAGTGACTCCACACACATATGAGAACCACTGCTCTGTTCGATACAGTTTTGTTTTCTATCAACCATAGTCACAGATATTTTTTTCTCCCATGGCACTCACGAAGAGTAGATTGTTTAATAATGTAAGCCTATGCCTCTACACCTCCTAAAGTCGTCACCAACATTATGCCAAATTTCTTGCTCGTAGAATTTCGCCATGCTGGAGACCATGCCATAGGGCATAGGGAAACAATGCTTAGCCTACAACAAAACTATTAAGATTAGTTGTGTGCTTTTTAAAAAAATTTAACCACTCCCCCCCCCTCCCCCCCCCCCCCCCCCCCAAAAAAAACCAACAAACAAACGAAAAACGCAGCCACTACTGGGATTGTTTTTCTGGATATCATTCTCTTTTCGTGTCTGATGTAGGTCACATGTGTAGGCCTGCTCCCTCAGACTAACAGGTCACGTCTGCTGGCAGGCCAGAATGTCGTGTACACAGAGTGGCCTACATTAATTTTTGCTAGCTGGTTGAATACGACAGCCTTAGGTTAGAATTTGTCCTTTCAAACGCTGTGCCTAGTAGTTAGCCACTACCATAGACTATGCAGGACCCATGCCAATGTGAATGATGGACTTTAATCAGCATTGCGTGAATGCATTCGAAGATCGTTAATATTTTATTATGATTATGAGGGTTGTATTTTCAGAACTCACATGACATTACTTTGTTGATTGTCAAAATAGATAGCACAGGCCTGCTCATAATATTGTATTAAAAACATGTGCTATTAAGTGTGACCTTCTGTAGGAATATTGCTTAATAGTAGTAACAAGCGAAGTGGTAAATCTATAGTCTATGTAGTTACACACTAACAATAGCTCTTTTCAGCAGTGGCCTACGTATTATTGTGTAATATTAAATACGTGGGACGTGAGCACTGACTTCTTTCAAAAGTTTTATAAATTGTATGTATGGACTATAGACATTATAATGTTAGACTCACTTATGATCATCTTATGTTTTTAGATAAAAATTAGACCTCTTACTCTGATATTCAAATGAAAAGATAATGTGTCTTTAACTTTTGAATTATAATTGAATTGAGCTTGTTATTTACCAAACAAAAAAAGTTATAGTGTTTTGTTTACTAATAGTAATAGTACAACATGATTTTAATTAATTCTTTTCAGGCATATAATTTTACAACCACCTGCTCCTACAGGAAGTCTTGTGTGTAACAAGTAACCATGTCTACAATAAAGGTTTGTTACAACACTCTAACTCTAACACACTAACACTGTTTCATATGTGAAATTAAGCTTTTCAGCAGCTGGCTGCAAAATGTTGTTAAGAGCTAAACAAAGTTTTACAAATCTTCCATTAGATTAATAATCAGATTATACTGATTTTTGTATTTTCTCAGCCTCATTGATTTTGATAAATATTTCAGTGCTTAAAATTGACTGATGCTTTTGCACTGCATATGTGATGATGTGTCTACATTATCAGACTGCTTTATCAGGCATGGGTTTAATGCCTTCTTTATCAGGCATGGATTTAATGCCTTCTGTTTATGATCTTGTCCCTCCACCTCCACTTACATAAACACAAAGCAATAATGTCACTAATTGGCCCAATTTATCTTTTGGTAAAAAAGAAAAGTAGGCTATTTGAAAGTAGCCTGTTAAAACTGAAGTCTTGGTGTTGCTATTATATATAGCCTATATATAATATATAGTTTCACTTTGTGTGCACTCCAATAAATGTACTTTGACTTTGTCTGCACTCCATAATATGCACATTCACTTTGTGTGCACTCCAATAGATGCACATTCACTTTGTGTGCACTCAAATAGATGTACTTTTACTTTGTGTGCACTCAAATAGGTGTACTTTTACTTTGTGTGCACTCAAATAAGTGTACTTTTACTTTGTGTGCACTCAAAAAGGTGTACTTTTACTTTGTGTGCACTCAAATAGATGTACTTTCACTTTGTGTGCACTCCAATAGATGTACTTTCACTTTGTGTGCACTCCAATAGATGTACTTTCACTTTGTGTGCACTCCAATAGATGTACTTTCACTTTGTGTGCACTCCAATAGATGTACTTTCACTTTGTGTGCACTCCAATAGATGTACTTTTACTTCGTGTGCACTCCAATAGATGTACTTTTACTTCATGTGCACTCCAATAGATGTACTTTTACTTTGTGTGCACTCCAATAGATGTACTTTCACTTTGTGTGCACTCCAATAGATGTACTTTTACTTCATGTGCACTCCAATAGATGTACTTTTACTTTGTGTGCACTCCAATAGATGTACTTTTACTTCATGTGCACTCCAATAGATGTACTTTTACTTCGTGTGCACTCTAATAGATGTACTTTTACTTTGTATGCACTCCAATAGATGTACTTTTACTTTGTGTGCACTCCAATAGATGTACTTTTACTTTGTAGTGTGTGCTTTCTAACATATATTCTTTCACTTTATCTGTTACTCCAAAACAATTATGGTGGATAATGTTAAGATGCTACTTTTCTTGACTCATCCACCTTGTTGAGTAATTACTACTTAACTTAAATGTTACATTAGATAATGGCGTCAGCGGGCCCTCGAGCCAGAGCTCTTTATGCCCTCCCCAAAGCAAACACACACCCCCCCTCCCCCATAAGCCAGAATATCGGGCTGCGAAGCGGCATGTTGGAGAACTCCCTTTCCCGGGACAGCCCCCACCCGCATCCACTCGATCAGTTTCACCAATGGGGGCTGTCCTAGCCCAAGGACATCTGGTTGACACTGCTTGCGCAGTGCCAACGACCGACTTTCCCAACGGTGCATATACTTCACTGCTTTACTCATTAAATTACTTTACTTCTTCCCCTTGTTGAGTTTTCACTTCTTTACTTGACTAATTCACCTTGATGAGTATTTATTACATTACGCATTATTTTACTTGACTACTTCATCTTGATGATTATTCACTACCGTACTCAAAATGAGATCTCTCATTTATCTCTCCTGCGTTATTTATTTTCTCCTAGGTTGGCATCATTGGTGGTTCAGGGTTAGATAACGCTGACCTTTTAGAAAACAGAGAGGAGAAGGTTGTGGAAACGCCCTTTGGAAAGGTGGGTGTCTGATCTTTGGACATTGGCTCATTTTCAGTGCTTGCATTGATTATCATTTACCTTAGACATCGCTTAGGCTAAAAGTAAAAGTAGGCCTGGAGATTTTCTATGTGACTTTATTAAACAGTGTTTTATTAGAGGAAACAATTCAAATTTATAAATGACATTAAATATAAGAAACCCTTTCCCATATCATGCTGTGCCAAACAGTCCTGACAAATTGCAGTTAACCAGTAGTTCAGCAGTCCTTAAAATGGTTCAACCATGAAGACACTGGACCATTGTTCTCACCCCACCCACTGTAATTGTTGGTCATTTGCATAATGGCTTTCATTCATCCCATGGTGGATCAATAATTTTTCACTCTAAATTAAAAAAATTAAAATGTCATACATAAATTTTGTGTTGTTACTGTAGGAGCAAGATGCAGAAATAATTACACATAGCCAGATTTTTAATGCCTCCAATGTAAATCAAAAATAATATTTACACTCATAGGTTGCAATTTTGTAGATAAATATTGAAGTTGCAAACTTTACAGTTAATTCTGTAACTGTCTATTTCTCATGTAGATATGAAGAAGCTGTTTAGTGCAAAGGCTTGTAATGAAATCATTATTTTAATAATATTTTTTCTGAAAAAAGAATTTTTTGTATTCATTTCTTTTGTGTTTGATATTTTAAAACTATTGTTTAGGTTTTTTTCTTTTGCAAACATGATAATCTTATTTAAACTGTTAATATTAATCCATCTGCTATTCAGCCATCTGATAGTCTAGTCAATGGAACAATTCAAGGAGTGAACTGTGTCCTTCTGGCCAGGTATTTTCTCTACATAGTGTCTCTTAAAATAATTTTCTTTAAAAAACAAATCTGTATATTAAACAACCCCTTATAACAAATAAGAAAAATCCTTTATTAAATTCAAAATCGAGCAATGAGGGTGGGGCTCAAAATTTGATAAAACATGCACACAAGTAACGCACTTTACAAGGATGTACCATTGGTGAACCCGATCAAGCGTATGAGGGTGGGGGCTGTCCTGGCAAAGAGGGATCTTAAATGTGCAGCATCGCGGCCCGATATTTGGGCTTAGTGGGGGTGCTTTGGGGATGGCATAAAAATCTCTGGCTCGATGGCCTGTTGACGCCATTTCCTAATATAACAACTTACTTTACAAGTCTCCCAATTAGTGCTCCCCCCTCTCAAGGCTCAACACGGCACATTTTTTTCGCGCCACTGAACTATATTAATATTCTATTGGCTCACCAGCTTTTACCTGTAGATTTATTTCACCAACAATTTTTTAGAAAAACAAAAGAAAATAATGTGCATCAAAAGGACTTTTAAAAAAAAAAAAATATCATTTAACTCAGTTATCAAAAATTTATTTTATCTTCCCCTTGAAAAATAAGAAAAATTGATTTTTGAGGGGTGGGACTTACAATTTGATTGAACGTGTTGTCATCGGCATTGAGTCTATGTGCCAAGTTTCAGCTCAATAGCTTGATGGGAAGTATGCCAATTAGCCGTCTGAAGTTTTTACCGCCCACCAATGAACAAAATCAAAGTTAATATAAAAGGACTTTAAAAAAGGGAGATAAATCTGAAACTCCACCTTTCAAAGCTATCAATGGTAGTCATTTATGAAATAAATATTGACATTTTCAGGTTGGAAACAAAATTATGCTTTACAATATCATACTGCACCTAATTTCGATGGAGTCTTACATGGCTGGAGAATGATATTTGAAATTTTATTTTTCATGACATTTGAGACATTTTTTAACTATAATTTTTTTGATACCTTAGAACAGCGGTTCTCAACCTGTGGGTCGCACAACCCTTTCACAGGGGTCGCCTAACACCATCTGAAAACACATATGCTCTACAGTGATGACGTATCAACGAAAGTAATTTTGTAGCTGGGGGTCGCCACAACAGTAGGAATAGTATTAAAGGGTCGCGGCATTAGGAAGGTTGAGAACCACTGCCTTAGAATAAAAGACCTCCCAGGAAGTAAAAATGTATTCTTCTTTTTAAAAAAAATTAGCAAAGAGCACACATATTTATATGTAATGATTTCCTGCACTTATATAATAGACTAGTTCCCAATTTTGTTCACCAGACACGGCAGAAATCACAGTCTATCTCCAACATTAGTTAACTACAGAGCAAACATTTGGGCGCTGAAAGAAGAAGGATGCACTCACATTGTGGCAACCACGGCCTGTGGATCACTACAAGAAAATGTTCATCCTGGAGAAATTGTTCTTATTGATGACTTCTTGGACAGGTAATTTCAATTACTAGTGAACACTGTACAAAGTGAAAGTGCATCTATTGGAGTGCACTCTGTGCAAAATGAAAGTGCATCTATTGGAGTGCACACTGTATAAAATTAAAGTGCATCTATTGGAGTGCACACTGTACAAAATTAAAGTGCATCTTTTGGAGTGCACATCTCATCATCATCAGTGGCGCTATCATCGTATGCTCTTATAAGAAATGAATTAATTGGTATTTATGGTTTTCATGCATTAATTAATCTTAATTTGTCTGCTCTCAATCTCAAGAAAATCCATTGGCACATTATTTACAAATGTTTTCTCCCTTACTTTAAAGGAGGTCTAACTAAAGGCATGTGCATAAATCTATCACTAAATGAGAAGCAACCTATTAACCTATCTGGCATGTGCATAAATCTATCATTAAATGAGAAGCAACCTATCTGGCATGTGCATAAATCTATCACTAAATGAGAAGCAACCTATTAACCTATCTGGCATGTGCATAAATCTATCACTAAATGAGAAGCAACCTATCTGGCATGTGCAGAAATCTATCACTAAATGAGAAGCAACCTTTCTGGCATGGGCATAAATCTATCACTAAATGAGAAGCAACCTATTAACCTATCTGGCATGTGCATAAATCTATCACTAAATGAGAAGCAACCTATCTGGCATGTGCATAAATCTATCACTAAATGAGAAGCAACCTATTAACCTATCTGGCATGTGCATAAATCTATCACTAAATGAGAAGCAACCTATCTGGCATGTGCATAAATCTATCACTAAATGAGAAGCAACCTATTAACCTATCTGACATGTGCATAAATCTATCACTAAATGAGAAGCAACCTATCTGGCATGTGCAGAAATCTATCACTAAATGAGAAGCAACCTTTCTGGCATGTGCATAAATCTATCACTAAATGAGAAGCAACCTATTAACCTATCTGGCATGTGCAGAAATCTATCACTAAATGAGAAGCAACCTTTCTGCACTGCATGAAAGCAGCAACTTTCTTCTTAAACAAAAGAACGGAGAAAATAAATCCTTAACATTTCCAAAACTGTTCCCATGATTCTTTTATTTCCCATGATTCTTTTATTTCCCATTTTTTGCCCTTTTTATATAAAAAGCTCCAGATCTGTTGTTTGAGGAAAGCAAGTGGGCGGGGGGGTTTGGTAGCTGTAAAGGGGGTGGGGGATTAGTTGGCAGGGGAGACTTGGTAAATCTGACAACTTAGTATAAGCCATTTACAGTATGTTGACTGCACTATCTTCGGACAAGTTGAACTCAACTGTTGATTTGTTATTAAATCCCATAGCTACTTTGAAATAGTTTAAGTATTTCCCACTGTTGCAGGACCACAAAGAGACCAACTACATTCTATGATGGCTCCTCTCCTACACATCAAGGAGTTTGTCATGTTCCTATGAATGAACCTTTCTGCCCTAGGCTCAGAGTTGTAAGTACAACGTTTGGTTCTTATTTGGGTCATTTACAATAGGCACTAATTGGGTTCAATAACACCAGGCTCTAGGCTCAGAGCTGTAAATACAACTTTAAGTTTTATTTGGGTCATTTACAATAGGCACTAATTGGGTTCAATAACACCAGGCTCTAGGCTCAGAGCTGTAAATACAACATTAAGTTTTATTTGGGTCATTTACAATAGGCACTAATTGGGTTCAATGACACCAGGCTCTATGCTCAGAGCTGTAAATACAACATTAAGTTTTATTTGGGTCAACAATAATAGGCTCTGATTGGTTCATCAATATTAGGCTCCAATTTGGGGAATTCTCAGAACTGTAAGTACAAAACTTGCCTAATTTTAAAGGTTCTTTAAATATCAGCTGTATCTTTTAAAAACAAATTTGTAATTCTTTTCAGTTATTTTGTGGTTGGTTTGATGATAATTAATTGGAAGATTAAGACAATATATCTTAAGGGAGATAATTTCAACTTATTTGGATGTCTCACACATTCATCCCTTGCTTTTAAGAATAAATTATTATAATTAAAGTTCTAAGATTTCAAAATTTAAAAAAAATTTAAACTGTTGCAATATTATGAATTAACCCGCACCCTGATGGATTATATTCCTTAACAGTACCCTGATAGGTCACATGTTACTGATCATGAAAATACTATTTAAAACTAAATCGTATCCCCCAGCTGCTAGCCACAAGCATCAAATCACTGGGCTTCCCGTTCCATGAGAGAGGGACAATGATAACCATAGAAGGTCCCAGATTCTCAACCCGTGCCGAGAGCAGGTTGTGGCGACAGTGGAGAGCTGATGTTGTGAATATGAGTACAGTTCCAGAGGTAAGATATTTCTTTTGTTGGCATTCGTATAACAACGGTGGAGACCTGATGTTGCAAACATTAGTACAGTTCTTGAGGTAATATATTTCTTTCGTTGGCATATTCATACGATTTTACTTCAATCTGGATATTTATTTTTCATAGAATCTCTCATAAGGGTGGCGTAACTCAATTTGGAAACGATAAATTACATTGTGACAGCAAATATTTATGGAGTTACCTTTCATTACTTTCAATGATACATAAAATTGAATATAGTACATTTTCCCAAAGTTTGCTGCTGTCAACAATTGCCTGCAGTCAACTTTTGATGACCTGGTAATCACAAGTACTTTTCAGAGTTAACTTCTGAAGTAATACTACCTAAATTACATATATTTTTTATCAATTTCATTAAATTCCATTTTGGTCTGTTCAATTTAAACCTGCTTCAAGTGCTTGAATGGAAAGCCAATGAAAGAAGATAATTCAAAAATTTTCATAAAATAGAGCAGCTTTTATCACAAAAATAACATATAACTTGACCAGTATGGCCATCTATAAATGATGTCACACTGTTTTGGCCAATTGTGTCCTCCTCCCTTCCAAAATCATTACAAATTTGTAACACTAGACACTTTCATCGCAGATCTTCACAAATACCTCTCTCCCCCCCACAACCCAAAATGTAACTGAAATGTCTTGGTATTTAGACTATGTTTTAGAAGGCTCGAGGAGTAAGAGATTTTTAACGGGAGTACAAAAAGTACAAAGAGGCCTCGGCCATCTGTTTTGCAGAGAGCATTGTAACTCTATCTTCTAAATTGAATTGTCTACCACTTGTGACAACAATATAACAGTCTTCATAATGACATGGATGTTCTCTCTTTTTGATACTCTTGGCTACATCATGCACATGACTCTCACCGCTTTCTAAAATGAAATACAGAGTTCTGTTTTTGCACACTTTACTTTTATTAAATTACTCACAGCTTAACATCAAATATTAGAAGGGAAGATCTCGGCTCGTCCAATACAATAGAATAATAGAGTAATGAAAACACATGATTGGGTGGCTCAAGTCATGATTGGGTGGCTCAAGTCATGATTGGGTGGCTCAAGTCATAATTATTTCCTTGGGACAATATATGAAAGCAGCTTCATAGCAATTAAATATGGAAGATGTCATTCTCACTCTCTCTCTCTCTCTCTCTCTCTCTCTCTCTCTCTCTCTGCAAAACACATTGCTGAGACATCTTAATACTTTCTTGTACTCTCATCCAAAACATTGTATTCCTCAAGCCTATTAAAATATAGTTTAAATACTGAGACATTACAGTTACGGTACTTAAACATTGAGTGCTTTTCATAGAGAATCTTTTTTTGTTCCTTTAGCCAACTACCAATGTCAATGTCAGTAATTTTATTTGTTGTATATTCACTTCAAATTCAAATCCACCGTTGTACTTCACACAGGTTGTGCTGGCTAAAGAGGCAGGTCTGTTGTATGCATCTTTGGCACTGGTCACAGATTACGACAGTTGGAGGGATGACCATGAAGCTGTAGGTTAATAGTAATACCTAACTGCCATGAGGTGTAATTTTGATTGTATGGCTAGGATGTTGGGTGTATGGGTAGGGTGTATGGCTAGGATGTTGGGTGTATGGCTAGGATGTTGGGTGTATGGCTAGGATGTTGGGTGTATGGCTAGGATGTTGGATGTATGGCTAGTATGTTGGGTGTATGGCTAGGATGTTGGGTGTATGGGTAGGATGTCGGGTGTATGGCTAGCATGTAGGTTTGATGGGTAGGATCTAGGATGTTGGGTGTATGGCTAAGTGGACCACTCTAACCTAGATTGCCTGGCTGTTATGTTGGGTGTATGACTAGGATGTAGGGTGTATGGCTAGGATGTTGGGTGTATGGCTAGGATGTAGGTGTTATGGCTACGTGGACCACCCTAACCTAGATTGCCTGGCTGCTGTGTTGGGTGTATGGCTAGGATGTAAGGTGTATGGCTACGTGGACCACCCTAACCTAGGTTGCCTGGCTGCTATGTTGGGTTTATGACTAGGATGTAGGGTGTATGGCTAGAATGTCGGGTGTATGTCTAGGATGTAGGGTGTATGGCTAGGATGTTGGGTGTATGGCTAGGATGTTGGGTGTATGGGTAGGATGTCGGGTGTATGGCTAGCATGTAGGTTTGATGGGTAGGATGTATTGTGTATGGCTAGGATGTTGGGTGTATGGCTAAGTGGACCACTCTAACCTAGATTGCCTGGCTGTTATGTTGGGTGTATGACTAGGATGTTGGGTGTATGGCTAGGATGTTGGGTGTATGGCTAGGATGTAGGGTGTATGGGTAGGATGTTGGGTGTATGGCTAGGATGTTGGGTGTATGGCTAGGATGTTGGGTGTATGGCTAGGATGTTGGGTGTATGGGTAGGATGTCAGGTGTACGGCTAGCATGTAGGTTTGATGGGTAGGATGTAGGGTGTATGGCTAGGATGTTGGGTGTATGGCTAAGTGGACCACTCTAACCTAGATTGCCTGGCTGTTATGTTGGGTGTATGACTAGGATGTTGGGTGTATGGCTAGTATGTAGGTTTGATTGGTGGGATGTAGGTTGGATTGTTAGGATGTCGGGTGTTTGGCTTGGATGTATGGGTAGGATTGGTAAGATGTAGGGTTTATGGCTAAGTGTACCAGTTTAAACTAGACTGCCTGGTTATTATGTCGGATGTATGGCTAGGATGTCGGGTGTAATGTTAGGATGTAGGGTGTATGTCTTTGTATGTGGGGTGTATGACAACATTATGTTATGCTATTTTGGAAGATTTTTAGATCGCACCATTATAAATTTGTCACACTACACCTTCATAACAGCTCTTCCAAAGTTTGTAACTTCCCCCTCCCACCTAAAATCATTTATGGACGGCCCCTAGGATTTTGGTTGAATGGCTAAGAGGGACGGCCCCTAGTGGGTTGAATGGCTAAGAGGGACGGCCCTTAGTTGGTTAAATGGCTAAGAGGGACGGCCCCTAGGATTTTGGTTGAATGGCTAAGAGGGACGGCCCCTAGGATTTTGGTTGAATGGAAGAGGGACGGCCCCTAGGATTTTGGTTGAATGGCTAAGAGGGACGGCCCCTAGGATTTTGGTTAAATGGCTAAGAGGGACGGCCCCTAGGATTTTGGTTGAATGGCTAAGAGGGACGCCTGTTTTTGTTGTTATACTTAAAAGTTCTCGACTGTGTGCTAAAAAGAAGTGCTAAATGTGTGTGGGGGAGGGGGGGTGTTACTTTCACAAACTGCGTTACTCAAAAATCTTATTATCTTACTCAATAGATTTAAAAAATATCATTTTAAGGTTAAAAAAAATTTTAACATTCAAGTTTTTATTTTTAGATTATGTTTTTTTGCAGTAACAGATGAATACGCACAAAAATTGACAAGATTTGAAAGCAATAAAAATGAAATTTAGTGGGGGGTTTTTTTACTAGATAATTTTTGGCTTTTGCTTGTTTTCTTTTCATCATTAGTGTGTTTCATTGAGGTCCTGTCTTTTAAGGTTCATGTTGAGCTGGCTGTGAAGACTTTCAAAGAAAACGCAGTAAGGGCCTGTAAAGTCTTATTAAGCGCCATACCAAAAATCGCTGCAGAGGACTGGGATGAAACCATCCAGAAAAATTTGGTAGGTATCTGACATGTTGAAGTATATTTATGCTGGCAGTTTTCAAATTCACCCATCAGAATTGCTGTATTTTTTTTCTTCATGACACCCAACTTTATTTTTTATTTTGGTACATAAGATGGGAAGGCAATTTGGCTGCTGCCTTCCAACTTCTGGATCTGAACTTTTTTTAAAAGGTTTTACAATGTCCCAAAGTAGTGCTAGACAACAGGGTCATTTTTCACACCAGTTTGCCCAAATTTCTTGGTGACACCACCCCCCTTTTTTTCCCCACACCCCTGGGTCAAAGGTCAATTTCAAATCTACATCTTGGTTGTGGGGCAGACAATGGCACCATGGTTGTGGGGAAGACAATGGCACTATGGTTGTGGGGCAGACAATGGCAAAAATATTGTGGGGCAGACAATGTCATCATGGTTGTGGGGCAGAAAATGTCACTATGGTTGTGGGGCAGACAATGGCATCATGGTTGTGGGACAGACAATGGCATCATGGTTGTGGGACAGACAATGGCATCATGGTTGTGGGACAGACAATGGCATCATGGTTGTGGGGCAGACAATGGCATCATGGTTGTGGGGCAGACAATGGCATCATGGTTGTGGGGCAGACAATGGCATCATGGTTGTGGGGCAGACAATGGCATCATGGTTTCCCAATATTACAAAAAGAGTAGTCAGATCATTACAAGACATGTTGCTTAGTGAAAATATATAACTATGATGATTTTGGGTTTTTTACATTAAATATACTTGTACTAGTTGTACATTTCATTTTAAACTTTGTTAACATTAATCAAATGTTTTTTTCTTCTACAGGATATTGCCAGGTTGTCTATCATGGAATAAAATTCAGAGAAAAAAAAATTATTAAAAATATTAATTTGGATCATAAATGGTTCCTATGTCATGATGGACACAGATCCAAAACCAAATACTGGTACTGGTCAAGTGGGCCACTAGTTTTTGTGATGAAAATCAACTAACATTGGCTTTCATTGCACACTTATTTTTCTAACTTTCAAAACTTACAATGTTCTTCCTGGTTGTTAAAAAATGAGTTGCCAAGATACTGTTATTGTTATATTAAAACATGATCAGGTTACAGATTTTTGTTTTTAAAAGAGTATGCAAAGATAACTTTTGATCTAGTCCTAACTAATTATCACACCCAACATTAAATCTCACTCTAATGGGTTTTTAGTAGGGGTCGCAAAACCTGTCCCTTTTGCCAAAACCGGTATTTTCGATAATGAAGTTTACGAATACCGGTATTTTCGATATTTAGAGAATTTTTAGTCGAGATTCGAGATTATAGTTGATGATTTATCAATGAAATAAAAACATTAAGAACAAATATCACAATTTGGATTTTAATTAGCTTTTAACAATAACACAAATGTTTATCTTCAGACTTTAATCAAATGAAAAAAAAATAATATTCTCAACTTTTTAATTTAAATAGTTTTATTAATCAAATATTAAAATAATTGGTGTGTTTTAATCTTTGGTCAAATTTAAATCATGAGATTGTAAAATGACAACGTGTCTAATGTTTGGTCACTTGACTTTGGCCGCAAATGGTTACAAAAGTAACTTGATGACGAGAACACCTTCTCTGACTCCTCACTGGTCGGAGGAATAGACAGTAGGCTATCATACGCAATTTCTAGATATTTTCCTCTTGAACCGCCTTTCTCAAAAAAAAACCATTTCTATTTTTACCAATGTATCAATGTCTCCATCCGTTGGTCTGGAAGTATTATCCTAAGCCTGAAGTTTCTTTTGTATTTCAATTTCTAATTGTCTCTTAAGCGGCAATGTATCTTCAAGTTCATCATGCTCAGATCCAAGATGTTCAATTTCATTGTTCAAACATATTTCCAAGGAGGAATCTGCTGTCTGACCAAGCTTTTGAATATCCATGATATGTTTTCGCATCTGGTCGCAATCTGGCCTTAGAAATACGTCCAAGAATCACTGGAATGTGCAGACTTTAATTGAGAGTGAAGGCCCGAAGTTGTTCCTCCCAATGTTTTAAGTATCGTGTTACATCTAATACATTTAGCTGAGAGATTGTCTGTAGCTTTCAAGAAATAATGCCACACTGATGTCTTTTTTTCCGATAGTTTCGTTTGCTTTTCAAATTTAGGTTTATTTTTTTCAGGGTCCCCAATTTCTTTCTATCAACCTTGGAGAATAAATCATTTTTAAAAAATTATCAGATCGATTGGTTTGACGTGTAAAACTTTAAAAAAATTTTTAATTGTCATGTAAATGTTTGACTAAGTACGGTACAGACAAATTGGGACATTCAGACATGTAAATTTTGGCTAGGTACGGTACAAAATTGGAAATTCAGCCTGAGACAAAATAGCTAGAAAATCAGTTATGAGTTGAATATAAATTATTAATATTGTTATCACAAAATAGAAGTAGCATTAATTTTCTGTGTCTTAAACTTAAGGTATTGGATTATCAAAATACGGATTTACTCATATTTTTTAATGTGTCGGTTTTTTGGCATAATTAAAAGAGATCAAGCAATTAAAAAAGAAATTTAAATAAAAGTTTACCCCGTGATTTGAGTAATGCGCCATAATAAGGGATTACCTCCCGTACATTCAGGTCGTGACTCGTCTCCACTTACACACTACACAAGCACGATGGAAAAAAAAAAAATCACAACGTCATGATTCTTGACAAATAAGAAAGTACACAGATCGGTCGGCTTTCTTTGAACTTGATACACGTGGTGTGATGGATTTACACTTCTCAAAAATTATTACTATGTCTTGCTTTAACTACGACGTGGAAACTAAGAAAAACTATTTTTTTAAAAATTGAAAATGAAATCCGTGGATTTATCAAAAATCCCGGTTTTCATAAATCGAATCCCGGTATTTTCGAGCTTGAATTATAGTCTGGTATTCCGGTATTTTCAAAATTCGGGATCCTGGTTTGCGACCCCTAGTTTTTAGGAGTTTAGATGAGGAAATAGTTGCCACACTTAAACACTTTTTTTTTGTTTTTTTACTAACAATTCCTTGGTTTATTAAGTTCAGGTATTGTTGTGACATTACTTAAATTTGTACCAGTATTTCTTTACTTGAAGAGTTCAGATTTGTATGTGTAATTTTGTATTATATACACTTTTATATTGTTCTTAGAGAATTTTATAGAAGGCATTCTTCTAGTGAAGTGTTTACTGCAATGCAGCAGTTTTCAACCCCTTTTATTATCCTAGGTCACCTTGTAACTAATAATTGAACAAATATCAATGGCTTTGGTACTAAAGGATTATTTTTATGACAGACCTATTTGATTTATTTTCATGATAGACAGATTCAAAATTATTTTATTATAGGTCCCATACTCAAGAAGTAAAAGGCAAAAAATCTTTCTTTTTTTCTTCTTCCTTTATATAAAAATCTTGTGAACCTTTGTGGAGTGTCACAACCTTTGTTCAGTGTGTCACAACACATGTTGAAAACTGCTGAGTTAATGTTTAATCACTTACCTGATAGATCGATATTATTAAATATTACATTATGATCACAGTGAGTACATAATTTTGTTGTACAACTTGTTTGTAGTTAAATAGTACAACACTGACATATTTCCAGCCTATCAGTTTTTTGTGTAGATTGTTATTTAGTGTTTAGTTACTGACTCAAGAATAAAAAATGAGCCGTTATAAATTCAAGCAGGGTTTGACTTGGTGTTGACTTAATTTTACTAACTGTTCCAATATTGCTGCATAATAAAACAATTTTTCAAATACTCTAAAACACAAGAATGGCCTCAAGTTTTAAATCTTCTATAATAGGAATTTTTATTTTTGTAATTGATTAAATTTGAGAAAATAATTATATCTTTCCCATGTAGTTAAAAAATGTAAGCATTTTTTTTTTCCATTATAAATTAATTATGTTTGATTGCAGCATGTATTAATTTTCCTTAATATCGATGCTTGTGTATGACTGTCATTAAGCTAATAAATAGCCAGAAAAATGTAAGCACTAACCTTCCA
Organism: Omphiscola glabra; assembly: GCA_964017045.1. NCBI lineage: Eukaryota > Metazoa > Mollusca > Gastropoda > Lymnaeidae > Omphiscola > Omphiscola glabra. Next base: position 53,194,204 of record OZ024796.1, on the reverse strand, counting down.
CGTTGTATGGTGGGGAGGGGGGAGTTGCAATATAACTGTCTTCACACCATACGTCTGGGGCATGTGTAAATGTATATACGACCACTATAACCCTCTTGACTACATGCAGTCAACAAAATTCATGTCGCATTGTGTATCTAATTGGATTGCAAATAAATTTGTTCAACCCTTCGGAACATTCAGAAGTTTGTCTTGAATTTTATTTGAGAATATTGTATTTTTGTTTTGAATGTCACGTGCGTAAATGGTGACCTTTTGATGAGCAACGGCCAAATGATGAAGGCAATACAAGAGTGAGCAACGGCCAAATGATGAGGGCAATACAAGAGTGAGCAATGACCAAATGATGAGGGCAATACAAGAGTGAGCAATGACCAAATGATGAGGGCAATACAAGAGTGAAACAAAACGGGACAAAAAAAGTAAAACTCTTATTCCCTTTAATAATACCTCGCTCTTAGTCTCGATTAATCCATTGTTATGCTTTATTACTACCCTGATGATTGGGATTCACTATTATCATTCTGTTGATTTGGACTCACTATTATTATTTATAAAGGTATTGGACTGCGATAAAGCTTTAAAATAGAGTTAATTTAATTATTTAAATCTTTCGTTGTTATACTGATGAAGTCATGTGCCGAAACATCTACTTGTGTATTATGTAAAATTATTATTAAAGCTTAACATATATTGTTATATTGACACAAATTGTTCGTGTCTAATTAATCCCTATCCTACTCTGATTTGGACTCGTATTACTACTCTGGTGATTTGGACTCACTATTACTGCTCTGATTTGGACTCGCTATTATACTCTGATTTGGACTCACTTTACATTTCAAACTATATTACATCATTATTTTAATCTGTACTATTAAAGTTGTATTAGATCAAAAGTAATATTTTCTAAATTCTTTGTAACACAAATTAAATCATTGTGGAGGTCCAAATTTTCTTGAAACTGTGGCAAAAAAAATTATAATAATAATTTACTGTCTATTTATATAATTTATTAATCAACTGTTACAATTTAAATTGATATAGTTATTATGAAGTTGAAAGAATTTATTGAATGAAGACAACATTAGTGACAAAATATCAAAACAGTGTTTAATCAGAATTGTAGAGGTTCGTGGCAAAAATTATTTTATTTCTTAATTGTCAAAAGTTATGCAATATAATATGTGGTCAATTCCATTGCTAAAGGTGTGGAGGTTTAATAGCATTTTATTTATTCCTTTTTCGTGTTACTTTAGGATAAGAAGCATTCATTGGTCAAATCTGTTCATCAACATTAAAAATGGCATTACTTGACTAAACATAATTTTTTTTCAGTTTTATTTTCCATCAATAACATGGTTGTAAAAAATTAAATGATTGAAAAGTATGTTACTTAGTACATAAACTTCTGATCTTTGCTATAAATACAAAATCTAAGTCATGGGGAATGAATTAAAGCAAGTGGGCAACACTTGCATGTTAGGCAACACTTGCTTGTTAGGCAACTTAGGCAACACTTGCTTGTTAGAGCAGACTCACTGGGCTTTCAGTACCTGTAAAATGTAATAAACCACACAATTAAAACTGATACATTTTTCAGAAGGATTAAATGTATTAAATATTATGTAAAAATAGCTTTTAAAATACATTTAATTAATTAGAAATCAAACTAAAAACTTCATACTACCATCACATGATGGTTAATTTGAGTGGGGTGGGAGTGTGGTAGTGGCACAGGGCCTGCTCCAAAAGTATGATGGTTAATTTGAGTGGGGTGGGGGTGTGGTGCTGGCACTAAACACTAAGCCGTCCGTTTGGGAGATAAAAGAAGGTTATTAAAAAAGATGCAAGTTTGTTAATAAAAGGAGAATTCCAAATGGAATAATGTTGCTTTGTATTTGAATACACAACTTCTGTAAAAAGATTACATAGATTTCCTAATTTTAAATCTATGATGCTAGTTAATTTATTAAAAATAACTTGAAATGACGTGGCAGCCTATTTAGGGCTCACTATTTGCATTCAATGGTTTATAATATGTTATATGTTAAATAATATGAACTCACTTGGTCTTGATTACTTCCAGTCTGCAAAACCCAGCAATTCTCATTCTTAAAAGGAATGGGAGAGATAGGTGGAGAAACTGACCTAGATCGTGGCTGAAAATTTGTTTAAGAAATTAAAAATCAGTAAATCAAATTCAAGTTTCAAGCCAATTATATTTAGAATCCCTGAGTAATAAGTGACATTGGTCAGTCATTGGTGGCATTGGTCAGTCATTATGTTGAGCTTTAATGGCAGTTAGAGTAATAAGTGACATTGGTCAGTCATTAGTGACATTGGTCAGTCATTAGTGACATTGGTCAGTCATTAGTGGCATTGGTCAGTCTTTAGTGGCATTGGTCAGTCATTAGTGACATTGGTCAGTCATAAGTGACATTGATCAGTCTTTAGTGGCATTGGTCAGTCATTAGTGACATTGGTCAGTCATTAGTGACATTGGTCAGTCATTAGTGACATTGGTCAGTCATTAGTGGCATTGGTCAGTCATTAGTGGCATTGGTCAGTCATTAGTGACATTGGTCAGTCATTAGTGACATTGGTCAGTCATTAGTGACATTGGTCAGTCATTAGTGACATTGGTCAGTCATTAGTGACATTGCTCAGTCATTAGTGACATTGGTCAGTCATAAAAGACATTGGTCAGTCTTTAGTGGCATTGGTCAGTCTTTAGTGGCATTGGTCAGTCATTAGTGACATTAGTCAGTCATTAGTGACATTGGTCAGTCAGTGACATTGGTCAGTCATTAGTGACATTGGTCAGTCATTAGTGACATTGGTAAGTCATAAGTGACATTGGTCAGTCATAAGTGACATTGGTCAGTCATTAGTGACATTGGTCAGTCATTAGTGACATTGGTAAGTCATTAGTGACATTGGTCAGTCATTAGTGACATTGATCAGTCTTTAGTGGCATTGGTCAGTCATTAGTGACATTGGTCAGTCATTAGTGACATTGGTCAGTCATAAGTGACATTGGTCAGTCATTAGTGACATTGGTCAGTCATTAGTGACATTGGTCAGTCATTAGTGACATTGGTCAGTCATAAGTGACATTGGTCAGTCATAAGTGACATTGGTCAGTCATAAGTGACATTGGTCAGTCATTAGTGACATTGGTCAGTCATTAGTGACATTGGTCAGTCATAAGTGACATTGGTCAGTCATAAGTGACATTGGTCAGTCTTAATGTTGAGCTTTAATGCTATTATTTCATTCATTTTTGTTCGGCTACTAAATTCATCTTATATTTAATTTTATCAGCACCATTTATAACATGGGTAGCCGACCCAAATGGCTTCGCAGGCCACCTTTATCATGTGTCTAATATTCATGGGCTGCATGCAGACCTAGTTACCCTGGAACTCACAAAATGTACAATTTATTTTTGCTTAGAATTTTACTATCTCAAAATCTTACAATATTGTTTTCTAATTGTAAATAAATAAACATCCAGTATAATGTATGCAATAACTATTTGCATAGCATGTCTAAAAAAGGTCACATCCCAAAGGTGATGACGGAGATTTATGTATTTGTATATAATGCTTTATTGCAAAATAAAAAGGTTCATGCCATCGCCACTTTGATAGACAAAGGTGGGGTGGGGGATCTTAAATCAAGGATGCCCTCTAAAGTCACTCCAGCAAAAGTGGGTCGTGAGGTTTAGGGAGGGAAAATCTTTTATAAATTAAAAATGCAGGTGTGCACTTTGGCACATACCTGAATATAATTTTGCATCATTCTAGACTTAATCAGAGAACAAATGAAGAAGTAGTCACTAAATAGTTTAATTTTTTAATAATTTTTTATCTAAGGTTTTAGTTAACCTATTTCAATATATTTTTTAATCAATTTTAATAGGGGGGTGGGTACACTGAAATGGCACTTATTGTTATCGCTGTGATACACCGCTGTATATTATTCAGATGTGCATTGTTTATGCTAAGAATGAAAATAATACATAATTGAATAAAGAAATTAGTTAATTTGTGATAGATCCGGCGGACCACAATATTTAACGTTGTGGGCCGCAAGTTGGCTACACCTGCATCAAGTCCAGAAGCTTGATTTTATTTTCCGTTAACATACTGTAGTCAACCACAGCAAGCTGTATTGATGAAGTCTAACAATCACAGCAAGCTGTATTGATGTAGTCCAACAATTACAGAAAGCTGTATTGATGCAGTCTAACAACCACAGCAACCTGTATTGATGTAGTCTAACAATCACAGCAAGCTGTATTGATGTAGTCTAACAACCACAGCAAGCTGTATTGATGTAGTCTAACAACCACAGCAAGCTGTATTGATGTAGTCTAACAACCACCGAATGCTTTATTGATGTAGTCTAACAACCAAAGCAAGCTGTATTGGGAGAAGGGAAGGGGAGAGCTGGAACACAACAGGGGTATTAAAATTGTACAGCTGCTTAGTGACTTCTGAAAATAGATTTCAATTGCCGCTAACTAGATTTTATAAAATATGTCAAAATCTAATGCTTCTGAGCAGAGCAGATGAATGCATCTGGAAAAAAAAATTCCATAGTTTTCTCTCTTTTCAAAACTGCTACAGTTTAACTGAAAAACAATGTCACAAAATTACATCACTTGGCACCGAAGCAACAAAAGTGAATGTTGATAAATTTGACACTAGTGCGACTGTGATAACTTAACTGTTGCTGTATCTAGGGAGTTCATTGTGAAAACACAAAGCAATAATATGACCATCATCAATATCAATACAAAATGAAGCAGTGTCATTTTATTATAACTATGGATTGTCCCCAATTGTATTTCTTGGTCCATTCAACGTCTGATGTAGAAAAGACCTAAAATCTAACAAACCAAATTGGATTTTGAAAAAAAAAAATAGATCGATAATACAACCAAAATAAATTTTTCAACCTGGAGTTTTAAAAACGAAGTTCTTAAAGGTCTCAGAGTGCAATGGTAAAAGACATCTCAATAACATACATTGTACACCAAAATCGTAAGAGTTATAAGGTCTGTGCATGTCATTAAACCTAAGAAATAAAATAAATACCCAATAAATGATGTGCACACATTTATCTGAGGATAACACATCTACTTATGCAGCTACACGCAAAAATAAATTAGATAGATTTAAATTGAAAAATAACTGGAATATATTTATATACATTACTTAATGTCTTTAAAAAGTTGCCCCCCCCCCTTTTGTCACTTTAATGAACAATGGTGGGGTGGGGGAAAGGAAATTGAGGACACCCACCAAAGTCTCCCGAGCTAATGTGGGGAACGGATCTGGAGAAGAGGCTAAGCCTCCTTCCGGAAAAAAATTTGATAAATTAAAAATGCATTTAAAGAATGCATTTTTGCCACACCTAAATTTAGTTATGCCTAATTTTCTACACTAAATTGGAGAACAATAGAAGAAATGCTAGTGGAAATTTCTGATTTTATACAAATTCTTTCATTTCAGTGGTTACTACAGAGTAATATTGTTTTAAAATTATTTGATTTAAAATTTGAGATTGCTAATTTAAAACTTTTTTTTCATTCCAGAAGAGAAGCTCATTCATGGAGATGTCCCATACCATTGCATACAGTCAGATACCATCGCATACAGTCAGATACCATCACATACAGTCAGATACCATCACATACAGTCAGATACCATCACATACAGTCAGATACCATCACATACAGTCAGATACCATCACATACAGTCAGATACCGTCACATACAGTCAGATACCATCACATACAGTCAGATACCATCACATACAGTCAGATACCATCACATACAGTCAGATACCATCACATACAGTCAGATACCGTCACATACAGTCAGATACCATCACAAAAAGTGTTTTAAAAATAAATTTTAAATGTGCATTCATACCAAGAATAAAAAAATAATTAACTCTCAATTTTTAAACAGAAAAGCAAAATTTACCATGTTTAATGGTCTCCCTTTATGGGTACCATCTTCATGTTCTAGTCTATAAGAATCCTTATCTGCCTCAATGGGAGAGAACCCTTGTTCTAAAAACTGGGGCAAGTTCTGCTGCTGTAATCTGTTACTGTCTAGGAGCTCCAAAAGTCTGCGCCTGGCTTCCTCCTGCTGACGATTCAGTTCTGTTATCTGACTCTGCATCAGACTCTGCAACGCTGGGTTACTTAAAGCCTCATCCACTGACAACTTCAGAGAAGACACAAATAACATAAAATTGTCAAGTGATAGTCTCAATATCAAATCATACACTTAACATGAAATAGTAAGGTTATATTGTCTCATTAACACTTCGATTGAACTAATTAATTAACATCAAATGGTCAGCTAATATAGTCTCAGTACCAAATTATCTAGGCAAATAACAAGAAAAGATCAGGTGAACACTGTAACACACATGACATTTTTTTATTATACCATTGTAAATCATACAAATTTACTTAAAGTCAAAGCTATCTTATCATAAAATAACAGCCTACCTGCTGCAATTGTGACAGTTTAGCTTCATTAAACTATCACTAAATAACAATAAACAGCCTACCTGCTGCAATTGTGACAGTTTAGCTTCATTAAATTATCACTAAATAACAATAAACAGCCTACCTGCTGCAATTGTGACAGTTTAGCTTCATTAAATTATCACTAAATAACAATAAACAGCCTACCTGCTGCAATTGTGACAATTTAGCTTCATCTTGCAACCCAGTAGAGTCATCCGCAGGTTGTGGTTTAGAAAATATGCTACTTCCTGAACCTCTCAAATGTGGAACTGAGATTTGAGCCATGGGTTGTTGGAAGGTCAATGGCTGGCAGACATTAGTCTGGACTAGGGGAATCGGTCTGGGGACACTGACGGTGCTGGTCATGGGAGGAGCCTGGGTGAGATAAGGCGGGTCTAGTGAAGGATATGATCTCTCATTGGTTGAACTAGAAGAGCTGGTCAGAGATGACTGACGGTCTGGAAGAGAATTAAAGACTCAATTATTATCATCCAAATTGAGGCCTCAGTTTTACAAGCAATTTTTTTATTTTACAGCCAAACTACTGTTTTACAAAATTGAAGATAAAATTGTTTCCAGATTGACCAGAGATATGTAAAGAAAAATGAATATAGAAATGCTGAAGAAGCTTTTTTTAGCGCTATAACTGTCAAGAACAATTTCATATGCTTGTCAAAAATCCCAGACTAAATGAATTCAGATACCCTTACAAGTATAATTTTCTGAAATTACATTGGACATGGTATCTTATGCAATGAAAAGAATTTGTTTTTATATTATGTTGAGATTGACCTTGACCTTTACAGAGTGAGTAAAATTTTAGTACTCAACTTCTGCATTCAACCCAGCCTAAATACTCTATAAATTGTTCAAACTATCATAAAATCAAGTTTTTCCAGATACTAAAAGCAATATTCTTTTATAAAATGTCAAATTATCATCATTTAACTGGAAAATTGTGATATTGGTGAATTTTTTCATTCCCTCCCTTCAAATTTCTGTCATAAAAAATACAAGGGGGAAGGCACTAAATGAGTTCAAAAATTCCTTTTCATTTGAAGTTATTAAATCCATATTTTATTAATTAATAATCCAGAACATATACAAACATAAATATCTTTGGGGTAGATCCTTGGGATCAAATCTTTTTCTTGTTCGATTTCCACCCTTTCCCAAATGAATGAATGTGTCTGTAACAATATGACTAAGCTTAGGAATAAAATTGTCAATATCTGACTTTTATCTCGACATCACAACTAGAGGCTATGCAGTTATTACTAGCATGTGGAATATCTCTGAAATCATTGATTTCATTTTGATATATTTGAAATAATTCCAATAAAGAAATTCTGTGTTAATTTTGGAATCTTGAGGGGAGCGCTCAGAAATTATCACGGTGAAAAAATTGAGAAAATTTCAAACTCTCTTAATCACCAAAAATGCCCGATAACAGCATGTAAACACACTGATAGTAACGGAAATAGGAAGCAAACTTATTTATATAGAGTAATTTCCTCTTAAACAATATACATTAAATCAATTTGCATTTTTAATGACGATTTTGCTAATGACAGATAACGGCCTATTATATCCGCCATGACACCATAGGGGTATAACGGCCGATCATCTGCCGTTATGACAGTTATAGGTTTAAAATGAAAATGGTGTGGATTAACACTAAATGGACAATATTTTTTGGCACAATAAATTAGTAACCATATTACTAAAGTTACTAAAAATTTCCCTGAAGATTTCTTAGGTCAAGAAATAGTTTACTAATGACTCTGTGTGTTTTCATTTAACATTACAATAGGATCATGAAATTTACTTACGTCAAAAAGCATTTGCCTCTTTTTCAACTTAATAAAGAATAGTATGGATTTAACAACAATAGGATCAGGAAATGACATTTTTTTATAAATACATTTTATATATTCACCAGGCTTATTAAAGAGTTGCATTTCTTACATTTGCCAGCTTGTGTGGTTGTTGGAAGTCTGGTCTTTCTAACAGGCGGAGATAGAAGTATGGCTGCCGCAGTGGCCGTAGGTGTGTCTGTTTCTATGATCCCTGTGTTAGCAGTGGGCGCAGCTGTTTCTGTGGTCTTAACATTAGCCACTGTCAGCAGATGATAATTGCTTGGCTCCTTAGAATCTGCAAGTGCCAAACATTAGTACACTACAAAAATAGTACATTGATTAAAAGTGAATTACAGAAATGAAAAAAAAAAAAGGTCAAGTTAGCATGATTCATTAAGGGAAGCACATTGTTCATTAACTCTTAAAGTTGAAATGTTGACCATGCAACACTATCTTATGTCAGAAGACCATCCAACACTCTCTTATATCAGAAGACCATGCAACACTATCTTATGTCAGATGATTACATTACAATCACAGAATCACATTACAACATTGATTACTTATCAGTTGCTTTACCTTGTGCATGATGAAGTGGTGTAGAAGTCCCAGAATTTGTGTTGTTGTTATTGTTGTAAGATATCTCCTGGTCTGTTTTAGCCAAACCTGGATTATCATATCTACTCCATCTGAGTTCCTTTAATTGATTCTGAGTTGTAGTAGACAACAATTCTTAGTTATTTCATGGAGATATCTGTACTGTAAATGATGTCTTCAAAGGGGAGTAGTTATTAACTTTTTTTCTTTTTGTTTAAAGGGTTTGCAAAGAAAGGAGAAAGTAATTGATATTTTTAACTTTCTATTGGTAGCATTTATGTTGTGACCTATTTCTTGAAAAATATTGAAATGAGAAACAGATACTATATGCATTAATGATTGCAAATTATATATAATCTAAGAATCATCTCTTATTAAATTTAACAAATTTGACACATTATATCAACTCAATAAACACTTGTATAGTATTAAACAGTTGAGGCCCATGTGTATCAGAACCTACTGTGATGTCAGCCAACTGAGCTTGTGTACTTTCTCTGTAGCTCAGATGTTCCATGTAAAGCTTGCCATACTCTTCTTGTGTCGTCAACAAATCCTTACAATAAAAACAAAAAATAAAACTACAATGACCATCAAAGATGAATAGTGCTTACAATGTTATACAAATACTACAATGACCATCAAAGATGAATAGTGCTTACAATGTTATACAAATACTACAATGACCATCAAAGATGAATAGTGCTTACAATGTTATACAAATACTACAATGACCATCAAAGATGAATAGTGCTTACAATGTTATACAAATACCACAATGACCATCAAAGATGAATAGTGCTTACAATGTTATACAAATACTACAATGACCATCAAAGATGAATAGTGCTTACAATGTTATACAAATACCACAATGACCATCAAAGATGAATAGTGCTTACAATGTTATACAAATACCACAATGACCATCAAAGATGAATAGTGCTTACAATGTTATACAAATACTACAATGACCATCAAAGATGAATAGTGCTTACAATGTTATACAAATACTACAATGACCATCAAAGATGAATAGTGCTTACAATGTTATACAAATACTAAAAAGCTTCAACCTGCTTTTAATTTTAATATTTCATTTTTTTTTCATCTCTTTTTTCTTTTCATTTTCTGTGTTTGGATGTAGCTCATTAGCTCATTGTATTTTATTCATAGTCAGCTAATCAGCAAAGTATGTGATCCATCAAGTTGGGGGAGGAGATATGATAATGAAAGTTGTTATTTTATTTTATTCACAGAAGACCCCCCTTCTCCAGTGGTGAGCGGGGGTGGAATGAAATTCAATCACTGATACCGAAATTTCATGGATAAAATATGTTAAAAAGTATTTTGTAATTAGTCTTTAAACAATTATATTGTAACTAAAATAAACTTACAGTTGCTAGAGCATCAGTTATTATTTTAAGTTGGTAAACATCCTCAGTAAGATGCTCTCTGAGAGTAACCTCTGTGTTGATTCTTAATTCAGCCTAGGAACACAAAGATATGAAATATATACATATTAGAAAAGTTGTAATTTATGGAATACAAATATATGAAATCTATACATATTAGAGACGTTGTCATTGCTGGAACACAAAAACTTTCATTTCAATTTAGAACACCAACACTCAACAAAAATCTGAAAACAGTACCTGCAAGTTAATGTTCTACATTTCTATCCACTTGTAATGAGTGCAAGGTTTGATATGAATGCAGCAATTATCTTTAGAATCTTAAGAAGTTGGTCATTGATACAAAAAGCTTGATAACCATGGCTGGAGATCAACCAACACAACCAACAATTCCGCTTGCATCCCACATATAACCAAAAAACTCACTTCTTTTAAATACTTGGTAAGACGTGACACAGCGGTCACCAATGCTATGGTGTAGCCAGAAAACGTCTCTGTTTTCTGAACTTGGTGTGGCTGTCGACCTGTCTGCTGCTCGTAAAGAGTTATTTCAGTTTCTAGTTCTTGCAATACCTATGGGATTAAACAAGTTCATTTAAAACATTAAAGAGAGTTTTCATTCAAATGTCTATGGTAATTGCCAATGATAATTATGTTACAAATTGGTCGATGACACAAAGAGGTCAAAGGTCATTTTACTACAAGTTTATTTTAAAAAAGTATTTCAGATTAAATTAAACTCTATTTCAACCGTGTATTTAACCCTTTACAGACAAAACCTCAAGTATAAAAATGATGGCAGATAGAGTTAGTAAAAAAGTTATATTTGGTAGATAGATATTTTGTTACATAAATTACTGGTGCATAAATATTTGGTACATTAATTACTGGTACACAAATATTTGGTACACAAATTACTGGTACACAAATACTTTTGTATAACTGCTGTTAATTTCATTAGGAAAACTCAGCACAAAGAAGAGTTTCAAACCTTTCTCATGTCATTCATAGTTGTGTTGCCGCTGTCTGAGCAAATGCTTGATGTTTTATTGATACTTTTGGTTTTCTTCACCTTCTTTGTGTCGTTCATGGCGGATGGTGGGCTTCTCTCACTAGGCAAAGGTGGGCCGCGTCTTTCATTTCTTGGTGGAGTCCTGAATCTTTCTTTTTCTTTATTGGCTAAAACATTTAATCACATGTTTAATTTATGTTCAGGTGCAATTAAATGCATAAATATTTTCTATGTTCCTTTATTTATTAAAACTGAATTTTTAAAAGATTACATTCATCTTATTAAAATTGTATTATTTATATTTTTCAGAGTATTTTGTAAAATTGTAAGGCTAAGTTCTCTAGATCAGTATTGTGATTCATGTTTTTAATTGCTAAACAAACTGATGTAAAAGAAGAACACACTTTACCTCCCTGACCTTGTGCAATAGGGTCATTCACTGCTAAGGTCTTAAGCTTTGTATTTAGTCCAAAGTCACCATTGGTCTGATAATGTCTGATGTTTCCACTTGGCTGATGGGTAGGGGGTTCCTGATAATGTCTGATGTTTCCACTTGGCTGATGAGTAGGGGGGTCCTGATAATGTCTGATGTTTCCACTTGGCCGATGGGTAGGGGGGTCCATGTGTGCGGTTCTTTTTTCCTCCTCTTTAAGAAACTCCTGAAACCTCTGCAGGTCCATCTTGGATTCATATGAAATAGGCTTTGGTCTATCTTCATCTTCGCTGGAATCTGATAGTTTTTAATTGGATTCATTAGAATGGGGTTAAATAGAAGCTAGTTTTTAATTGGATTCACTAGACTTGTGTTAAATAGAAGCTAGTTTTTAATTGGATTCACTAGACTTGTGTTAAATAGAAGCTAGTTTTTAATTGGATTCACTAGACTTGTGTTAAATAGAAGCTAGTTTTTAATTGGATTCACTATACTTGTGTTAAATAGAAGCTAGTTTTTAATTGGATTCACTAGACTGGTGTTAAATAGAAGCTAGTTTTTAATTGGATTCACTAGACTTGTGTTAAATAGAAGCTCGTCTAATAGTTAGAGACCCAAGAAAATATTGAGTTTGAAGAAAAAAGTATTTAAAAAAACAGTTCAAATGTTCGTTATTTTGCTGTTAGTAAGGTTAAAGGATAGGTGCCCACATTCAAATGGTAGGTGCCCAAATTCAAATGGTAGGTGCCCACATTCAAATGGTGGTATTCACCGACCAAACAGGGAATCAAACTCCAGGATCAAACTCCAGTCAGCCAAAATGAAAACTTGGTAACAAGAGTCAGGTCATTTAAGAGGATGGGACACCATCAAGTGGGACACCATCACATGGGACACCATCACGTGGGACACCATCACGTGGGACACCATCAAGTGCACTTTTACTTTACTAAACCAGTTAAATAATAAAATAGACCAGAACTATAGACACTGGATGACTACTATGTACTTTATTCTACAACTGTACTATTGTTTGTTTGTTAAGGGCTGGAAGTAATAGCTGTTACAACAAATATTTGATCCTTGTATTTACAGCTTGGACCAGATGATGAGGCAAGTAAACAATAATCTTAATGAAGCCATAAAGCAGTAGTTCCCAACCTGTGCTCCGCAGAGCCTTAATCCAGGAAATAAAATAACACCGTCAATGTGTAACACACAGGGTGGCCCTAAGGGGCTCCCCCAAAGAAATTGATTACAAAAAGGGGGTTATGCCAGTAAAAAAAAAGGTTGGGAACTACTGCCATAAAGATCAAGAAATAATGAATAAATATGGGCTCTAATGGGCTCATACCAGAATATACTGAAGAGTCCATGTCATTGAGAGCTGACTGGTCCATGATAGAGTCACTGAGCTTCTCAGTCTGTGTGTAGATATCGGGGACAGAGGCTACAAAACTGCTGGCACTGGAATAATGAGGCTTTATAAATACACAAATAGATAGATCATAAAACTAATAACAGAACAATTAAATAAAAAAGATTTTATTGAATGATATATATCCAATTAATCATAAATAATAATTTTTAAACCCATGAAGATTTTTTTATAATGCTTTTTAAAAATTAAATAGAGTTTAAAATGTATTTATACAATTTTACCAATGGTTGCCTTTGTTGAAAGGTTGAGACTTACTTTCCTAAATATATCCATACAAATTAATTTATATACTTTTATTTACAAAGCTGAAAATTTACCAATTGGAAGAATCGTGTTCTGCATTTGGAGCAGTCGTCACATTAGGGAAGCCCAAAAACCTCTTTTGGTGGAAAAGTAAAAATAAATATTTTTTTACAAATTCTTAATTTTTCAAATAGTTTTAATTAAATTATAAATTAAATTCTTGTTTTTTTGTTTTTTTTAAATGCCAGTTGTAAAAATAAGTCACCCTCTTTTAGCATCAATTTAATATTTAGATTTTATGATGCAGCCTGTTGTCTAGTCATATTTATAAATAAAAAGATTAATGTCTTCTCCCTCACTCAGAAAAAATGGTTGTTTAGATAAATAAATATTTGTTGGTGTCATCTTACTTTTGGATCATCACCAAACAAATCCTTGACTACGGACATCATTCTGTCTGTCTTAGCCAGGACCTTTTCCAACTTTAGGATTTTTGATGTATGATTAAAAATTTGATGATATGAATACATGATTAAATGAAAATGTATTCAAATAAAACAATAATAAATAATTGTAGACTAAATTGATACAGACTATTAAAATTGAAGAAAGAGTCAATATTAAGGTAGTATTGTTGATTCTTACAAGTCCAAATGACATTCAAACACATTTATATTCATTTTATGAAATCATTATGATAGTAAGCTCAAATTTAGGATACGTTATCCACACACTCAGATGTGATAATAATAAAAATGAATAACCTGTTGCTGATCGTAGAGGACTTCTTTCATAATGACAAGTTGCTGGGCATCTGCTCCAGACATTTTGCTCTTTTCTCTTTCTGTAACAAGAGATCATAAACAATCATCAAACCTTTGAATTTTCTCAACCTGCAATATTTTCAAATACATTTTACCATTTCAAAATATTTAGATGTGCCTGTGAAAAGGTTTTGCTAGTAAAATTATCAGACAATGAATGTCGTTACTTGTCTTGCAAACATTTTTTTAAAGTTTCAATTTTCAGTGTTATTTGAGAGCATCCAGACTTTGCTGTGCTTTCTATCATAGGGCATCAACATAATCTCTTCTTCTTCTATATTTTGAGGGCCCGCGATCAATGTATTGATCATTCTGGCTCCTATGTTTTGCAATGTAGCTGTGCATGGTTTTGAAGGGTTGCAAGGGCTACTCAGCGATGGTATTATGAACTGGGAGGCAACAGATGCAAATGTCTCAAGTGTAGTGGCATCAACTGTTGCTTTTGGAAACATGATCCAGTCCCTTATTGTCTTTGGCAGGAATGAGGAGCTCCTGTACTGAGTTCTTGTTTTTATTAGCCGGAACTGCCTGTCATGGTCTCTTCGCTGGCTGGGGGGGGGGGGGGGGGGGGAGAGACGAGTTTCTGTTTAATGCTGGAGCACTGGAACTAGTTTGGAATTTTTTATTTTCAGACATTTGTTCATTCAGCTTTGTTTATTCGCTTATATAAACATCGAATATGAAGTGGATTTTGTACAAACTTGGAATATGAAGTGGATTTTGTACAAACTTGGAATATGAAGTGGATTTTGTACAAACTTGGAATATGAAGTGGATTTTGTACAAACTTGGAATATGAAGTGGATTTTGTACAAACTTGGAATATGAAGTGGATTTTGTACAAACTTGGAATATGAAGTGGATTTTGTACAAACTTGGAATATGAAGTGGATTTTGATGCAATCGAAGTCAAGAAATTAAAATTAGGCATGAACATTTAGGTCATTTATTAAGTGATAAAAACGATGATTAGATGAGGCAAGTTAAGGGAACAGATTGTTCATTTTGATTAGAAGAATGATTATTCCCTTTTACATTTAATTGCACTGTAATTTTCTTTAGAGGTAGTGCAAGTGAAAAGTCTGAATTAAGCATACAACAAAGTAAGACAATGACGTTAGGGATAACTTAAGAGCACTAACAATTATGAGAACCACTGAAGTCTAATCGATGGTTTGTTGAAAATGGTTGCATTCAATTTTAAGGCCCATTAAAAAACATCTTTTGGATTTTACAGATTAGATGTAGTTGAACTTAGATAAAAGTATCAAGCAATCGTCAAGAATAGTTAATTGAACCATTTGTTTCAAATATTTTACAAGTACCTTGTCTCAGCTTCTCAAGTTTCACACTCAAATGGTTCTTGGACTTGTGAGCTTCTTTCCTCATGAGCTGTCACATAAAAACAATATTAAAATTATGGAAAAATGTCATCAGAGCCAGATAAAACTCTTTTATATTTTATATTTCAATTGTACTTGTTCAAGTGTTTGTTCCTAAAAATTGTTTAACATTAAATACCTGGTTGCAATGCATTGTGCAATACTTACCACTTCTTCAGGAGTCGCTCTAAGAACTGTTAGGTCATTCACAGTATCCTAAATGAAGAAATAAAAATATAAGATTTAAAATGTTTTTTTTCCTGAAATATTAAAATTATTCTTTAAATAAGTATTTAGCTTGGATCTTAAAATAATGTACAGTAATACCTCTTAAAATAATGTACAGTAATACCTCTTAAAATAATGTACAGTAACACCTCTATAAATCATGTACAGTAATACCTCTAAAAGTGATAAAGACATTGGTCATTTTATAACTTTAGAATATTTTTGATACTCATGAAGAACTCTCAAAACTTAAATTTAACAGGAAAAAATAAAGGCAATCAAATTTTGCTTATTCACTTATTCATTACAAGTTTCAAAAATTCAATTTAAAGAATTTAATACACTGAATTTTTAATTTCTATGATTTTTGTGTGTGTCTGCTCCACTGCTTGTGAATGAAACAATATTTGCATTAGCAGATACTTATTAAAATTTTAATGAATTTGTTAAATATTTTCATTCATGTTTCACAGCTTTATGATATGATTATTCAAAATGTCCCATGAAAATAACATTCGAAGCTGAGTCCCATTTTAGTCTCCATAGCAACACCACTGATTTGGTAGAAGAATTGGCTGTTAAACTCAAACAAATTGAGGTTTAGAACACGTTCAGCCAATTGGAGGAGGATGCAAATAGATATAGAAGGATTGGGTTTATTCTAGAGAAAGAATTGTAAAGCTAAGATATCATCAGCATGAGGGATTGAAGCATATAGAAAACATATATATAGCAGAAATAGATGGTGTTTCTTTTCAGGAGGGATGATGACGGATTGTAAAGTTTTCAAGGCATGGTTGGTATCTTTGATATAAGTGGGCAGTGGGGCTACGATGGGTTGAAAAACTCCATCAAGAAATTCCAAGATATGTTTGGTGGGGCAAGAGCATGCTGAGAACATGGGTCTGCCAGGGTTACCATAGTTGTTTATTTTAGGAAGTAGGTAGAAACAGGGCTTGCCAAGGCCAATTTGGGGAGTACCCATTCTAAAAGCTATCTCTTCTACCATGTCATTATTTTTAGTAATAGGGTTGTTAGAACTGACTGTCTTCTAGTTCTAGCATGTGTGCTTCTGTAATGTACAGATCTTTGTCCCACACAACAACGGCTCCATTTTTTAAAGCTGGTTTGATGATAATATCTTTCTGGCTGCATAGCTTAGAGAGTGCCTTGGATTCTCTATTTGAAAGCTTTGAAAGAGTGGCAGTGTGGAGGCAAAGGGAGGTTCTTGATATCATTTTCCGTGCTACTGATGTAGAGGTCTTAAGACTTGGATTGGTTAGACGGGGTGTCCAATTATATTTGTGTTCTCTATGGAATGGGAATAACTCATCTGGAAGAGTGCTATTTTTGCCAGCAAAGTGAAACTGAAGTTTCAAATAATGGAAGATGCAGTGGGAATCAGAAAGTAGTTGATAGTGATCACAGGATGGTTTGAGGGGAATAAATTTAAGACCCTTAGAGAGCAAGAGCCTTTCATCATCAGAGAGTGAGAGAACAGGGGGATGCATAACAATAAGTTGTTACCAGGGACTGTATGATGAGGTTTTAAACTATTGGTGGGCTTTAGATTGTTGGTCTCGTGTGGAGTTTCTGATCTCCCATCGAGCGCCTCCCCAGGTGGCAGATCGGGGAATGCCCACCAGATATGGTAGGTACTGGGGAAATCAAATACCCAGGGTGGACCAAAAAAAGAGCCTGCTGCCTTGCAGGGAGTGGACGAAACCACAAAGGTTAGGGTACCCTTCCCAAAATTAAGGGCAGCTCTCCGGAGAGTTGCAAGGGGCATCCCCCCCATACGGTTGTGCGCAGGGCTAACAACTCTGCTGCGTAAAAACTCTTTGTTACAAAAACGCAGACAAGAGCAACAAAAGACTTTCCGGTCCTGGGAGAAGATAGATTCCCAGCCGCGGAATGCATGACGCCAAGTAGTGAAAGCCAAAATCTGGAAACTACTAGGCCAACGACCATCATCTCCACCAGGACCACCACCGCCATTGGAACATGGAATGTATGCACCAAGTATGAGACAGGAAAGACTGCACAAGTAGCCGCTGAGATGAGGAACTATAACCTCGCCATACTAGGAATCAGCGAGGAATGATGATGCACCACACACTCTGGGCGTGGCTCTGATGATATCCAGGACAGCCCAAGGAGCACTCATTGGATGGGAGGCGCATGGGCCTAGAATACTCACAGCAACCTTTCGGACCAAAAAACACAGAATCAATTTGGATGTTATCCAGTGATACACACCAACAAACAAAAGTGAGGAGGAAGACAAAGATGAATTCTATAACAGATTGCTTACCATTACCCAGGGTCGCCCTAGGCGAAACATTGTCATCCTCATGGGAGACCTCAATGCCAAGATCGGCAGTGACAACACGGGCCATGGGGCGACAGGGGATAGGAGAAATGAATGATAACGGAGAAAGATTTGCCTCCAACACAGGAGGATACACAAGGCCATATGGGTTTCACCGGACCTCCAAACGATGAACCAAATAGATCATGTGTGTATTGGGATAAAATTCAGGCGATCTCTCCAAGATGTACGTGTCAGAAGAGGAGCTGACGTTGCCTCAGACCACCATCTTCTAGTGGCTCGGCTGAGACTAAAACTGAAAAGGCACTACACTGAGCAGACATCATATAGCTTGGGCTACAACATCCCCCTCTTGAAAGATAAGGCCAAACAGGAAGAGTTCAGGATCACTCTATCCAACAAGTTCCAAGTCCTACAGGAACTGCTAGGAGATGAGACGATCGATGGAAAGTGGCAGGGAGTAAAGAAAGCAGTCAAATCAACATGTCAGGAAGTGTTGGGAAGTAGGAAACATACACACAAAGAATGGATAACAGCAGATACATTGAAAGTGATAGAAGAGAGAAAAGGGAAGAAGACAGAAATTAACAACAGCCGTACACGAGCGCAGAAAGTTAGGTTCCAAAAGGAGTACTCAGAAGCAAATAAGAAAGTAAAGAAAAGAGTTAAGATGGACAAAAGGAACTTTGTAAACATGCTTGCCAAAGAAGCGGAAGAAGCAGCCTACCAAGGGAATATGAGGGAATTGTTCGCTACCATCAAGAAGTTGTCTGGAAAGTTCAGGAATCCAGAGAGACCAGTGAAGGACAAAGATGGTAAGAGCATACCAAATGAGGAGCAACAGAGAGGCAGATGGAAAGAACACTTCGAGGAATTTCTAAACAGGCCAGAGCCAAGTAACCCACTAGATTTTCAGCCAGCTGACAGTGACCTGGCTATTGACTGCAACACACCCACCAAAGAAGAGATCCGTATTGCCATCAAACAACTTAAAAACGGCAAGGCTGCAGGACCAGATGGCATCCCAGCAGAGGCACTGAAGGCTGACGTGCACACCAGTGTAGAGATGTTACACCCACTGTTCTTGAAGATCTGGGAGGAGGAACAGGTACCTTCTAAGTGGAAGGAAGGATACCTCATTAAAATCCCCAAAAAGGGGGACTTAAGTTCCTGCTCCAACTATAGAGGGATCACCTTACTGTCCATCTCTGGAGACTGTTGAGACATTATGGAGTGCCACGGAAAATCACGGACTTAATCAGGAACTCTTACGAGGGGATGACCTGCCGAGTGGTCCACGGACAACAGGTGACAGATGCTTTCCAGATGAAGACCGATGTGAGGCAGGGATGTTTGCTTTCGCCTTTCCTGTTCCTATTGGCCATTGACTGGGTGATGAAAACATCCACACAGCAGAAGTGGAATGGTATTCAATGGACCTTGTGGGACCAGCTTGATGAACTCGATTTTGCTGACGATCTTGCCCTCCTCTACCATACCCAACAACAGATGCAGGAGAAGACCAAAACTATTGCAGACACTTCTGCATGCATTGGTCTTAATCTTCACAAGGGGAAGAGCAAGGTCCTCAAGGTCAATGCCGCCCCCAATACAGCACCCATCAGGCTCAAAGAAGAAGCGCTAGAAGAGGTAGAGAGCATTGTCTACCTTGGCAGCATCATGGAAAAGCAAGGTGGGACGGATGCTGGCATCAAAATAAGGGTAGGAAAGGCACGGGCAGCCTTCCAACAACTCAAGAATGTCTGGGCCTCCAAACAATTGAATACCAAACTGAAGATCAGAACCTTCAACACCATGGTGAAACCTGTTCTGCTGTATGGTGCAGAGACATGGAGAACCACTGCTGGGCTAGGATATGAAGAGAATCGAGTCCTTCATCAATAACTGCCTAAGAAGGATTATCAGGATTCACTGGCCTGACAGAATCAGCACCAGAAACTGTGGCAGCGGACAAAGCAAGAACCGGTAGACAGGGCTGGCCTTAGGCCATTGCAACCTATGCGGCCGCAATGGGCCCCGCACTTTCATAGGCCCAGCGCAAATTTATTTTCTAATACAAAATCTTAATTTTCACTTATTATCCTTATCCCTACCCAGACAGGGCCCCGCGCAATCCGTTTCACATAGGGCCCCGCAATTGTTAGGGTCGGCCCTGCCGGTAGAACAAGAGATCCTCCAAAGAAGATGGAGATGGATCGGCTCAGAAAACCTGCCTCCAGCATAACTAGACAAGCCTTGAACTGGAACCCTCAAGGAGAACGGAAAAGAGGCAGGCCGAGGAACACTTGGCGCCGTGAAGTGGAAGCGGATACCAAGAAACTTGGCCACACTTGGGGGAGGCTGGAGAGATTGGCTCAGGATCATGATGCCTGGAGGGCTCTTGTAGGCGGCCTATGTCCTAGAAATTACCACAGACGCCGATAAAGATCGGCTGCTGTTCCTCGAGGACAAAAAGGCAAAAGAAGAAGAAGATTGTTGGTAGAAAGGAAGCCATATAAATCACGGTTGAGTTGGTAAATAATAGTTCTTATAAGGTTATAGAATAATGGGCTAGTCCACTGCTCTGGCATTAAACAGAAACTCGTCCCTCTCCCCCATAAACAGCAATGAGGCCATGACAGGCAGTTCCGGCTCATACCAGTGAGAAGCCAGTATAGGAACTGCTCATTCCTGTCAAAGACAATCAGGGACTGGAACAAGCTTTCAAAAGGAACAGTTGAGGCGACAACACTTGACTCATTTGCATCTATTGCCTCAGGCCTTCCAACCCCCAGTGCATGATACCCTCACTAAGTAACTCTTGCAACCAGTGAAATATCCTCATCAACACCAGGCACAGAAACTTTGCAAATCCCATCTACATTCATAGGAGCCATAATGATCAATAAATTGATCGTGGGCCCTTAATACATAGAAGAGGAAGAAGAATAAGCAGTTATCAGAGGTCTTAGAGAGAATGTGATCTTCAGGTAGGTAAATGGTGGCCCTCAGATTTGCGATTAGACAATTGTGACTGTGTACAAAAATACAAATACGTTGAAATGCTATTTTCTTCTCAAGAGTTTGAAGTTTGGGCTTGGAGTTAAAAGAGCCAACCGCCAGGTTGAAATTATTCTAGTAAAGCTTAGGCTTATTATTGCTAATTTATTAAAGAGAGTGTCTACACGTCCGGCGACCAAGTCACATGACCGCCATACAAACTCTACTTCTCAGTACTGACCTAGTTTTAAGATAAGGCTGTCCTATATAATTTTGTGTGGTCTTGTGGTAGAATAGACGCTTAGCGACCTCACGATATGTGAAAGGTTACTGGATCGGGAATTAGTTTTACTTTTTTTTCTTATTATTTTAATTAAAAGTATATTTTATATTTAATTTATTATGTTTATTTGTAGCAGTAGTCAGAGCTTTATGAGATGTTTAACCAATATAAAGGACTTTTTTTTTTTTTTTTGGTTGAGTCGGAATCAAATAGTAATATAAGTACACTAGTTAGTTAAGTCAAGTAGAGGCCCACTAGTTATTCACAGTCAAATGCTTACAGTTTATGTATCTCATAGTCATAGCATATGAATATATTAATATGTTCAGTATTTATTATCTAGGGATCGGCTGACTAATATATGTAATTACTGTACACAATATTGGAATATCATATGCCATGCAATGCAACTATTTTGCCGGCGACCTCTTGTCACATGACCTGACGGAATAATAACACCTACTAGTCGTCCGGCAGTCACATGACATATCTTCCACTAGCGGTCACTAGCTCGCTGGAAAAATTTCTCTAACTAGGCGTCTGGCGGTCATGTGACTTGGTCGCCGGACTTTTTATCTCCCGCACTGCCTTTATTAAAATTATGAAAATAGACATATATTTCTCACATCCCATGATGGTCGCTTCTTAGATGGTGCCTTTTTTCTACGATTATGGCCAAGTCTATAAAATGACATTTGACTTGATTCTTCAGCTGGAAAAAGAATGTCAAATTTCAATTTAGTCATTTTAGAAACATTTAATTATTTTTACCAAACTTAATATATTAGATTTATTTTCTTAGCTAAAATTCAACTGCATACACATTCATTAATGAATGAATTCATGAAGTTGATGAAGTAATACAACTACAAGTACAAGTACCGGTACAAGCTTAACACAAAAGAAGACTAAGAGTAAGAGTGACTTAGTAAGAGTGACTAAGAGTACTTAGACTAAGACTAAGCCTAAGAGTACTAAGACTGTAAGACTCTGCCAATTTTAAATTTACGGTTCTTTTGTGGAAATAAATAATTGTATGTATCTATAATAGGCGGATAAATTTCAAAATAAATAATTACAACATTACCAAAGAATGTAATAATTGTAGATGTCTTTCTTTTTATATTTTTTTAAATAATCAAGAACGTGCAGGTATTTTCATATTCCGTTGCGACAATAAACAATAGGTGTGCCTAAATTCCAGTATCCACAGTTTGATACCATAAAGCCTTAAATTGTTTCAAAGAATTATAATGTGCCCTTAAGTATTACCCTTATACTATACATTATGAAAATAATTTTAATCTTTTTTATTTTAAACATGCAGGTTTTGAGCTTGGGGTGCTTTTTATATTATAGGGCCACTTGCGTAAAATCTATCAAGCATACTTTTAATTTAATTATAATATAGCCTGCTTTCATTAAAATGTATTGTTTTAATTTTAAACGTTTCAGACTATTACTAACCAATACAAATATTTAATTGATTTTGGCCTTTTATTTGAAAACATTTTTTTACAAATCTAAAACATTTTTGTTTTTAAAATGTTAATGAACAATGTTCCAAACAATAAATTTAACGTTATGAACATATTGAATTTTAGTCGTACCAATTGAAATGAAGATACCCGCGTCCATAAACGTATAAATCAGAACGGTGTTTAGATAGATTTTATCACTGAGTGAATTTACCAATACCGGTCCATGGTTCGTTTGTCGCATAAATTGATGGGATTTGAGGAAAAACGGGAATATGTAAAAACACCTAACATCATGTAAACTTAAAAGAGAGAACCCATTGAAACTTTATGTATTAAACGCATACGGCTTTTTTCTAACATGATAGCATCTTCAATTTTATAATAACAATATCTAGGCCTATACTCAAATACTGCACCTTGAGATGACCTAAGTGTCCAGTGCCGTTTAAGGCATGGGCACACTGGGCTGTTGTCCAGGACCTTACGCTTCTAGGGGCCTCACCATTTATGTGTATTATGTTGCCCATGTTGTTAATGAACATTTAATGATCTTTGAATTTTGACAATTTAAATCTCCCTAAAAGTTCATTAGAAAACACGTTTATCAAGCTTCTGGCTCTGTGAACAAATTTTCGATGTTCAAATCAATTCCATTTTTTGTACTAGTTTTGGTACTAGTTTAAAAAAATATATTTAGTCAATATAAAATAAATCCAGGGATTTGTATTGTTGGAAAAGTGCGGGGGGGGGGGGGTTAAAGTTAAATCAAAAAGTTTACAAGAAACATATTTTCAGTAATTAGTAATTTATATGAAGAAATTTGCAGTAGTTTAAAATTCCAAATAAAACGTTCACTCTACACTTTACTGAATTTGTACTCAGATCAATCACACATTTATTGCCTTTTAAAAAAAAAATAAGGTAATTAATACTTATTAGTATACTTATAGTGTTGTTAAATTTTCGTGCCACAATCTATAATGATGTTGGGAGTGCTTTTTTAAATGAAAACTTTAAAACAACAATATTTAATATTAACTAAGTAACTAAGCACAGAATATGTGCGCATTCTCTTCTTTTAAGTTTGTTAATCCGGTATAGTTTCTCCACACTGGTAACATTACTGTTTGGAATACTTAGTGACGTAAACAATAATGATTTTAAGGTGACTAGCATCAGCAATAAGGAGTGGTAGACCTTTCAGGCTTGCCAAGTGGTGTCCAGTTGGCTAAGAAAGGGGAAAATGCATTTCTTGTTGAAAGAAGAGCAAGCAGGGTGATAGGCTAAAAAAGCAACAACCTTTGAAATTAACTCGCAGAATTTTCAGCAGAGATTACCATTTCAGAATCTGAAAAAAAAGTTTATCTAGTTATTTTTTTATTGATAATTTAATGATTAAATAGTTGTACAAGCTTTAAATTTATCGGCTTAAACTGTAGTAGAGTGTAATAATGAGAGAGACTGCAATCAGGTTAGCACAATAGGAAATTAGTAAAACACAGTAAGGTTAAATCTGAAAAAAGGAACGCAACAAAACAACGAACGTGTCGGCAGAAAGCCTTCATCAGAGAACAAACAGAAATAAACGAATAAAATTAAAAAATATCTAATCCTAAAACTAACTAACCCTAACCATTTAAAAAAAAAATTGCACTTAGCTGAGAAGTAGTATCCAAGAGGGCAGCAAATGATTTCTGACAGAAAGTAAGTGGGAGAACGGTTAAATAGGGAAGAGGGAAAGAAATGAGGAGAAGTAAGTCCACTGCGATAGGTCTTGACGTTGAGGGGCTGAGCTAGGTTCAAACAGTGAGTGGGGACATGTAGTACCGGTGGTTATTGCTGTTGTTGTTGTGATTTGTTGTATTTTTTATTATTTTTTTTGTGTGTGCTGTTTTTTCTCATTTTATAATTTATTATATTTTCAAATAATTAAACGGAACAAATTCACTAAAAAATTGAACTATGTTGTTCGTCCTTCGCAAGCGAAGATGGCCAAAAATACCGTGAGTACGTAGGTGGTTTGTGAGTTCTATCTGTGTCTGGAAAGCTCGCCCGCAGTGTTTTAGAGTTCTAGCCACATTCGAGGCGATTCTGCTTTACCTTCGTTCTCTCTGAAGAGTGTGCTCCAACAATGAGTCCACCTTCCCAGCTTCTCCTATTCAACACAAGTTTTCCCCATGAACTCAAGTCCTTGGACTTGAATGTAGTGGCGTATGAAGGGATGCACCGTACATTAACTTAGAACTTTGTAGTATTAAATTGTTAATCTTTACGTTATCGACAAAAGGAGTATTTTTTATTTCTTTTTTTTTTTAATCCCCAAAATCCTACAGCTCTCATATGGGCGCCCCTACCCAAAGTTCTCATAACAAAGCATACGTGATGTTGTCACAACTCAGATGTAGTAAGATGATCAGCTGAGCGAAAGAGCAACGTGTGTCACACACAAAAATATGATAGACAAACAAGATAGAAATGCGGAAAGAAAGAAAGCCTTTAAAAACATTGACACCCAAAAACATTTTAAAATATACTCCACTTTTTCAGCCTTAAAGGCTATTGTATTATCTATATCTACCTTTAGTCTAACTAAATCATTTATAATTGAATTTAATCAAAACTATTACCATTTATTTTCAATATTAATTTATTTATATAAGATGAGAATTTTCACAAAACGCTGGATCCTCCCCCCCCCCCTTTTTCCTTTCCTTCTCTGTTTTGTTTCTTTTAATTATCAAAGACTTTCTTTCTGCACACATTTCCATCTTGTGGATGATAATTATTTTTTGATGACACACGTGACATGTTAAGACTGATTCTTTCTCGTGCAGTGTTCACCTGTCGAACGGCTGGAAAAAAAAAGGGGGGGGGGGTAAGACAGATAACGAAATCCTTAATACATGGTCGCTCAAATTATCGTGGTTGACTCGTTGAGTGAACTGGTCGATGGGTGAGCTCAGATTTACTTTTTAGCTTTATGTTTAGGTAATGAGTTAAGTCAATTTAACCGGGATTTTATTGCCCCCCCCCCCCGGGAATACTTTTGAAAATCTTTGCATCTCTTGACATTTTAAGCATAAGCAGTAGTGTCACTATTGGATGCGGAGGACACTTGGGACAGCCTCAAAGAAGATGACACCTTCCCAGAGGAGAATAACAAATGAAAAATAGTACATTTGGCAGAGTTCGATCATCCAAAATACAAGAGCAGGGTGCCACCTATCACCAGAGTAGGATACCACCAGAGCAGGTGCAGGATGGAACCGGAGCAGATCAACTCGTGGGAGTTCCATGCAGGGCCGGATTTACAATTTTAGGGGCCCTAGGCCAACAAAATTTGAGCCCCCATTTTTCATTGCAATTCGATTGATATTCAATTTTTTTTATATACTACTCCCAATTTTGGGGCCCATTATTTTGCGGGGCCCCTAGGCCACGGCCTAGTCGGCATGCCTGTAAATCCGGCCCTGGTTCCATGGGGAAGTCTGCATGTTTTAATCTATAGACTATTAATTTTACCACACTGGGTGCCACCAACTCCATTGACACCCCTGGGCATAAGATACAATATGTGATTTGGCCAAATTACACATACAACATGAAAGGTAAGCTTACGCTAACTGCCCTCATTACCCCAAATATTTCCATTTTCACACCATTTGAAGCATATTATCCCAGTTCGCCAACCACTGCAATACATCGTGGTGATAAACGGGCACTTTGCTTCTATATGAACGTAGTAGTGACTTGAAAACGTTTGAGAACCTGAGTCTGAGTACTAGAACTGCTGAGTTAATTAAGTAATTCAGCACAGTTGACTACATTTTTCAAGTCTTGTCATAAAGTAACAATTTATGACAATCTGTCATTTGCTAAAATTAAAAACTACAAGATAATTCTATTCTCAGCGTGTGTAGCCGAGATTTCTCGGGACGTCTTATGTTTAACTAAAAGCTGTACGGGATCTCGGGACAGAAACCCTAGTGGCTAGTGGCGTCAAAGCAATGTATTATTTCAATGGAACATTATAATATTATACACCGTCTGCCTCGCTTTCTTTTGTAGGCTATGGTCTAAAAATAGATAACGCCGCTTTTGAGGGTTTTGTCACATTTTGTACTTTGTGTAGTGTAATTTATCCCAAACTTTTATTTCCGCAAAGCATAACGTTTCAACGAAATAGTAAATACTATGTCTTGAACCGTTTTTTCAATATTTTCGTAAGGTGGAGGTATCCTTTGACAGTGGATAAGTCATCAAATAAATGTAGTTCATTTAGAGACATGGTGTCGCTGTGCTTCGTGCACTCTCGGTGAATTTCAGCCATCTTTCCTGATTCAATCATCTGGGAAAATTACTGAAATATGAAATAGAATTGTATCCCTGCTTGTTACTTTCTTGTATTAAGTTGTTAACATTGGATAGTAGGAAAACAGGAAATTTCAACAATTAGTTATTCGGTAAGTTTGAATGAATGGTATTTTATCTAGGATTATAGTAGTGAGACGTAGACTAGAGAGGAAGGCTGATTTATTACAAGTCCAAGTCATCCTAGTCCTTGGTTAGAATAATTTAGGCTTAGCCCCTACTGCAAGCCCAAGAAAAATGTTATTCCTCCAGTTTCTGTGAAAATACATGAGGCCTATTTATTACTATTACTAAGTTACTTAAGTATGATTATTATTTTAAATATTAATCATACTTCTTAAATATTTACCTAATATAGGGAAGGCGTGGAAGGGCAACTGCGGCAAGAGAAGTTAGTTCAACCCAGGAAGCAATTTTTTGTATATTATTATTATTATTATTATTATTATGGGTAGTTTTCTATAGCGTGGTACCCCAGCCTAGGACTGGGCTCACCACGCTGTACATACAAATTAAAATGAACTTAAAAAATATAAATTAAAAACCAACCATTCCATATCAATTTACATGTGAAGCCATGGACGGCACTCCGCAGCATCGTTTAACTTTCAGAGGGGGAATCAGTCAGGATAGTAAAGTTTAAAGAGATGTGTTTTGAGTGCAGTTTTGAAAGCTGTGATGGTTGATATATTTCTGATGTGTAGTGGAAGAGAATTCCATTGTTTGGGGGCACAGTAAGAGAAAGATCTTTCACCGTATGTTTTTGTGCGAGTCTTGGAGACAGAAAGAATACGCTCGTCTGCGGAGGAGCGAAGCTGTCGAAGGGGTGAATAGACAGAGAGAATTTCGGTTAGATAGGAAGGGCAGGAATTCGAGAAAAAGTTGTGGCACAGAACAGAGAGTTTATAGTCAATCCGTGCTTGTACAGGGAGCCAATGAAGTGAATGAAGTAGTGGTGTGACGTGATCACATTTTTTTGCCTTTAAAACTAGCCTAGCAGCTGAGTTTTGAACCTTTTGTAATCTTTCTAAGAAGTGTTTTGGTGAGCCTGACAGAAGAGAGTTGCAGTAGTCAAGACGAGAGAGAACAAGAGCACATACTAAGGTTTTTGTGGCACTAACTGTGAGGTAGTGGCGGATGGAGCTGATCTGACGGATAGCTGTGTATGCAGAGCGACAAATGTGAGATATATGTTTATCTAGAGACATGTTGTTAGACAGAATATAACCAAGATTCCTAGTTGAGTATGTAAACTGTATGTCTGAGTTACCTACTTGAAATGAGGTGGGGAGAGCTGAGTTAGAGGATGATTTGTGATCATGAATAAGAAGTGCTTCCGTTTTGTCATCGTTAAGTTTCAGTTTCAACTTGCTGAGTGTCATCCATGACTTGACATCACCAATACACTTCTGCAAAGTCCGGACAGCTGAATCGACAAGAGAGGGATGGGTATGCTTGTATAGTTGCGTATCATCCGCGAAAGACTGGCTATCCACAGCATGCCTCTCCAGCAGGAGGAGCAGTGGCCTGGCATACATTGTAAATAGAACCGGGCCCAAAACGGACCCCTGTGGCACTCCATACACCAAGTCAGCACTGCTGGAGATACAGCCATCGACAGCGACTGCCTGCGTTCTATCGGAGAGGAACAACCTAAACCAAGACAAAACAGAACCAGAAATGCCAAAGTAATTTTCAAGCGTTTTGTAAAGGGTTTCATGGTCGACAGTGTCAAAGGCCGCACTGAGGTCCAAGAGGATCAGGAGGGAGACATCACCACTGTCCAATGCAAGCAAGAGGTCATTGGTGACTTTCAAGAGAGCCGTCTCAGTGCTATGGAAAGATAGGGCCTATATTTACTAATTTAGGGGCAGCATTATTAGACAACTTATGGGTTTTTCATTAATTTTTTTGGGGGGGAGGCAAGAAAAATTCTTGTGTCTGCTTGGGCTTTGGACTTGACCCTTTCCGCCGCAACATATGGATATTGTATACCCTGTCCCTCGCGACTGGGTGTAGCACACCCATACACTTATTATTATGGGAACCATTTCCGACGCAACATATTGTATAGCCTGTCCCTTGCAACTGGATACTCGTACACTTATTAATTATAATGGGAAAAAGTGTTTGTCGATTCCTGGCAACTGAGATGTGCTGTTGAGGTATGTCTTAACTGCCTTACATTAAAGGTATGAACTGATCAGGTGTAGGCAAGAGCTTTAATAATTTGTAAGAACAGTAACTGCTTTGTTATGAAGAGAAATGTTTTTTGGTCTGTTTTGACTAGCTTGTGGCCAGGTTTTTTTACTTTTCTTTGCAGTGGTTTGCCCTTTTATGTCTTTGATGCCCTGGGATCCACTGCATCGCCAATAGCTTCTATGGAGCTATTTGTAATAAACTACCACTAGCTTCTAGGTGGCTATAGGTAGTTTACTATAAAAAAATACTAATACTAATTGGCTAGCTTGGTGATATATTAACTCTTTCCATACCAGAGACAGATGAGAGGGTTTTCCACTTAAGTGCCAGACCAGTTTTCGGGCAGCGGAAATTTTTAAGGGTGCTCTTATCTATTTATTAATTATGAATACTTTTCTTTTAGCAAGGTAGCTGTATTTCATATCAAATTAAAGGAAATTAGACAGATAATAATAATATGTAACAGATATAACAATATGACAGCAATGGTATAAATTTTACTGGTAAGATTATGAGATTTTAAATTTTTTTAAAAAATGCGCCCCAAATCTGAACTTACCAGACTACCATATGGTCTGTGTAGCTGGTATCCTATTCTGCTTCAATCCTCAGAAAGTCTATCCATTTTTTATCATAATGCATTTTACATTTTGAAAATATTCCATTTAGTGACAGAGTTATACACATTTTTGTAATGTTAGGTTTAGTATTATCTGAAGCCTCACTGTGTTGCCATAGCAACAAAGTGATTTTGAAAAGAAATTATAACTTTTGAACCACTTGAGCTAGAACGCTGATCTTGGTGTTTATGTAATCCATTTTCTATGCTCTATGCATCTGTGGTATTTTTTTAATTTTAAAAATGTTGTGAAATTTTTATGAAAGTGCAGACAGTCACCACTATTACTATCACTTTCGCCATTCTATTACTAGTTCCATTTGGGATTTACCAACCCATCAGGATGCTCAGAAAGCTCAAAATCATTACTGAAATCAGATTCAAATGATTCATGGTCTGATGTTTCAGCATCAATAATTAGCAATAAAGCTCTTTTGTTTGCAAACTTGATTACCTACGTGGTCTAGCAACAGCTGATGGGCCTGGAGTAGGCGTGGCCATTGCTTTGTTTACAAAAGTTTCAACACAAATTGAACTATTATTAGAAAAAACACATGTAAACAAGTCCAACTTCTAACAGTGTAACAGGAATGAAGTAGGATAAGTTATCCATCGTTTAGTTAGTATTAGTTTAGGAACATAAAAAGTCGAATTAATAGCCACAGGCAACGAAATAAACTACATAAATTATTACGACGATGTATCATGGCTTGGCGCAAACGTGACCAGTCAAATTGACGTTTAATCGGGGCTTGGCACGGAAAGAGTTAATGTAGTGCAGTATTGACCAAGTATGGGTTGTCACTATTTTTTAAATTACATCACTGAAATAACTCTTAATTCTATGTGAAATTCTGACTTTTTGCATCACTAATACTATAAGTTGCCAAAAAAATGTGTGTGCCCACGATTTAGACAGCTGTCAGGTCATGGTTCCCTTCAAAATTTTTTTTTTTGGCTCTAGTCTCATAAATTATAAATTCACTCCAAATAAGATTTTCAAGACATATTACACTTATTTTTCTTTTTTAATGTATAATTTATGCATCACTGCTTATGTTTTCATCAGATTCTGTGCTGTTAAAACATTGAATCCGCATAACATTAAAACATAAATAGTAAATAGTGATTCCTACTCATTAAAATAATTTGTGTTATAAATGAACAATTTATTCAATGAAAGTTTTTTTGCAGCAAATTATTATTAAGGTATTTTTAGACATAGATATATTTAGGCCTATATTTTAATCATATTTACAATAAAATTATTTCTCAGCCTCAACTGGATTTTAAAGCTTTGATGACATTTTAAAAATCTTTGATAGTATTAAAATAGCAATTTAAAGCTAAAATTCTTTCAAGATTTGTTATTGAGCTGAGGTTTTGTCACTAGTATGAACGTAATAAATGAATGGCGACGGGGCAATACTTCGCCAGGGTGATTGAAAGCATGCAGCATGTCTTTAAAGTTCCGGTTTTGGTTTGATCTGATTGGCTGGACTACCAACAACTTTCTGCAAACTATTGATATTTTGCCTTTAGACAATTTCTAATGTAGTTTTATTAGCTAGCACTTGGTAGACTATTGATAATTATGCCTAATTAATGTCAGTAATAACTTGAGTAATGGCTCAAAAGACTACATTTTAAAATGATGGCCATGGAGTTTAGTTTGATTGAAACGATGAGGCAAAAAGCTACTTATTCAAATTGATTGGTGCCTAAAAGATTAAGTACAATATTAAAAAACACTTTTGTAAAATTAATAAATGAAATTATGACAAATGATTAAAATTAGTTGTCACTTCTTATTAAAGGACTTCTTATTATAATAGCCATTAGGATTTATAAATAAGGCAGACCTAATAAATTAATGACTCATGGATGGAATTTGAATATACTTATCCTACCAACCGAAGACAATGGGATTTATATTAATTGTTAAAATACTGTATGCAGTTTAATTCTTAGAAAAAAATTAGTCAAGCTTCTCACGGACCATTCAATATTTGTTTTTCCATTTCCCCCCTCTATTTTACCATTGGATAGAGATAGATAAGAATGAGTGAGGACTCAAGTTACTCTCAGCAACACATTATGTCTCCAATGACAAATCGTGGCAAACAAATGCAGGGTTCTCATGGACAAAATATGCACCCTGGTGCTAACCAGCAAGGGATGCCAATAACAAATCAAGCCTCTGGAATGCCAGGAATGTCACCCGGCCATCAAATGATACAAGGTGGACCAGGGCCTCATATGGTTCCTGGAGGATCTAACAATAGCATGGGGGTAGGTTTGAGTGGCCATGGTTCTCAGGGTATGCCACCCTCTTCTATGAGTGGAATTCCTGTTTCAATGGGAGGTATGTCTATGCAAGGAATGTCTGACAACGCAATGCCAAACAACATGGGTAATATGCCATCACAAGCTGGAGGAATGCCAATGCAGGGCCATGTGCAACAACAGCCTAATATGGTTCAAGGACAAGGAATGGGAGGCCCTGTTCAAGGGATGACCCCATCTATGCCAGGTGGAAGCCCAAGTCCTAACCTTTCTGGATCTCAGATGGCTGGTGGAGCTATGGGACCTCCTAACCAAAGTGTTGACCCTAGCACTAGTCAAAGTGAGTTTTTCAAAAATATTATTTTGTTCATAGTAGATATGTGAGTTTATTTTACATTGTGTCATTCTTGCCAGTAGCCTTTGTCTTGTCTTTATTATAAGAAATAGAAGGTTTGATCTATTACAGTATTAATAGTTTTTTTTGAAGTATTAGGGGAGAAAGGAATAATGCATTCTTAGTAATAATTATGGTCTTTGCGATTGCTGAGCGGCAGAGCGGTCTAAACCGAGTCAATCCCAAGCTCACGGACTGGAGTACATTTCCCAGTAAAAGCCCAGACAAACAAAAACACGTGGGCAGGACTCATTAACCTTGGATGGCAAGTTTTCTAAGAGAAGGAAACTCTGAATTCAAATCTGGAGATTCCAGCAACTCATGCGACATGTAACTCATAAAGAGCACAGTAAATCACTCAAAAAACAAGCGAAGAACGAACAATATAATAATATATGTTCTTTGCCCTTTATTTTAGATCAACCACCTGGAATGTCGGGAGGACCTCAAGGACCACCAAGACAAACTTTTAATCAAGCACAACTTCATCAGCTCCGAGCTCAAATTAAGGCATATAAGCTGCTTTCATGCAATGCTCCCATTCCAGATGCACTTAGAATGGCTTTAGAAGGGAAAAGACCAATGGGGCCATTTCCAAGACAAGGTAATACTAATATGCCAATTACTTTTTTAAAAGTGCCATACCTTTATCACTCACAAGTTATTCCTTAAAAATGTCTACGGCTGAGGCTGCATATTGTAATTTACAGTAGCTGAAAGTAATTTTTTTCTTTGGTTGGGATGTAACCTAAAATTGATAATTTTGATAAGTCTGATTTAAACAGTCTTTAATTTCTTCTCAGTAGCTTTTATTCAAACATTTCCAATACTTAGCTTTCTTTCATGTACCCAAAGTATATAATGATGCAAAAATATGTCTTTGGAAGATTCTGACCTAATGGAACATTTCATTTTTTAAAATCAAATTACCATTTTATGATTGGTCATTCATCCCCTGTGAGTGAATAAAATTGACATTTTCTTGCTTAAATTTTGTTTTCTAGTTTCAGTTAAATTAGTTTACAAGCATAAATTTAATTTTTAAATAACAATTTGATCATAATTACCACTAAATTTCAACCTTTCATTTTAATGGGATAAATATCTTTAATATATGTTGAAAAATATAAGATGTTCTAAGAATTAAATTCAAGGGATGTTTTTATTGTACAGGAGATCCCACTCAGATGCAGAAGATTCGTATGATGCAGCCAGGTGGTCACCCCCAGCAGTCACCCCAACCACATCTACAGCAACAAATGGGTTCAATGAGACCAATCAATGTTGGCCAGACTCAAAATCAACTTGATCCCTCACAGGCTCGTATGCCCGGACCACCCCACCAACAAATGCTCTCACAGCCGCAGATGGTCGGTCAACCAACAGTACAACAGCAACAGTCTCAAGCATTGTCTGCATTGAATAAACAGAATAGAATTGCGCCTGTAACCAAACCTCAAGGTCTGGACCCTCTGGAGTTGTTAAAAGAAAGGGAGAACAGGTAGAATTAATCAGGACTCCTTTTTTTGCCTTAGATTCTGTTGTTTTTTTTCTCACTTTTGTATAAAAGTTACCTCAGGATTATTACAAGTTTTTAAACTATTTCAACAATTTTATTAGAGTTTGTCTGGAAATAGAAATATTTCTGTTAATATATGAAGAGCTTATTTTCAAAATGCTGCATCCATCATTTTAAAAATAAAACGAAAAAACCTTACTCTTTTGTAGAGCAAACCAGGTTCCTTTAGGATATAGTAAATTTTATTTACAAAACACATTATATTCTTATTTTATTCTTGTCTAAAAATTATTTAATTCTCTAAACTCAGTATGTAATTTTTTGTAAAAAGTTGGATAATCTCAAAACCCCAAAAATGGATATACAGCCTTGTGAAACTCAGCTCTTCATATGTACTCTTATATTCAATTAATTGCAAGCATCAACTGATTAAACAAAATTTAATCATAGGGTTGCTGCTCGAATCGCCCATCGAATTCAAGAGCTTTCAAAAATGCCCACTACAATGCCTGATGATATGAAATTAAAAGGAATGATAGAACTTAGAGCTCTCCGTCTTCTTAATTTCCAGAGATCTGTAAGTAATTATACTTTTTTTAGAATGTTTCTTTGGAAAATTTTATTAATAAATGTGACAATAATATTATTTTCAAGAGAAAAGAATTTCATTTTTTGACATCCAGGTCGTCTTCATTATAGCAATCTTGAAGTACTGGAATGTGCATTAGAATATTTAAAGCAGTGATTTGAATAATAAAATTAATGCTCATTTCTTTTAGCTGAGAGCTGAAGTGATCTCAACTATGCGTAAAGATACAACCTTAGAGACAGCCTTGAACCCTAAGGCATATAAACGGAGCAAGCGTCAGTCCTTGCGAGAGGCCAGAGTGACAGAAAAGCTGGAAAAACAACAAAAAATGGAGCAAGATAGAAAGAAGAGGCAGAAACATCAAGTAATGTACTTTAAAAATATACTTAAAATTTAATGAAGATTAGTGTGAAATAATCTTTATGCTAACTTTGAAGCTGTTCAGTAAAACAGTTTGAGACAGTTTAAGATCAAATTTGTTATTTATCTTCTAGGAATACTTAAATGCTGTTCTACAACACGCGAAAGATTTCAAAGATTTTCACCGCAATGTAATCGCTAAAATTGGGAAACTTAACAGAGCTGTTATCACATTTCATACTAATACCGAAAGAGAGCAGAAAAAAGAACAAGAGAGGATTGAGAAGGAACGTATGCGAAGACTCATGGTAAGTGATACTTGATCTTTTGATATTCTCGTTGGAGATATTTTTAGTTCGAACTTGTAATCATTTTTTTAAAGCATTTTATTTTTAACATAATTGTATACATACTGGCAGTTAGTTGTCTGACAGTACATTTTATCTTATCTTTTCTGATTGTTCAATGCAAAAAGTTATATTTCACATTTTCCAAATTACTTTTGTTTTAACATTTATTTCCATTTCTAAAATGATTATCCGACTAGGCTGAAGATGAAGAGGGATATCGTAAACTTATTGATCAGAAGAAAGACAAGCGTTTGGCCTATTTGCTGTCTCAGACTGATGAATATGTCAACAGTCTTGCTACACTTGTGAAAGAACACAAGGAAGAGCAGAGAAAGAAAAAGCAGAAAAAAAAGAAAAAGAAGGTATAAATAATATTATTTAAGCAGCTGTACACTGTAAGAAATATTGAGGGCTATTGTTATATTATATTGCTG
The DNA here is from genome assembly GCA_964017045.1 of Omphiscola glabra. Taxonomy (NCBI): domain Eukaryota; kingdom Metazoa; phylum Mollusca; class Gastropoda; family Lymnaeidae; genus Omphiscola; species Omphiscola glabra. Next base: position 53,157,992 of record OZ024796.1, on the reverse strand, counting down.
CTACTGAATTTATAGCCTGGTATTTTCTGAGGAACATTTTTTATTTTAGTGGGCACTCTGGTTGTGAGAAAATCTTATCATTTACAATTATTCAAAAGAAGCTGATGTAATTGTTTTTATTATATCAGAAAACGGAAGATGAGTCCAATCAAGGCGATAATAGGGTGAAGGTAATGGATCCTGAGACCGGCACAGTACTCTCTGGTGACCAAGCTCCTTTAGCAAGTCAGCTAGAAGCATGGCTAGAGATGAATCCAAAGTAAGTCTCCACATAATTTTATATAATAATTAATGGGACGATTAGTCTGATCAAATTTGTGACGAGCTCCAAATTCATCCAGTGATAAATTTTCTTGTTAAATTACCAGCTTCCAAGTTGCCCCCAAGGAAGATGATGAAGAAGAAGAGGATGATGACGATGAAAGTGGTGAAGAGGTGACTATAAAAATTGTGTTTTCATTTGATTTTTTGTTTGCTGATTAACTTAAGATTCTATGACCATAAAATCATTAAGTTAAAAAGTGATCTAATAAACTTTCTAATGACTTACAGGAGGAGGAACCTGAGCCAGAAATTGAGCCTCAAGAAGAACCGTATGTTTTTTACCCTTATAAAAATACTGTTATTATTTACACTAAAGTTTTTTTCTTAAATCTTAATTTTCAAAAAAAAAACTGCCATGTATACTAATTTTATAAGGAATATAATGATTTCAAGTTATTAATCTTCTTAAACAATTGATTTTCTTATTTGAAATTGAATTAATTTTTCCAGTCAAACCCATGCTGATGATGATGGAGAGCAAAATTATTACACACTGGCTCACACAATCAAAGAGAAAATAAATGAACAAGCATCCATTTTAGTGAATGGAAAACTCAAGGAGTACCAGGTGTGTTTAGGGCTATACATAATTTTTATGAACTTATAAAGAAAATCCAATTTTGGTACAAGTGGCATTCTGTACGCAACTGAGGTAAAGCGTTTCAAAAGATGCTCCCAAGAAAAATTCCCAAAGATTTTGAACAGTTAATCTTAAATTATACATTTAGCATAAAACGTGTATTGCGGCTCTGAGGTCAAATTCCATTGAAAAATTATTTATTATAACAATAAAAGATGCTAAATGTATTTGTCAATATTTAACATTTCTTTTATATATGATACATATCATAAACAACACACAAATTAGGTTCTAATGTATGCTGTGAAAATGTAAATAAGATTTCATTAAAATTAATCAGTGCTTTGTTAATCCTGTAATTGCAAGATAGTCTGTACTTGTCTCATTGCAAGATAGTCTGCCCTTGTGTCATTGCATTGAAATTTTGAGTTATGCCAGTTTATGTATGTCAAGCATTACTCTAAAAAGGTTGAAAAAAAATAATCTAGAAAGGCAGTAAAAGATTTTAATAATAGATTGATGTGAATGAGTAAATCGATTTTAAATACTTGATACTGCTCAGCTCAAAGGTTTGGAGTGGCTTGTATCATTATACAACAACAACTTGAATGGAATCCTGGCTGATGAAATGGGTCTTGGTAAAACTATCCAGACCATTGCTCTTATCACTTACTTAATGGAGAGGAAACATGTGAATGGACCATTCCTCATCATAGTACCCCTTTCGTAAGTACTCTCAATTTTAATGTCTTCAAAGTATTTGTATTGTGTACAGTGAAAGAAAATGTAAGGATTACTTGTTAATGCCTTTGTTTTTAAAAGTTCTTTTACAAATGAATATTGATATTCCTTACCTATTCTTGTAATTTTATTTTCTAAAATGTGACATCGTCATATCAATTTATAATTATTTTATCCCTTAGAACGTTATCCAACTGGATGTTGGAGTTTGATAAATGGGCTCCATCAGTTGTGAAAATCCCATACAAAGGTTCACCTAATATTAGAAGAACTTTAGCACCACAACTCAAGTCCAGTAAATTTAATGTCCTCTTGACAACTTATGAATATATCATTAAAGATAAAGCTACTTTGTCTAAGGCAAGTTTAACTTTTCCATGCTAAACATTATATAATTAAATATTTACATACAAAATAGACTCAATTTGAAAAAAAAAAAAATACCATTATTGCTTCAATGGTAAATTATGCTCATTATTTATTACATGTTATGAAATTATTACTTAAAAATTTTGTTGGAATTAGTTACGTTGCTAAAACATTATCAATTAAGTTACGTTGCTAAAACATTATCAATTAATTGTTTACAAAAGTGTTAGTTTTGTCAGTATGTGCTAATAAAATATAAATATGTTTTTAGATTCGCTGGAAGTACATGATCATTGATGAGGGTCACCGTATGAAGAACCATCACTGTAAACTAACTGTTATCCTCAACACTTTTTATAATGCTCCAAATAGGCTTCTGCTTACAGGAACACCATTGCAGGTTAGTAGTTCATATTAAGGAGACTTGTATAAGTAATTTACATAGTTTTTAGAATTAAGTATATTTTTCAAATTAATATGTATTTGATGCAGCCATTGCAACACTTGCCCTTTCATCATCCAGACTAAACACATTCCCTTCCCTAAGGGCAGTTTCCTTTGTACTAGCCGCTAACAGATGTCATATCTATGTGAGACAGGATGCTGACTCACATGAACTTAACACCTCCGTAATATTATGCAAGATAAGCAATGTTCCATCTTTACACTTCAATAGAAGCGACCACAAGGGTTCAGATGATTTCATTATCACCGCAATCATGTCCTATAAAGACACACTAAACCGAAAAATTTGGAAAATTAACTGATCCAGACTTGTGGAACCTTGACACCACATGGCATGAATGTCATGTTTTCATTCACCCGTTAAACCTTTTCTCTGTCCCCTGCCTATTATGACCTATTACAATGGATTTACTTTTCCTCTCTTCTGCTCCTTTTAGCCTGTACTTAATCCTTCACCTACTTATGTTATTTTTAATGTAATTTCTTTTTTTAGTGTTGTTTGCTTGCTGATGAAGGTGTCTTGCCCACACTATCGTTGTTTTATTGTGTCCTTTTTTTTTCAGGTTTCCCCATATTTTGTTTCACAAATTGTATATATTATAAGCATTTTTACTTTTAAATTAAAAAAACACTAACAAATTGTAGTTCTTTCACAATCTTTGGAAATAGCACCTTTACATTGCCATGTTACTCTCCATTATTCAGAACAAGCTGCCAGAGCTTTGGGCGTTGCTGAACTTTTTACTTCCATCAATTTTCAAGGCTTGCGCCACATTTGAACAGTGGTTTAATGCTCCTTTTGCCATGACAGGAGAAAAGGTTTGTGATTCTGGTAGCTGTATATTTGCATGCATTTGTATTTCTTAATAAACTGATTTTTTAAAAACTTTTATTTGAAATCAGTTGTTTTTCTGTTCAGTCATGGCTTTCAATAAATAAATAAAAATTACTCAGAGCAAAAAATGATTTTGAAAATTAAATTGCAATATTATGTCTAGTGTAACAGGTCAAATTATTTTATCTTGGATAACATATTGTTTTAGTAAATTAATATGTACCGGAAGTGAGGAGGAATGTCAAGGGCAGAAGAGAGAGAACGGTTAGGTATAAAACAGTATGGAGATTTGTGTTTGGCTCTTCCAGAATTTAATTATGTGTCATCTTGTATAATATTATAGTAGTAGTTTGTGTGAGGTATTAAGACAAAGTATTATCTTTCTCCTATATCTGAGATTTTATTATTATTGTGGATTATGTCAAGTTGTGAATAAATAGTGATGGCAAAATCTCATCTGTCTTCCATTAGTGAAGGAACTTAAATCGTGGTAATTAATTAAATAAGTAAGCTAAGCAGATGTATCCAGTTTCTCAAGTACAATCATCATTCCCAATAATGAAGATTGTTACAAATGGTGTCAGAAGTGGGACATCTAGTATAAGTTTAATACACAAATTAAATTATTTATATGTATTTGTTCAGGTTGAATTGAATCAGGAGGAGACTCTTTTGATTATCAGACGTCTTCATAAAGTGCTGCGACCTTTCTTGCTACGTCGTCTGAAAAAAGAAGTTGAATCTCAGTTGCCAGAAAAGGTATAGACAATGTCATTGTTTCATATTATAATTAAATTCATCTTCGAAGTTTTTATTTCACTACTGAAGTTCTAAAATATGTATTCCTTGAATATATTAAGTTAATATTTTATTAGTAGCATTTCCGTCTGGTGTTTTCCCAAATTATGATTGTACTAAACAGACTTTAATTTTCATTGCTAAGGATATTTAAAAAAACTACAAAAAAAAAGATTGTAATATGACTACATCTTTACTAAAAAAGGAAATGTTTTTTTTTAATGGCGACAGGTGGAGTATGTAATTAAATGTGACATGTCGGCCCTTCAACGGCTTATCTACAATCACATGCAAACACGTGGAGTTCTGCTTACTGATGGCTCAGAGAAAGATAAAAAGGTGATGTTTATGACTAAAGAGTTCTGTTAACGTGCTCAATTAAGTTAGAAGGAATACCTAAAAAATTTCATCATGGTAGAAGGATGAATATTCAAAAGGCTACTTGATCAAGAGGATCATGATTTTAAAAAATCCACCATTATTGCACATTTTTAAATTTCGTTCAAGAATTCTCTTACAAATTAATCTTGTAGTAATGTTTATCTTGATATAATTTTTTATACAATCCAAAAATTATTGTTTACTAAATTACACAAAATAAACTATTTATTTTTAATAAATACCACAATTTAAACTTCAAAATTTCAGGGTAAATTAGGCACAAAAACATTGATGAACACGATCATGCAGCTTCGAAAGATCTGCAACCATCCTTTTATGTTCCAACATATAGAGGAGGCTATCGCTGACCATCTGGGTATTCATGGTAGCATCAGTGGGTGAGTTCACCGCTTGTTTCATTGTAATATTCATTTATGACCCACTCCTATATACTCGGTGCCATCCATCAAAATTATCACTACTGCATCTCCCAACGACTTAATTGTGTGTATACATGGAGAGAGAGTATCCCGAGTTAACAGTATTTTTAAAAAATTGACAACCAACTGGAACCCTTTAAATTTACTTTAAATTACTTTGATGGCTACAAGATTTGTAACTAATGTATTAGATATAGCTTATTTGAACTAATCATGAATTTTATTTTGTTGTGTTGATGTTCATTGCAGACCTGAATTATATCGTTCTTCTGGTAAATTTGAACTGCTGGACCGAATACTTCCTAAATTAAAACAGTTTGACCATAAAGTGTTGCTTTTCTGTCAGATGACTTCACTCATGAGCATTATGGAAGATTATTTTGTCTATAGAGGTAGTGTATTTTGGAAGATTATTTTGTCTGTAGAGGTAGTGTATTGCGGAAGATTATTTTGTCTATAGAAATACAAAGACCACTAAACACAATTTCTACTTAAAAAACGGTATTAGGATTCTATTATAATTGATTATAGTTCAGATATATTTATTTTGACATAAGTGACCTTCAGTGGAATAAAAGAATTGCTCATCATTTGCAGGATTTAGATACTTGCGACTTGACGGCACAACTAAATCTGAAGACAGAGGTCAGCTTTTGACAATGTTCAATGCCAAGGACTCCCCATACTTTATCTTTCTGCTCAGTACCAGAGCTGGTGGCCTTGGTCTAAATCTCCAAACTGCAGATACTGTTGTTATATTTGATTCAGATTGGAACCCTCATCAGGTATTCTTCACTATTATTGAAGTGTCTAGTCTTACTGGTTTCATGAACTAAGCGTTCAATATTGTTTTATTTTTATTAATAAATAGATATTTGGTTCTTTAACTTGTATATTATTTGTGCTTAGGACTTGCAAGCCCAGGACAGGGCTCACCGTATTGGCCAAAAAAATGAAGTGAGAGTTCTTCGACTCATGACCGTCAATTCTGTAGAGGAGCGCATTCAAGCAGCTGCAAGATACAAACTCAATGTGGACTCTAAGGTCATCCAGGCCGGTATGTTTGACAACAAGTCTACAACCACAGAGAGGAAACAATTTCTGCAAGCCTTGCTGACTCAAGAGGCTGATGAAGATGAGGTAAGATCACACAAATGGCAACATTTATATGAGATTATTTGTTGAGAATGTTATTTTTCACCAATAAAATTCACATCAACACAGTTACCTTTTAGCTCATTATGAAATATCATTGGTTTATTTTAAAGACTATACTAACACTTAAACCAGAAGAAAAAAAAAATGTGCCCATTATTACATTAACAAGAATCAGACCTAATTGGGGCAAAACGAAACTTATTGTCTGAATTTAGATCCTTAGCTAAGCAGGTATTCTTTTTACAAATGTAGAAGGTTTAAATTTTTACATTACCTACCCACTTTTGTGAATGAAATCATAAGAATAAGAGGTTGAGAAAGACCGATTTGCCTGTAATTGTTTTTGTATCTTCCTTTGTGTTTAGACACCACAGAGTGGACAAAAGTCAACCACGAAAGAAGCTGTAAATTTCCAATTAGATTTTGCCTCAAGGACACAATACTTGGTTAGGTTCCTATATCTAGTCATGTCATTGTTTTGTTGATATGACTGTAATTTTTTTGACTCGAATGCACTGTCAGAGCTCATCTTGTTAACTGTCTCACTCATTGACTCAGAGGGCGTGTGTGATAGTTATATTTTTAGCTAATATATTTTGTTAACCTCTTTCAGCCACTCCAAATGAATTGAAGTGAAGGCTTATTAGCAGCTGTTTTTTTATCACCAGTCACATAATAAATGTTTTTTGTTGCTTACTTTCTGAATACATGTGGACTGCTGTTTTTTTTTTAAAACAGGAAGAAGATGAATTCCCTGATGACGAGACTATCAACCAGATGATAGCAAGAACTGAAGAGGAATTTGAACTTTATCAGGTTATTTTTTTTCCCATTTAAAAAATTATATTATTTAATCTCATTTGTTACCTTAAGACTTTAGTAAGTAATTTCCGAAACAGCACTAATTTCAGTCGTAGTGTCCATGTAAGATTTTTTTCTTCATGTTCATTTTTATTTAAAAAATATTCTAATAGCTTACATTTAACAAAACAATATTGCTCTAAATCAGCGCATGGACATAGAGCGACGTCGTTCAGAAGCCAGAGAGGGTAATCGTAAACCACGGCTAATGGAGGAAAGTGAATTACCCATGTGGATTGTTAAAGATGAGAAAGAAGTTGAACGACTCACCATGGAGGATGAAGAAGATAAAATATTTGGCAGAGGAAATCGAGCCCGTAAAGAAGTTGATTACTCAGATTCGCTGACAGAAAAGCAATGGTTACGGGTATGTTTTGTATATATGTGTAAATCAGTTATGGATAGCTTTTTTTTTCTCATATAGAAACACACACAGTTAAGTTTTTCATTTTTTGGAACATTATAATAAATCTGTTTGCCTCTAAGTTAACTTAAGTTTTTAACTATAATGTAAAATCAGTATTAAAAAGTTATCCAAAGTCATTACTTTATCAATGCCTTTATTTTAAATGTGCTTACCATTCATTAATGGCTTTGATAGCTAAATTTATATATAAATAAAATAAAAAAATCTGGAGTGTGATTTTATTATTTGATTTGTTAGGCTATAGAAGATGGCAATCTAGATGAGGTGGTAGAGGAGGTTACCAAGAAACCAAAGAAACCCAAGAAAAGAAAATCTGAAGCCGCAACGCCAGGCAGCAGTAGGAAAAAGCATCAGTCGTTTGATGATGAACCAAAAGAAAAGAAGAGACGGGGTCGACCGCCTCTGGAAAAGCAGCAACCTAACCCTCCTAATTTGACTCGTACGATGCGCAAGCTTTACAATATTGTGGTCAATTACAAGGACGGGTAAGTTTTCACGCATGTGTAACTGTTAAGCACTCTAACAAAAGTCTTTTTGGTTCTCAATCTCTTTTGTTTATTTATGAAAACGTCACTAAGTAAAGCAAATGCTATGTGTATTTATTCAATTGTTTTAAGGGATTAAACCTCAAATTAATGTTTTTTTTACAAAAAATGTCTTAAAATATTAAATGTCTATTTTCCAGTCTTATATTTTATGTATGATATAGTATCAAAATGGATATGAGGGAGGTATTTATAGAAAACTTGCTTTATGCAAACATATACTTAATACAAGTTTATTCCAATAAAGATTGAATGATTGTGTTATAATGTGGGCTCTGCCATGTCCCACACTGCCATGACAGGTAGAAAGAACCTTGGTATTTGATTGGTTTTATGTATTTCTAGTGATGGGAGGGTGCTGAGCACATTGTTTATGCGTCTACCTTCGCGCAAGGCTGCACCAGAATACTATGAAATCATTCCAAACCCACTGGACTTCAAGAAAATTAATGTAAGTGCTCTGCGCAAGAACTCGGCAATATGTCCCCAGTGCTTGGCATTCATTTTCTTTCCTTTTAAGTTAGTAGTAGCTTTGATAAGACACAAGACTGTATTTTGTGTTTTCCAGTGATGGTCGGGTTCTGAGTAGTATGTTCATGCATCTACCCTCCAAAAAGCTCATGCCGGAATACTACGAAATCATTCAGAAACCTATAGATTTCAAGAAAATTTCTGTAAGTTTCACTCAAGCTCATCAAATTGGCATATTATCATTCACAGTGAAAAAAGCAAATTTTCTTTTAGCCACATTGGATACAAAAACTTAAATTTTTGCATCTGAATTAAATGACAAGAAGACTCGTATATAGTGCTTTGTTACATACAGTATATCAGTGGTTCTCAACCTTCCTAATGCCGCAACCCTTTAATACAGTTCCTCGTGTTGGGGTGACCCCCAGCCATAAAATTATTTTCATTGCTACTTCATAACTGTAGTTTATATGTGTTTTCCGATGGTCTAAGGCGACCCCTGTGAAAGGGTCGCTCGACCCCCAAAGGGGTCGCGAGGGGGTCGCATCTCGCGACCCACAGGTTGAGAACCGCTGCAGTATATGAAAATCTTGGCCTCTTAGATTCTTTAATCCACCTCAACTATTCTTTGCTGATGCCATATGAAGCTAACTTTAACTTCTCTCTAAGCCAACTTAATCTAATCCTAACTTAATAATTATAACCAGAATGCCATGTATTATGTGAGAGAATAGTCAAGTCAAATTTGGCAGAAAACTTGCAAATGCTTCATTATTGGATGATGATGATATTTAAGCATCTACATTGATGAAGCAAATAATTATATGTTAAAAGTTATGGTATTCTTCTACCCAATAAATTGAAAGACTAATTTCTAGGTCTGGTCTATTTTGGTTTTGACAGTGTTTCATATGATTTTCCTTAAGATTTTCTTCCCATTCAATGTGTTAAGATAGTAAACATGTGAATTATATATTTTAGATTTATTGTTATGCAACTGGGGTTAAGACCTACAACCTACATTTTTTTGTTGCTCACTTTGTCTTATTTGTTCTGCAGACCCGTATTTCCACTCACCGTTACCGCACTTTAGATGAGCTTGAGGCTGATATTATGGAGCTGTGTCAGAATGCTCAAAGTTTTAATATGGAAGGCTCAATTGTAAGTCACAAAGCAGTTATTCTAGAAAAGAAACAAATAGGTCTACCTCAAATGGTATTGTTTATGTAGACAGCTTGAGTTTTTTTTTGTTACCTTTTGTATTTTTGTATATTGTGTTATTAGTCTAGCTTTTTTAAACCATTTCAATGTAATTGAAAGAAGAGTATTGTTTATTATTAAATTCTTTTCCTTTCGTAGTGTTAGATTTGTGCTTTTCTGAACTATACAATTTCTTAAGGATTTTGTTTATATGTAATGAACACTTCTGTTTCAGATCTATGAAGATTCTATAGTGTTGCAGTCAGTGTGTACTAATGCAAGAGAGAAACTGGAAAAAGATTTGGCAAAGGGCAAGCAAGAAGAATCCTCTACTGAAGAGGAAAATAACAACAGCGAAGAAGAGGAAAAGGAGGAAGAAAGTGAAGAAGATGGGGATGATGAAGACAGTAAGTTTCAGCAAAACTAATTTATTTTTTGTCTGATGTATTGTTTTTTAAAATATTTATTTGATCTGTGCGACATTGGTTTTTGTTTGAGCATGAACCTTGATTCATTTAGATATTAATACATTTGTTTTTGTTTTTTTTCAGGCCAAGCCACACGATCAAGGAAAAGAAGAGATGGTGTCAAGAAAACTCCTAAAGAGGTAATAAGAGAATGGTTAAAATAACCTCACTAGTTACAATGTATCATGCAGAACAGGGTTATTGCATTTACCTTTCCCTTTCTGCTAAACACAAGTAACATTTATGCAAATACTATATATTCAAAAACATAACTCCAGAACTGCTTATTTGTGTTACTGGATCGATGAGCACTGAAAGACACATTTTTATAATTTATCATGTAATAAATGTAGTTCATGGGTTTAAATAATTTCTCCTGTCAAGGAATTAAAATACAAAACTTTGGCTGAATAAGAAAATTCATTTAAAAATGGCCTGACCTTGTGGTTATGCTAATTTTCTTAACAGCCAGAGAAGAGCCGTAAGAATGCCAAGCGTCGTGCATCTGTTAAAGTGAGACATCCTATTATTAGTGATGATGAAAGTGATGATGAGAAGGTCTGAGTGTGGTACCCTCAAAATTTGGCGTTGTAAATGTGGTATGTGCATGCTCCATTATATATTTTAAAGAGTCTTTAAACTAACGGTACATTTTATCAGAGCCCAGGTCAGTTTTCAAGAAATGATAGGCAATCAATTGCCTCAATCAGTTTTCTCATAAGGTTTTGATGGTGTTTAAAGAATTAACAATAATGACTCATTATTTGATCTCAAAGAAATTTAAAGTAATGACAAATTGATGTTTAAGATTTAAAGTAGTTACAAAAATGATGTCTAAGATTTACAGTAGTGACAAACTGATGTTTAAAAAGTGTTGGGGATTTCAGCCCTCAGAAATTTTTCATTATCCCATTTGAATGTCAACAAACTTTCCATCTAAAACACAAATCTTTGCTAACATATAGCCAATCGATTATTGTTTTGGTAAATTTATTATCAGTAGTTGGAACTTTTTAACTATTTTGCAATTCAAATATTAAAAAAAATTAATAAAACAGGTGTGTTCTGACAAAGATTGGGTATCAGCCTTAGGCTGGGGTACCCCGCTATATAACACCACTAATAATAATAATAATATCATAGTACTCTAGTAAATTTGTAAAATAAATATCTATTCATTTAAAAAAAAAAAATTTGTTAATATAAATGAAATAAACAGATAATTTGATTATAATTATATCAGAAAGTTTTCTTTATGAAAAAGAATCTGAATATAGTCAATTCAGTTACAATTGATTATTTAGCGTATTAAAAATCATGCTTTTAGAATAGATATTGCCATAGGCTTCCACTCATAAGCATCTTAAAAGACAATTATTTTCTATATTGCAATGTCAATGTGTTTCCAACATTTTTAAAAGTAGCAGTTTTTGTTTATCCTCGATCATTCTGATGTTTACATTGTGTCCCCATGGTAAATGTTAAACCTCTGTATATTTATTGGGGCTGAGCCGGATGCTGATCCGGACACTTGGAAATGCTGAGTATTACTCACCTGGAAAAAGCTCAAAACCTGTCAATGAAATGTAGCTGGGTCCTGGTGTTTTAAAAAATAATTATAGGAATATGTTTTCAAAACTTTTTTGTACATTGGAAAAAGAAACCTCTTGTACTACTACCAACCAGCAGCACTCACATCTAAGCTCCATGTTTGATTTTTAAAAATGTTTATAGGTTAGAGCAGGGGTCTCCAAACTTTTTTCACGGCGGGCCGGATAACAAAAAAAAAAAAAAAAAAAAAAAAATGACGAGCGTGTGCCGGATAATGATTACGTACAATAATTTCAAGCCAGAACAAAATTTCAAGTACCGTCGGCGGGCCGGTTGAACTGGCCTTGCGGGCCGGATCCGGCCCGAGGGCCGTAGTTTGGAGACCCCTGGGTTAGAGTAACATGCTATTAGTAGGATCCCTTACAGTTTCAATCGTCTATTGAGCAGAACACATTTCTGGTCAATAGATAATTCCTGGATTGTTATAACCGAACAGCCTTCGTGGTACCCAGACAGAAAAGTTTGCCCTGCTCAGCCCTAATATTTATGTCCTTTACTCCTTAAAGCAAGTAAAGTGAAGTTATGTTTTAAAAAGCCTTTATATTTGTTGTTTATTATTATTATGTAATGTTCCACAAATTCACAGAGCATGCTTTGTTCAGCATTTACCTATCACCAGACAGATATCAGATCTTTGTGAATGCTAGTATCATCATTAAGCAAAATGTGTGAATTTCAAATATAAAAAAAAAAATTTGTTTCACAAAATAAAATTCAGTTAACAAATATTATTTGCATCCAAATGTTCAAGTTTTGATCTGACAATTTCCATTTGGCACCATCAGTGTTTCATATTTTCACACCAGTTTTGCAGCTTTTTATTAGTGTTTTTAATTGATATTTACTTTTAATTGATGGTGATGTGAAATGAATAAATGTTATATGTCTGTATAACACTGTCATGTTATAAACTTCTCACCTGGTATAAGTTTAAAAGTCATCTTATGTGCTCTTTATTGACATTTATTTATTTAAAGTTATTTGATGTTCACTCACTGCATAATTAATGTTGATTTTCAGACCTTTTTTGTGTGCTCAGTCTTGGCATTAAACCAGTAGTAAAAAATTTTTTTGTTAAGAAAGGTTTTAAAGTATGTTTACACATGATTAGTGGTTTCATAAATGTAATCTTGTAACTACTTTGCAAGCACCATCTTTTCAAGGCTATTTTATGTGTGCTGATATTGCAATTACAAAATTTGATTACATAAAGGTGGTGAAATGTGAACCTACTTGTCAAGATAAGAAACTTAATATAGACTCTATTTAGAACAATTTACAGAAAATGTAACTTTGTAACTAAGAAATTATCAATTTAAATTTTTGTTTTTTTGTTGTTACAGGATGATGATGATGACAGACGGCCATCTTCTAGATGCTCCTCAAGGTTGTCATCTGCCAGCAGTAGCAAAAAGCACTGAAGAATGTACAGACTGTATTGCTATAGTGTAGTTATATTTGTATAGTTACAGCTTTGTTTGTTTATCAAGCATACTTTTCTTTCTGCCTAATAATGGGCAGAAAGAATAGTATAATTATTACTAACTGAAACAATAATCACATTTTGTGATTGATAAATCACTTCCTTGCACATAATTTAAAAACTTTCGTATAAAATATCTCCTTTCACAAAATGTACTTCCTTATAATCGTTTCCTAATGTTTTTAAAAAATTAGTTTGTATATATTTCAAACGACTTTATCAATATTGGTTTATCTTCCTTGAATTTATCTGATGTGATCAAATGGTGAAAAATAAACTATTTTTTGCTTTGATGTGAAGATTTTGAGTAATGCATTCTTCTCATGCTGAATATTTTAAAAACCTAAGATATGTACGATGTTAATAATTTACCATGAAAGAATCATCTCAGTATCATTAATAGAGAATGTAGAGCATACCAGTTGTGTTAATTCAATCGATAATCATCCATTCATATTCTTAACTTAAAAGACCCATACATCAGTTACACGTTCTACGTGTTAATTTGTGAATATATCGTGCTGGATGTTCAAATGATTTGTAACCAATTGAAGGTTTATCTGTTCATTATCTTCATTTGCATAAATGATTCTCTTCTGTGAGATATTCCCATTTCATGATTTAACTTTACAGTGAGTTTAACCTGATCAAGTCAATTTGTCTATAGGAGCAATTATTTGTCAAACAGTTCCTATTTTTTAAAAAGGATTTATGGCATTTTTCTTTGGCATTACATTGTATAATGACTGTACTTTGGTGTTAAATATAAGTGTCTATTGTAATAAAATTATTTGAACAAAATTTGACTTGGTTAATTTGATTAACTGACTAATTAATTTTATTAACCGACAAAGCATTAGATAGGCATTAAACATTTATTTTCTTTTTACATCTTTCTCTGAAATAGTGTTAAAAACTTCATCAGTAGGGTCCATCTGATACGAGAATTCTGGCTTACGCAGCTGTTGGGATATCTTAGTATCTACTCTGTGTGAATATTTATCAGCTTTCTGGCGCCGTAATGCACGACGAAACTGAAATTGGAGAGAATTCAAAATTAGAAATTTAGAAAAGTAATACCGGTTACTGAATAAAAAATATTGATAAATTATGGATAACACCTGATTACTAGTTAAGAATGTAGCTGGTAAAACATCCCCATTAAATGCTTCAGGGGCATAGCTTGTCCACGCTAAGTGCATTATAGTTATAGTATAGATATTTTAACTAAAACTCACATCATTTGGTGAAATGTAGTTTGGATTTTGGTACAGGGTAGCACCCCCAAAGCTGCCAGCAAATATCCGTATTGGATTCAATACAAAACGTGGCCCTGTTCATTAGATAGTATTATATTTTAATAACTTCTCTTTTTAGAAATGTTAACATTTTTTAGTGCCCAAGGCACTAGTAGGTAACTAAAGTAGTAATCATTTAAATCACTGATGCATAATTATTTGTAAAGTGAAACAGAATAGGGTAAAATTTAGATATTTTTATTTTAAATTGATGATTTTAAATTGTATACAAAAATATAATCGACTCACCTATTTCAGCAAGAGATCCATCCTCAGCCAAAATTTGGTAGTTGCGAAACCAAACACGATTATCTTGTATTGAGAATGTAAACACATGATCTGTAAATGGCTGACTTTTGGGATGGTGGTTTGGAGTGCCAAAAATCTAAAGATAAAATGTAAAAAATCAAGTAAATCAGAACAAAAACCAAATGCAAGCAATCTATATGAAAAGCAATGCATCAAACCCATCAATTGTTTTTAACTTTAAGTGCATTTCAGAAGACAAAATCCTGAGATGCGATTCCATTTTTGTGGAACATTAATTTATCAATCGTGCCATGCAGGACCCTACACCACCCCACCCACCATTCCACTCTGTCCAAATTCTGTGATCTGGTATCCTATAGGTGTCCCATCTAGTGCCGCCTACAATTTTTAATTTCTAACTATTATGGTGGTTGAGTTTTTTTTAGTACCGGTAGCAGAGGAAAAAAAAGTAAGAAGTTTAGGACCAGGACATCCCATGAAGGTAGTGTTATCTTTCGGAGGTGGTAAACACATTCAACAAGTTGAAATGGTAACCTTAATGCAAGTAAGTTATACATGAAGAAGACAAGACCTAGCAAAAGCAACCCCTGTTGAGCATTGACTACCTTATGGGCCTAGTGACACAGGCTACCCTAAGGCTTGAAAATAACAGTGCCACCAGGCTCCTGAAACAATATGCATTTGTTGACATGTGCCCAGAGCTGAATCAAAGGGCGATATGACCTACATAGAAAATGTTACACAGCCTATGGCTGCCAACTTTTGCTGGCTGTCAATGTACTGACTGAACTCCATAAAGACTAGCACCCCCCCCCCCCCCCCCAACGGTCTCTTTTGGCCAGAGTGAAATACTACTGTTAAATTATTGAGCTTGAAATTATTTAACTTATTTGTACCTGTACAAACAACTCTTTCAGCAACTGCCAGTGGGGTTCAGAGCTGAAGGCCTGAAAGTAAAAAAAAAATTTAAAAAATCATCCTCTAAAAATAAAAAAACATTTTAAATATTACAGATTTTCTGTATAGCATCTCTTTATAAATGTTAATCAAGAATATTTATTATTTGTGTTAAACTTGTGTAAAAGGATACCTAACCTCTTGGTATTAACAATAATTTATTTATAGTGTTAACATACTATTAATATGGTTTTGAAAATGTAACCTATTTAAGTTTTGGCTTGTAGAATTCACAATACGTAACAAAAACTGAGAACCAGTATACAAAGAAAATTGATACCAAAGCTTGTGATACTAACAATATTCAAGTAGTAGTAAAATACATATGGAAATATACAGAAACAAAAAACATACAGCATAGCAATTGAAAAGGTACAATCCTAAAAAAAATACAGATATTAATTTACACAGTCAGAGAGAGTAAATCTTGCACTTATATAACATCTTGACTATGTTAGGAAATCAAGCAAAAACTCTCCCAGCTAGGAAAGCTGCCGTGCTATATATATATTAAGGGATGATATCAGAACAATCTAGTCAAGAAATTGTAGAAATTGCGTCACCTCATAGCATTCTTTAGAACAAATAGATCATATTCAAATGTAAATGCCCTTTCCCAATCAAGGAAGGGGTGGGTGGCACAGCACAAAAACTCAGTGAGGTCAATATCAAAACAAATTACAAAGGGGAGGCAAGTGGTGTTGGGTAAAATTAGGCCTACAGATATGCACTAACAATCTTGATAAAAAGTCCAAATCAAATATATAGAAATAAAAAATGTAATTATTTTTAGCACATGAATACGTATAAAAGAACTGTAAAAATATTAATCCACAAACAGACAAGGAAAAACTTATAAGCTCTTTTATCTCTGGTAGGTCTACTGTCACAGTCTCAGTTATAGTTAGTGATCAGAACTACCACAACAGATACATAAATATAGAAATAAATATATACATACATATACACATTTATATATATGTAGACACATATATTATTTATATTCTGAATTTTCAAAATATAAGAAATAGAAATTTTGTGGATACAAATGTATTGCTAAGGACATTGATGAAATTACAGCGGTACCTTGTCAAAAGAAAGGAGCGGCCGAGATCCTTTCAAGCAGTTGCCAGTCAGCTTGAGTTCACTCATTGTGTGGACTATAAAATATAGAATACATTATGAGTAGGTAACATATATTTGTTAGCCTAAGAATTACCAATTACATAATAAAATATTAACAATCTCAAAGTCAATAGAATGGGGGTATTACATCCATTGCATTTATTTATATGATGAATTGAAAAGTTGGATCTTGTTTCCTTCCATTAAAAAAATAAAATAAAAAATTGACAATTAAGTTCATGTAATATCTGAAATTGCTATAAACCATTATTTTCTAAAAAAAAAAATTGAAGTTCTTTTATGCATAATATATAGAAAAAAATTGATCATAATATCTGCTTAGATGTAAACATAACTGCATAATTAAATGGGAAAAGGAAATGTTGATAAAACCAGTACTTACTGTTTTCAACCAAAAATTTTACTGATGGCCCTTTAGGAACATTGGATGCCCTGAAATTAAAGTGTTGCACATTGGCCATAAATAGACTCATTTAAAAATGACAATCCAACAGAGAAATGTCACATAAAATTAGAAATATTACTTGAAAATATGGATTGAGGAACTTACCACAAATATACATCTTGTTTTTTCTTTCCTTCAAAGTACAAACATTTGTTGCAATTTTTCATTTCACAAATCTGGAATTTCAAAAATATATATTGATTTCAATGCTTAACCCTTTACAGTCCGATGCGCCCGAAATGCGCCGATTTTTTCCTTAAGCTTACAGTCCGTTGCGGCCAAACCCGCCCGCTTTGCGGTTGTTTACTTTCGTTCTTAGCACAGCGGAAATCCATTGCGCATTACTATTTATAGTTCTACCGGAAGAAAGCCTCGTTGTCGGCATTTATTTTGATACTAGTTTGACCGCGGTGTCTTTAAGGGCTGATTTTCTACGATTTTTTTAAAAGTTGCGATTTTTTCGCTGTAAAAAATGGCTATCGAAGCCTTGGATACAATTTTGAAAGAACTTAGGACTAATGAAGCTTCACTATTTCATAAATCTAGTGTCCCTGAAACTGTTTTTTGGTGCAACTTTTGCTTTAATCATTTCTTTGTATTTAGGTATTTTTTATTTTATTTTCTTGCTTATAGTTTATTTTCTGTAAATTAATTAGATAAAGAACCTTCATTTAGAATGGAGTTATGACCCTTTGCTTGGTCGCTAGGATTAGAAAAGGCTGAATAGGCTTGGACTGTAAAGGGTTAAGGAGAGCAAATTTATAAAAAAAATGTTTTTAATGAAAAAAGAGAGATTTTATCCTCCTTGGGCCAAATACTAAAATGAAGTTTAAGTGCTAAGCAATCAATATCAACAGTGTGATTACTTGTTGCAATTTGTTCATTCTGCAGCCTTCTTCAGACAATGCTTGTTAAGTAATATTAATATACTGCTGTTTTACAACCTTTTAGTATGAATTATCCTCACCTCATTAATTATAAAAAGCTTGTCTTTTCTGTCCATTTTAGGTTCTGAAAAAGAGGGAATGCACCAGGATTAATTGGATAACAATAAAAAGTCTTAAAAATGAACGATTATGAATTGTGTCAAATTAAAAAAACAATTATCCTAAACCTGAGGCCTATATATTACTATTGGCATCCTTCTGTGTTTGTGAGATGATTTTGTGGATTCTGCATTAATATCACTTTCTCAATGGCTTATGAGGTCTTTTCTGGAGTCGCAGTTACTGCTGCACTTCTTGCAGGAAAACATTGACTGCTGATATTCTTTGGCCTTCCGTATTGCTCTTTTTTTGCTACAAGGGCTTGGTTTTGCACAACTACTGCCTCATGGGATTCCTAAATTCACTACTGTTTCCAGCTGGAATGGCGATCAGCGATACTCTCAAATATTCTTTTACACATGTCCCTTATAGTACAGACATAACCATCCAATATGCCTCGCCCCTTCTGTTAATTCTCCATTCTCTTTATAGTGTAGGCATCCTCTTGCTAAGAGTGGAGAACATGACGTTGACATCCTAAGTGGAAGCAGTCATGTGGTCCACGTTTCACTGTCATAGAGGAGCTTACTGAGCACACATATCTGGTAGATCCTTAGATTTGTGCCTTCGGTGAGTTTATAATTGTTCCAATCAATGACAAATGAGGTAGAAATATTAGACCAAGGGTATGTTTAATTAATTGGCCTTGAAAAATTAAAATCATTGTCCAAAACACACAAAACTTTTGCAGTTAA